>JAJIBD010002882.1:0-217047 GCA_021461705.1 Cryptotis parvus
TTTGGGTAAATGACAGTAAATTCTACTCTTTTCTAAAGCTCACTTTTGTACAGATACAAATCATGTCTCAGGATTTAAAAAAAGCACCACGTGTTGTCCATGGGGAAAATGATCAAAAAACATTTCTCTATCATGCCTTTTCAATAATTTTCTTACATGGGTATATTTAGGCTCTACATTAGTCAGACAAAAACCAGGTAGTTAATAGGTAGGTGTCTCTTGTGTTTGCCCTGTGTAATTCCAGTCCTTTAGAAAAATATCCAGTTATTTGGATATTTATATCATTTATACAGGATTCTCTCTTAAGTGGTAAAATATACAAAAGAAAGAAAAATATATATTAAATGATAAAATACACAGAAAAAAAAGACTGAAGATTTGTTTGTTTCAGTTAACAATGCTAGTTGAAGGTATTACCAGGAAATTGTAACAAAAGACCAGATATGAAAATAGATATAAATAGCCTCAATAAAATGTTAATAAATAAAACAGTATCCCACAATCAAGTGGTATTTACCCAGGTAAACAAAGCTGATTAAAATTTGAACATTAATTAATGGGATCTTTTATATCAACAGATTAAAAAAGAAAATTATTATCTAATCGATCAATACAAAAAACATTTGAAAACCCAATATTCAACACTAAAAACCTTAGTATATTAGGAATTGAGGAATTTCTTCAATTTATAAAGAATTACCTACAAAAGTATCTTCATATAACATCATATTTAGAAGTGAGAAACCAAGTTTTCTCACTAAGACTAGGTATAAGGCAAAGAAGTTCCTGCTCACTAGTTCTTTCCAACATTTTACAAGATATACTAAACATAGTAATTCAGTAAAACTTAACAAAAGGTTCATGAAATGGAAGGAAGAAATGAAACTATGATTCTCATAGAAAGCATGCTAATTTATAGAGAAAGTTGGAAACAACACTACTCTTGGAACTAGAAAGCAATTAAAAGTCATTAACATTCCTTTATGCCAACAATGAAAAAGTGAAATTTTAAATTAAAAATAGTATTTGCATTAATAACAATAAAAATTTGGTGTAAATTTAACAAAATGTGTATAAAATATAAAAAAGTAAATAACAAAAATTGGTTAATTAAGTCAAATAATTAAATAAGACATATAAGAAAAATCATTATTGTCAAGATATCTGTTTTTCATAACTCAATTACATATTCTGTGCAACTCTATCCAAAATTACAGAACTTATTTGGTAACTTATAGGGGTAACCTATTCTGTTTTTTCTGTGGTTATATACCGTGGTGCTCAAGACTTACCACTTACTCATCACTTTGGAGGAGCTCGGGGCCAAAGGGATGGCAGGGAAAAAACCCAGTTCAGACATATTCACGACAAACGGATTACCTGCAGTACTATTTTTTCTGGTCCAGGAAACTGATTCTTAAGTTTATTCGGACCCCAAATAGCTAACATTATTGAAGGAGAACAATAAATATGGAGAATTGAAATGAGCTGACCTTAAGATTTATATAAACCCAAATAGTAAAGAGAGCATGGCATTAACTAAAGGGAATCAAATGGGTCAGTGGAGCAGAATAGGAAGCCTAAGAATATGTGTACATAAGTATTATATCCTGATATTTGACAAAGAAATAAAGATAATACTATGGAGAAATAAACAATATTTTAATAAAAAAGATATTGGCTGAACTTTATATCCACATACAAATATTAATAAAAATAGAGAGAAGGTACAGGGGTTAAGGGACTTGCCTGGAATCCAATACTCCCAGCACCCTGTGGTCCCATGATCCCACCCTAAGTGACCTCTGAGCTCTCAGTACCACTAAATGTGGTCTCAAAACAAACTAATATATTACAAACAATATATAATATGCACATTTCACAAAAAAAAATTAACTCAGGAATCATTAGAGCTCAAAATGTAAAAATATGAAAGTAAAAAATAACTAAAGAAACTATATTACCTTAGATACAGAGTTGCCTCCTTAACTCCAAGGCCAAAAGCTTAAACCATGAAAGAAATAACTAATAGCTAGATTTAATTAAAATAATAAACTTCCTTTATATGAAAGATAATATCAAAAGAGAGAGTCAACCCACAGACTGGAAGAAAATATTTCTAGAAAACAATAAAATATTATCATAAACATAAACATGCAAAGAAGTAAAAATAAAATGTAGGAACTCAATTAAAATAAGTTAACTGCCTTAAGGACTAAACAATCTTATCAAATGGATTTTGCAAGTGGCAAATAAGCATATATAGTGATTGCTCATCATTGTGCGTAATTAATGAATCATACATTAAAATCATACATTGAGATGCTCTACAACTATTAAATTACCCAAAATCCAGAATATTGATAGTAAAATAATCTGGAGAGACTATGGAACAATAATAACCCTCATTTATTGTTGATGGGCATATAAAGCAGTACAAGTAGTTGGGCAATTTTTTACCACATGCCCCAGTAATATATTCCTTGGTACTTATCCCAATCTTGTGAAACTTTATGTCCACACAAAATCCATCATTCTGATGTCTAAACTACTACTGAATTATTGTTTGTTTATTTTTTTATAGGTGTCCTAATTTAAAAGCAACCACTATTCCTTCAGTAGGTAAATAAACTTCGGTGTATTCAAATAATGGAACTGTCTTCAACATTGAAAAGAAATGAGCTATCAAGCCATGAAAAGACATGGTAAGTACTTAAATGTATATAACTAATGAAAGTAATTTGAAAAAGGTGACATACTTTGGAAATCTAAATATATAACACTGACACTACGTAAAAAAAAACTCTGGGAATAAAAATATTAAGAGATTGTCAGAGTTCTTAAGAGCCTAGAAGTTGTGAATAGGTGGCACAGAGCAATTTATAGAAGCTATAATACAGAAGGTATAACACCAAAAGTACATTTTAAGGTAAATTATGTATTTTGAATGTTAATGAAGTATTAATGTAAGTTCACTGTAAAAGACAAACTTCTTTGGGAAGTTCACAATGGGTAATGGGTAGAGAGGTGATAGAGTTGAGAATTTTCTGTGTTTTTGTTTTCAATGATGCTGTAAATGTAAAACTACTCTCAAAGAAGCAATTTTACTTCTTTACACATACTTTTTTCCTCTTTGCTATGTAAGACATGTCTAAAATTAATTTTATTTAAACACCGTGATTTACAAAAGTTGTTCAAAGTACAGTTGTCTCAAGCATTTGACATTCCAATGTGACCCCCCCTCACCAAAAACAAAACCATTTCCCACCTGCCCACCATCCCCATACCTACTCCCTTAGTAGGCACTAATTATGTTGCTTATTACAAAACACATCTCAGAATAGTATTGCTAAAGTGATGGCCTTTTTACTGGGATGTTATATGCGAGTTGGACCATCTAATTTAACCCACACTTTGCTTTCAGGCCTATATTCAATCCCAGGAACTGCATAATTTCTCCAAACACCAAGAATGATGCCTGAGCCAACATGGGAGTAGCCACCATATACTACTAGGTGTGGACAAAATAAGAGCAATAAAACTCATCATATTTATATTAATATTTTTAAATGTTAAGTTTCGATTTTTTTTTACACTTGAACTCTGTTATATAAAAATGCTTTTTTTTTACTGAGAAATCTGTTTCTCAACATAGACAGTGATAGAGTATTCCACACGGTAACCAAAGTATTCTAAGAATAATGGTATTGATGTTACAATTACTTTTATGATTGTTGCAAATAATTTGGATCATTTTGCATATACTCTTTATTATAAATGACCGGAAGTTTTGGGTTTTAGTCTATTTTTCTCTGAAAGTAAAGATTTGTAAATATCCAAGCATTATACACTTTGTTATTTTCATTGACAGAATCTTATGTCGCTACTTTGTCTTCAATAACTTCTTACATGAAAAATATTATTGTTTCTTATTTACTTATAAAATGTGTATGTTCAAGAAATGCAAGGAGGGGATAAAGTATCACAAGTATCTTATATGTTTCAAATTCATTCTCTGTATCAAGAACCTTAAAAATTAAGTCATTTGTCCCTCACTCTTCTTTGCTCCAAGACCCCTATATCCAATTCCTGCTCCTCATCTTCTCTAGATTATGCAACAGCTATCACAACTACAAACTGAATCCGTCATAGTCAATTGACTCTCCCAGCAATAACAGGCCTCAATTACTATTACACTCTAAAGTCAAAACTCCTGATGCATTTCTCACTTCATTCATCAAAATATGTTAGAAATTCCCATTAGTTTATCTTCCAAGAAATACAGTTAAAAATCTTCTAATTAATACCGCTACTTCTAACCCAAGAAATAGTTAAAAAAGTCTTCTGATTAATACCGCTGCTTCTAACCCATTTATAGTTCATTACATTTTTTCCAAATTATTTCAGTCATCTCTAACCTATGTCAGACTCATTCATTCCTCAGTCCCATTCCATTCTATTTTCTAAAGACACCGCAAACCTTAAGGAATGTGAGTTAGACCAAGACTTCCTAACTTTTCTACTCTCAACTCCTTTGTGTGTGGGTAATACGATGGGTTAGCACTGTCAGAAATATCATAGATATGCTACCAGGTTGATTTTTATTAAGTTAATGATACTTGCTCATTCAAAAAACTTTTGCTGCTACAAATTTTTCACAAACTCTCACACAATTAAATGAACCCATTTAGTTCAGAACTCTCACAGTTTAAGAAGCTAGGACTTGGGCCATGTCTGATAAAAGTCTATATAACCTGCACATGGGTGGCCTATTTTTATCTTCAATATCATGTGTTTCACAAGCTCTACTATGAGTCATTTCAGAAGATAGAGCCAAAAATAAGCTCTGAGCAATGTCAGTAGTGTCCAAAAGGTACAAATTAAAAAAAAAAGTAAACTTTTTTTTTTAACTCCCCCATTTTACTTGATGTGAAAAATCAGTCTTCAAAATTTTCTTTGGGTTCCAAATAATATTTCCTATTATATCCTTTTAGGAATATAACCTTATATCCTTTCACCTTTCTTCTCCCTGATCTTGATCCATTCATAGACCTCCTCACACTTCTCATATAGCACAGAAACATTCATGTCTAAATTCTTCAAACTATCTAGAAATCCATGCACATGAAATCTTCTACCTGCTAACACACCACAAAATAGTTGCATTTAAAATCAGAACAAATCTTTATCTTAATGAAGCTTACTTTGGTTATTGGTTTTGTTTCTCTGCATTTAGAAAACCCCTAATACAGAAGAATTTCTTGATAAACATTTGAATCTATGAGATAACTTATGCTTCATAGATGAGGAAAATGAGGTTAAATTGTACACAAATCATCTGGTGAATAAATTACTGACTTTAAAACTCAGAATATTTGGCCTCTTGTCCTCTGTTTTCCATCTTGTGTAGCTCACTGCACCTGCCCAGTAAGCTAAGTCTTTGAACAGAATGCAGAAAACATGTGGAGATTCCTAGCACACTGTCAGCAACTCATTATTAGGTATAGTATGATGAGCCAACCTCAGTGGAAAACCTAATACTAGGGCCATTCTCTTTATTAAGTAGGTAAAAATTCCAAAGATAGCCTGAATATGGCATTTGGTTAAAAACAAAGGGTTTTTCCTATATTTTCTTCAATGTACTTTATGGATTCAGGTCTGATATTGAGATCTTTAATCCACTTTGATCTGATTTTTTGTGCAAGGTGTTAGACACAGGTCCGAATTCATTTTTTACATGTAGATGTCCAGTTTTCCCACACCACAGTTTTCCCAGCACCACTTGGCCAGTTTTCCCAGCACGACTTACTCCAGTTTGGACTCTTTGCACCTTTATCAAAGATTAACTGATCATGTCTTTGAGTGTGGGTATCAGGATACTCAACTCTTTTCCATAGGTCCACAGGTCTGTTTTTATTCCAATACCACACTGTTTTAATTACTGCTGCTTTGTAGTACAGTTTGAGGTTAGGAAAGGTGATGCCTCCCATCTTCTTTTTCCCAAGGATTGCTTTAGCTATCTGTGGAGGTTTATTATACCATACAAATTTCAGGAGTGTTTGGCCAATTTCTTTGAAGAATGTAATGGGTATCCTTATAGGGACCACAATGAATCTGTGCAAGGCTCTAGGAAGTATTACTATCTTGACAATGTTAATTCTCCCCATCCATGAACAGGGAATGTGTTTCCATTTTCACGTGTCCTCTTTTATTTCTTGAAGCAGTGTCTTGTAGTTCTCTTTGTATAGGTCCTTCACACTTGGTTAAGCTGATTCCTATGTATTTGATTTTCTGTGGCACAATTGTGAATGGAATCAATTGCTTAATATCCCTTTCTTCTCTTTCGTTATTTGTATATAGGAAAGCCATGGACATTTGGGTATTGATTTTTTACCCTGCCACTCTATTATACATATCTATTGTTTCTAAGATATTTTGGGTCAAGAGTTTAGGGTTCTCTAAGTATAATATCATGTCATCTGCAAATAATGATAGCTTGATTTCTTCCTTGCCTATCTGGATGCCCTTATTGTCCTTCTATTCTCTGATTGCTATGGTGAGTACTTCCAGTACTATATTGAATAGAAGATGTGAGAGAGGGCAACCTTTTTAGTGTTCCTGATCTTAAGGGGAAGGCTTTCAATTTTCCCCATCGAGAATGATACTCATTGTGGGCTTTTCTAAAGACATCTTAAAAGGTGAAACACCATTAACAAAGCAACTGGAAGAAAAGATAATCATATGGGACTACATGAAACTAAAGTTTCTGCACCTCGAAAGAAACAGTGACCAAGATAGAAAGACAGCCCACAGAAAGGGGAAAGAATATTCACCCAATACCCATCTGATAAGGGGTTAATATCCAGGATATATCAGGCACTGGTACAGCTATATAAGAAAAAAACAGCCAATCCCATCAAAAAATGGGGAGAAGAGATGAACAGAATCTTTGACAAGGAAGAAATTCGAATGGCTAAAAGGCATATGAAAAAATGCTCATCATCACTGATCATCAGAGAGATGCAAATCAAAACAACAATGAGACATCACCTCATACCACAGAGACTGGCCCATATCCAAATGGGTAAAAGCAACAAGTGCTGGTGTGGATGCGGGGAAAAGGGGACTCTCATACATTATTGGTGGGAATGTCGACTTGTAAAACCTTTCTGGAAAACAATATAGGCATTCCTCCAAAGACTAAAATTTGAGCTCCCTTTTGACCCAGCCATACCACTCCTGGAAATATACCCTAGGAAGCCAAAAACACACAGCACAAACACAATCCACACTTTTATTTTCATAGCAGCACTATTCACAATAGCCAGAACCTGTAAATAACCAGTATGCCCGAGAACTGATGACTGGATAAAGAAACTGTGGTACATCTACACAATGGAATGTATGTCATAATATGTATATACATATATATATTATGACACCAAAATCCAGTGTCAGGAGAAACGTGGATCAGGAGGTCTTACCAAAAGTGAAAATTACCGCAAATATGTGGGGAGTCAGAGGTTAGGTAAGAAAGAGAAGGGAACATGTATGAATAAATGTCAAAAGGGTTAATACCAACCTAGAACTGAGCATTAAGTACAGGCAAAAAAATGTAGTGCAACCCTCAATGTGTAAGAGAAGGAAAAGAGAGAGAAGAGAGAAAAGAGATAAAGAACCTGCAATTTAGGCAGACTATGGGAGGGGGAGGGAATTGGGGACATTGATGGTGGGAAATGGGCACTGGTGGAGGGCTGGTTGCTGGAACACTATGTGACCGAAACCTCTAAACATGAACAATGTTGTAATTGTATATCTCAGCGTAGTATAATAAAATATTTAATTAAAAAATAAAAACAAAAAAGTTGGGGCTGTGATGATTCAAAATAAAGATAAGGGCTTTTCTGTGTCAAAACAGTTCCTAGCCCTTTAGATGCAAGGTTGAGTAAACAGACTTGCATCCCCAAGTTTGTTTCTAAATGTTTGACACTTAGCACACTGTTTAATTTATACCTATTGTTTTAAGAACGAAAACCTAAACTAGATAATAAAAAAAATACATTACTCAAGTTCTATGGTTGAATAATACCTAGAAAGATACTGCAAATCTACATTTAAAAATCAAATTATACTCAACATTTAAATCTACATTTAAAAAATCAAATTATATTGCATTATATATATGCAGCTTACTTTCTGCAGTTTCAAAATTTTGTAAAGCTATAAGGTATTGCAGAAAACTATGTCTGTTTATTTGGTGCTCATTCTCCTTTGCATGTATGAAAAATGGGAACTGAATCATAACATACTTATTTTTCTTTCTTTTAGGGAAATTACCTGGCAGTTCTGAGGGCTTATGATCCCTGGCTGTACTCAGGGATCACTCCTGGCATCCGGGCAGTGCTCAGAGGACTATTGGGTGCCAGAAATGGAACTCAACTTTACTGAAAACAAGGTAAACACTCTGCCTGCTCTACTATTGCTCTGGTCTTCATTTTCTATTCTATAATTAAAGAAACTTCTAAAAATTCAGTTTATACATAATATTACTATCTGTTGAAAAATTTTGCGATCTTTAAATCAAAGTATTCAAAATTATATGCTTGGCTGGCACAAAGAAAGTATGTTTTAATCTATTTTTACCTGAAAAGTAAATATACATGTTGTGATATTTTTAATATGTTAGTATTCAGGACTGTGATGAAATAGTTTACTTCTGCTAAGCAGGGACACTCATCATTTTTTTTGCCAAGTCATTTGAGTGTTTAAAATGTGAAATTCCAAGATATCTGCCCTCATACATTTGCTTTGTGCAAGGCACAAACTTGTCACCAGTCAATCATGAGGTCTACAAAGTGGAAGCAATAAAACATGGACTTGCTTCAACTCTCCATCACGTTTCTTGAAAACTGAATCAGTGTCACCCAAGAGCCTATGAAACATGAGCAGTAGGATGGATCACTAATAATGAAGTACTGGCAAACAGCCATCCTCCCTGCACTGAAGCCCTGCTGACATTAATGTAGCTCCACTGGGCTGGATACATGTGGAGGATGGATGACAGCAGGATGTGGAAACAGCTGCTAGGTAATAAGCTGAGGTAGACCAAATGCACATGGGCAGGAAACGAAGAGCATCAATACCAGGGCACTGCTGAAGTACTCCTAAGCACTACAATTAAACACCATCTTATTGTCTATTATGAAGCAGTACAAAACAGTAGCACAATCAATCTTGACCTATTATTTTCTTAAAATGTGAACTTTTTTCCAACTAAAGAAGTGTAGAATGAGAGAAAAGGAATGTAAATGAAAGGGGAAAGGAGAAAAGAAGAGGAGGAGGTTAGAACAAAGATTGGGGTAGGGGGAAGAAATAAGGACAGTGAGAAAGAAGGCAGAGAGGCATGTGTGAGAGTGGGATAGAGGGAAAGGGAAAAAGGGAAAATGGGGAGGAGGAAAGGGTGAGAAAAAAGAAAAGGAAAGTTATGGAGAGAAAAGGGGCAAGTGGCAGAAGGAGAGGGAGAAACAGGAGAGAGAGAAGGAGAAAGAAAAGAGATGGAGAGGAATACAAGGTAAAAAGGAAGAAGACTAGAAAATAGAGGTATGGAGAGTTAAAGAGGAAGATAGAGTCAGGAGAATGGAGGTGGGGAGGTAGCAAAATAGGTAGAAAGAGAGCAAGGGAGACTACCTAGAATGCTGTTCTCTTACACTCTTATTTTGACATGACTCCCTTAAATAGACAATCAACAGATATCTAAATGTTTTGATTTCCCTCTGTAAAATCAGCAGGATCTACATTTCAAACCTTTGTAATATGTTCTTTTAGCTTCCTTTTCATATTCTGTAGAACAGCATGAGAAAAAAATATGGCATGTGTAAAGTAATAAAAATGAAAGAACAATTAGGAGCATAAAAAACTGCACTGTTTTTCTAACAATTAAGCCTTATCCTGGTGGGCTTTGTATATTTTTGGAGACTAAATTAGTCTTAAGTCTGTGCTAGGGCTTAGATTCCTTTGAAATATTAAGAACTATGTTTATAGAAAATTGCTGTTTGGAGGAAATATGATCTATTGGAATGTCATTTATGTGGCTGGAGTATTCAGCAAACAGAACAGAATATGATGTACTATCTGAAGTGGCCCATTGTGGTCTATCTGCTTGCATTCTATATTAATATTCAGTTTGCGAGATGACTTAACTTAGAAGTTTATTGTTAAAAAAAGGAAGTTTATGTGTTTGAGTACCGTCCTTCAAAATACCTTTTGACCATTCGTATTTCTACACTTTGGCAGTTTCTGTTCATTTCTTCTCCCCCATTTTTTGTTGGGGTTGACTATTTTCTTCTTTCAAAGTTCTAGCAGTGCCTGATGTATCATGCATATTAACCCTTTATCAGATGTGCATTGGGAGAATAATCTTTCATACTCTGAGGGCTGTTTTTGTATTTTGGTCACCATTTCTTTTGAGATGAAAAAGAAACTGAAAAGCACCTTTTTCCAGTTTCATATAATCCCATTTGTTTATATTTGCTTCCATTTGCTTTGTCAGTGGTGTTTCATCTTTGAAGATGCCTTTATCTTCGATGTTCTAGAGGTTTTTCCTATGTTTTCTTCATATATATTATAGATTCTTGTCTGATGCTGTGATCTTTAGTCCATTTTGATCTGATCTTTGTGAATGGGATTAGAAGAAGGTCTACATTCATTTTCTTGTATGTAGCTACCCAGTTTTCCCAACATCACTTGTTGAAGGGGCTTTCTTTGCTCCACTTTTTTTGCTCCTTTATCAAAGATTAAGTGATCATGAACTTATAGAACATAATAAAGCTTCTAATCTCAATAGACGATGCTTATGTCTGAAAAATCATTGGCACTCTCTCCCTTGAGTGTGGCGTGATATTCCAAGCATAACTCTTTCTATTCCTCTCTGGGAGACCCGGATAGCATTCTCATCCTGCTTTCGTAGGGCCCAGGTCTCTGAGGCGTATATTAATGCAGGGAGAATGGTGGAGTCAAAGAGATGTGCCCGGAGCCGGAGGTTCTTTGTCCTTTCAGCTATTTCTTCGATGCCTTTGAAGGCATTCCATGCCACTCTCACTCCTCCTGTGTAGCTCAGGTTTTAGGTCGTTCATCATGTTGATTTCTCGACCTAGGTACACATAACTGCTGCATTCAGAGAGGTTTGTTCCATTGAGAGTGAATGGGGCCTCTGAAACTAGTTCATTTTTCATAAACATGGTTTTCTTTAGATTCTGCTGTAGACCTGTCTTTCCACATTCTCAGTCTAAGTCAGCCAGCATTTCTGCGGCTTGGCTAATGTTTGGTGTTATTAGAACGACGTCATCAGCGAGCGGGAGGTGGTATAGTTGCCAACCATCTGTCTTCACTCCCATTCCTTCCCATTCTAATTGTAGCATGATGTTCTCGAGGGTGGCGCTGAAGAGTTTTGGTGAAATGGCATCACCCTGTCGAACCCCTCTTTTTTTTGGGGGTCACACCCAGCAATGCTCAGGGGCTTCTCCTGGCTCTGCACTCAGGAATTAGTCCTGGCGGTGCTCAGGGGACCATATGGGATGCCAGGGATTGAACTTGGGCTAGCATGGGCCGACTGCGTACAAGGCAAACGCCCCTACCCGCTGGACCATCACTCCGGCCCCGAACCCCTCTTTTGACATGAATGATCACTTCTTTGTAGAATGGTGAGATCCTGGTGGTGAATCCGTAATACAGCTCACGAAGGATCTTGATGTATTGGGTTTGAACACCCTGTTTGGCTAGGGCTTTGATGACTGCTTCAGTCTCCACAGAATCAAAGGCTTTCTGTAAATCAATGAACATGAGACAGAGCGGTATCTTGTACTCCCTACAAACCTCAATGAGCTTGGTTACTGTGTGGATATGGTCGATTGTGCTGAATCCTTTCGGAACCTGCTTGCTCGCATGGTTGTCCTTCATCTAGTGTTCTGCTAATCCTGTTCAGGATGACTCGTGTAAACAGCTTGTAGATGATGGACAGCAGGCAGACCGGGCGATAGTTGCCGATGTCGTGAATGTTTCCCTTCTTGAACTGTAGAACTGTCCTGCTGGTTTTCCATTGGGAGGGCACCTTGCATTAAGACGGGTGTGTATATTATATATAATTATATATTGGTGAAGTTTAAGCCCTACTGTAGCAAGAGACATATAAAGTCATATATATTTTTATTATATAATATATATTATAAATTTATATTGCATATTATATCATATAAAGTCTTATATATATTATATATATTATATATAGAAGTTAAAAGATTTTTCTAAGTATTATAACTAATATCTATGAGTTTATTTTTTTTTTTTTTTTTTTTTTTGCTTTTTGGGTCACACCCGGCAATGCTCAGGGGTTACTCCTGGCTCTGCACTCAGGAATCACTCCTGGCGGTGCTCAGGGGACCATATGGGATGCCGGGGAATCGAACCCAGGCCGGCACAGGCCGGCGCGTGCAAGGCAAACGCCCTACCCGCTGGGCTATCGCTCCAGCTCCTGAGTTTAATCTCTATAAAATAATTCAATCATATCTAAAATACAGTTGGAAGCAATTTGTAGATGTTTTAAATGTGATTATGTATAGTGATGATATTTCTGTTGTTAAATAACTTTAGTTCATTATTGTATTGGTTTTGTTATTTTTTATATTGATATTGTCACTAAGCCTCTCTGAGCTTTATTTTGTACATTTATTGGTAGAGTGACAATTGTGTTCTTATTTTTTTTGTGTTCTTCTTAATTACTCACATGTATAAAACTAACTCAGATAATGATTTTTTAATTCACAATGTAAAACATAAGACATGGTTATTTTTTTTATTTTTAGTCCCAAGCTTCCACCAACTATACCTTTTTTTTTTTTTTTTTTTGCTTTTTGAGTCACACCCAGCAATGCTCAGGGGATATTCCTGGCTCTGCACTCAGGAATTACTCCTGGTGGTGCTCAGGGGACCATATGGGACTCCAGGGGTTGAACCCAGGCCTGCACAGGCCGGCCGCATGCAAGGCAAATGTCCTACCCTCTGGGTTATTGTTCTGGCCCAATTATAGTAATTTTAAAAGCTTCAAGAAATAGTAACTGCCTTGAAAATATATGAAATATATGAAATATTTTAACTATGTAATTAATTTCATTATTTTTTTAAAGTTAAGAAAATAGTTGTTAATGAAAGAAATTTACTTAGAATAATGTAGGGGAAGATGGGGAAAAAAGAGAGAATATAGTATCCTTGCAAAGTGGAAATAAAGCCTGCCCCACATTCTTATTCCCTCCCTCTAGATATTATAAAGCTATACTAGCTACACACTTCCAAATATTATTTGTTTGCCTTTTGCTCTGAACTATTAACAAAAAAATGGAAAATCAAATTATTTATGTGTTAAATCTCTAAATAGAACTAGTGAGCTAATTATGTCTTTAATTTTTTAATAAGAAAGGAAAATTTTAGAGAGAGATAGATGTGTTAAATGTTCAGGAGATGATTAAAATATTTACCTGCTCACCAGCACATCTTTTCCAAGGGAGTCACTTGACCAGCAGAATAGAAATTCTGTCTCTCTCTTCCTTGATAGGAATATGAGTATGCCTCTAGCAGATTCATGCCATTCAGTTCTGCATATCTACTAGACAGTTTGGTCTCCAGAATGTTAACTCACATTTACAATGTTTGCAGAAACTTGCAGTGCAGGAATGAATCCTAAAAGAGACTTACTGCCACATTCACCACCAATCCTATTTAATAAAAGGGAGCAGTAGGTGTTTTAAAAAGTCACATTTATTCTTCAAATCGGAAGAAAAGCAACACATTTCTAAAAGCAGATGGCTTGAATGATAGAGTATCATCCAGGCCATTCACATAAACATAATGGAATGCTATTGTTATGTCATACTTGAGAGTAAAATTTTTAATTTCCTCTTTTATTTTCAACTTGTAACACTTGAAGAATAGATATCAACATAGATATTTGAAATAGCACTCCAAGTGTCAGAGGAGGACAGAATTATTCATCACTGAATAAATCAACAACATGGTCGCAATTTAACTCTGGCAAAACCAACATTTTTGTGTCTTCTTTGTCAGAAGGTGAGCTTTTTAACTTACATTTTGTACACTGCAGAGAAATTGAATTGAAGGAATGGAAACAGAAAAATATTATATAACATGGATTGCAAGAAAAAAGATAATTCTGAGACTATTACAGAGTGGTAACTGAAAGAATATCGATATTCAGATGGTCCTTAAACAATACACTTTCATGTGTAAAATTTATGAAACTGTTTTACTTTCATGTGTAAAATTTATGAAAAATTTAAGAAAGAATTCCAGGACAAAATTTAGTATAGCAGGTTAGGCCCTGCCTTGCATACAGTCTGCCCAGATTCAATCCCCAGAACCACATACTGTTCTCAGAACCCCTTCAGAAGTGGTCACTTAGCCCAGCTGGATGTCACCCATGAAAGAAACAAAACAACAAGGCCAATTCTAGTTTATTTTTCCTTCAAATTTGCTAAAACAATATTCTGAACTAATTTGGGTTTGGATGGAGTTGGTAATAAATATAACAGGTTTTGTTCGTTTCTGAATGTCTTATAATTGGGAATGCAATAAATTAAGCAAAACAAGTTACAATAAGAATATAAATCAAAAGGTGCAATGAAATTAAATTTTCAACTATAAAAAAGAAGATTGTTAGGGGAAGAACACCTTTAAATAGCATAGAAATGAGAGTTGAAACATAAACCTGAGTCTAAGCAAGGAATTCAAATAAATTCAGGTCCTTACACAGGACCTGAATTTACAGATAGTTTCTTCTGACTTGAATACAGTTATGTTTCCTGATGATGAAAACACTTTCTAAGAAATGAGTCACTTGTAGATTCTTCAATTGTGAAATGTCATAAAGTATAATGACACAATGCAATTTGGGATACTTAGCATACCACAATTACATGCCTTTGGAGCCAGCATCATATAAGCTTGTCATCACTAGAATTTGTAAGGAAATACTTTACTACAGATTAAGACAAAGGGCAACAGTGATGGTAGTGAAGAAATAAATATGAAAACTCTTATTTCCACTATATTAACCTGTGTTCTATAAAATGCATCTCCTTTTATTCCTGAAAAGGTCCTTAAGGATCAAATTCCATTAAAATCTGCCTACTGTAATTAGAACCTTCCACTCTTCACCTAGAATCCAGATTAAGTTTGATACCTTCCATCCTCCAAATGAAAGTGAGTTAAAAAAAACTGGGGCACACTGCTCCAAACAGTACTCCAACAACGGAAAGCCTCCACATTCCACAATCGCTTCCATGTTCAAGGTTGGACTCCACTGCTTTGATGAGCTCCACCAAGAAATCAATACATTGAAAAACTTAGGTGTGTGTTGCAGGACACTTAAAAGCCTAGGCCTCTACATCTGCCCTGGATTGCCTCATGCAGGTCACTTCATAGATAGGGGGATAGTCTGAATGTGGCAGTCTTATCTGACCATGTATTCTGTACCGGTTGGTATACATATTCTCTCATGCTACCACAGCATAGTGGGACTAGCTAGATCTTACCAGCATATTTGCCTGACCACGTTGGATCTCTAAGTAATTAGACCAGAGAGAAATGCTGTTTGCCTCCAAGCAAGCAAGCATGGCTCCCCTGATAGCTCAAAGGCACTAAAATACAAAACTACCGTGAAGTAGACGAGACTCTTGTGAAGGCTTGGAGAAATATTTAGCTGGCATTAGTATTAGTCTTTGGTACAGAGACATGCCATCTCAGAAACCCCCCTTCTCTACCCTATAAAGGCATTTCCAGACAGATCTTGGCTCAAGACATTAGGTGAGGTGCTGGAAGAAATTACCTAAGGGCATTTGACCCTTCCTGCCAGGGGAAGTTACATTTAGCTTATAGCTTCTCCCAGCTCTGCTAGGAGGCTTTAAATTAGCTCTGGGTCCTTGTAAGCAACCAGATGGTCTCCCTGAAGTTGCTACATTTCTATAGAGCTATTTTCCTGTTTTCATCTCTGTCGGGGCACGCCCCGGGGTCCCGACAGTGCCGGAAGCGAGTTCCCTTCTACCTCCGAGCCAGCGAGAAATGGATGAAAACTCAGGAATCTGATGCAGTTTTAAAAGGCTTTACTTATCACAGGTTCAGCCATACAAATCAGCAAAAGGAAAAGCCCGGTGCTTAGGATTCCAGGCTAGAACCCCAGCCATGTGTAGGCCAAGATGGCGGCCACCACGTGTAAAGGCTTTGTAAAAGGAGAAGACAAGACTTCCAAGAAGGGTGAGCTCTCACAGAGAGCCCAAAAGAAACGCCGAGAGAAGAAACCGGCTAGTTTATACCCCTGCAACTCAGACCTTCCTCCCACTGTTATGGAAAGCAGGGAGGGTCAAATGCCCTTAGGTAATCCCTTTCTGCACCTCACCTAGGCCCTTTAGCATGCTAATGATTTGAGCCAAGATCTGCCTGGAAATGCCTTTTATAGGGTAGAGAAGGGGGTTTCTGAGATGGCATGTCTCTGTACCAAAGACTAATACTAATGCCAGTTAAATATTTCTCCAAGCCTTCACAAATCTCTTCTACTTCATTGTAGTTTTATATTTTAGTTGCCTTTGAGTATATCAGGGAGCCATGCTTGTTTGCTTGGAAGCAAACAGCATTTCTCTCTGGTCTAATTACTTAGGTGTCCCTACGTGGCCAGGCTAATATGCTGGTAAGATCTAGCTAGTCCCACGATGATTGTGGTAGCATGGGGAGAATATTTATACCAGCTAGTACAGCATACATGGTCGGATAAACTGCCACATTTAGACTACCCCCTTATCTACAAAGTGATTTGCAGGAGGCAATCCAGAGCAGATGCAGCGGCCCTTAGGAGTCCTGCATCACATCTCTAGATAGCCCCGCCCAGAATGGGCTGGGCTGGGGAGTTTGGGCAGATTTCTAGCTATAAAATAAGCTGCAAGAAGGAAGAAACTCTCTCTCTTTTTCCCCCTTTTGCCATTTCGACTTCCCTTGCTGTTTTGCTTCTCCGTCCTCTCCATTCTCTGTTGGGCCTCAACACGTGGTGGCAGCCATCTTGGCCTACACCTGGCTGGGGCCTAGCTGGGAACCCAGAGTCCGGAGGTTTTCCCTGCTCTTGGATTGTATATTGGAACCTGTGATAGTAAAGCCCTTTTAAAAACTGCATTGGATTCCTGAGTCTTCATCCATTCCCGCCAGCCGGTGGTAGAAGGGAACTTGCTTCACGACACTGTCCGGGGACCCCGTGGCGCTCCCCAACAGGTGTGCATATTTTGTTACTGAAATCTCCAGGTTTTCATGGAGTCTTGGATGGGTTACCTCCCACATCTGCCTGTTCTTCAAGTAGGCCCACCTATCACACCCAGGAATTGCCTCAGGTGTAGAGTAATCTCATCTACTTGTCATGATCCAGGGACTCATATATATAAGTCTCAAAAGAAATCAACAAGAGGAGACATACTTCCTGTCCCTACGTCAGACTGAGTCTACTGGGGCACACCAGAGGGGAGGGGTGAGCACCCGGTTCATCAAAACAGTACCCCAGGAACTGAAAACCTCTACACTCCACAATAACCACCATGTTCAACATCAAACTCCACTTCTTGGATGAGCTCCATTCAAAAAATTGACCCCTTGAAAATATCAGGTGTATAGTTTTGTGACTGGAATCTCTAGGCTTTCATGAATTAGGGCATGTGCTACCTCTCAACATCTCCCTGTTTTTCTAGAAGACGCAGCAGTTACACCCATGCTTGAAAGTCACTACCCAGTTAAAAATGTAACTCAATTGTATTACTCCATTAAGGATTTTGGAATTCCTGAAGTGACTACTCAAACACTACAATCTGATATATCAAGTATCCTTCACATTTAATGGAATATAAAGCAGAAGGAAATCAATAACAAAATTTATACACACAATGTCTATCCTGTAATGACATATACGTAATTTCTTATACAAGAGCTTAATGGTTCCATGGTTTGATTGAAGAATTTCAATAAAAAAACTTCCTTCTGGCCAGAGCGATAGTACAGCAGGTAGGGCATTTGCCTTGCATGCGGCTGAGCCAATTTCAATCCCCAGCATCCCATATGGTCCCCTGAGCACCACTAGGAGTAATTTGTGAGCATTGCTGGGTGTGACCCAAAAAAGCAAAAAAAAAAAAAAAAAAAAAAGAAAAGAAAAGAACTTCCTTCTAAGAAAATATTTCTTGGTCACTTTTAGCAAAATACATGTAACAAGCTATACAAAATTAAAAAAATAAAATATTAAGGGTGTGTATGAAGTAGGCGTAGGGGGTTAAGCCTAGAAATTAATCCATTACAATATTTGAGAAAAAATGCCAGGGAAAATTTGAATAAATTTTGGTGTGAAATTGAAATTGAAATGTTGGGGGGATTGGGGTTAAATATTGAATATTTATAATAAATTAACACAAAGAACTCTTAAAAAAATTGAGAATCCCACTAAGTTCAGTAAATAAAGTCAACAACACAGATGGCTTAATTTGCAAGTAATAACTCAGTAAAAATACTTTAGCAACACCATTACTAGACATATGTTGTAATAAGTAATATAAAGTAAATTAATTAGTGCCTACTAAGGGTGCATGCTTGGTGGGTGATTAGGAAATTAGGGACTTAGGTAGTGGTAAGGGCACATTGGTGGGGAAACTGATGTTGGGATATTGAATATCTGAATCATCTGTGCTGTGAACAACTATGTATATTCTGGTGTTTAAATAATGTAATTTTTTTAAGTGGGGTAGTGGGAGGAATCTTTATTTCTGTTTTTTGGCTTTAGGATCTTCTTTCTAACTCTCACTACTTTTTTTTTTTTTATATATCCCTGACCTGGGATTCTTGCAAAATCAGGGTTAACAATTCCTGGGGGACAATTCCTGTGGGGGGCTTTGCAGGTTTTCTTCCTATCTGGTCTCATATCTATGAGTCTTTCCTCCTGCTCAGTCCCCTTTCTTAATTTAAAGGACAGTCTAGCTCCCAAAGAGAGTGTAAGTAGAGGCTCCTCAACAGCCAGCCATCACTGTAATTGATTATTGTTTCTGAAAAAGGCTCAGAGGAAGGATAGAATATCTATTGCCTATACAATTATCCACATGGGAGAGAGAATGTCAATCCCCATTTATAGTGGCAACATCAATGAGTGTTTTGCCATTTTTCTGCCATTTCTTTGGGAGCTAGATGCCTTTCTTAGCAAGCAAAACATTATCCATAAGGCCAATAATATTGATGGTTATTTAAACTTACTAGCTAAGTTTATATATTGGGGAAGGAATGGTGACATGATGGCTGTTTTTGCCATCTGGCACATTTTACAAACTCAAAATTAACAGATAAAGTTGCACTTAATAGTTTTGGAAAAGAAGAATCCTGAATATCATTTTGAAATAATATTATAAGGATATTTTAAAATAATACAAATAACAGTGAAAATACTCTGAAAATAATAGTGTACATTATATTGAGGTTTTTGTTTCCTTGTCTAAGGATTTATTAAGCTCTTTTATTTAAAATTGTTATTACACCACCGTAAAACATACAATTACAAAGGTGTTCTTTGTAACTGGTTCTTGAGAATACAGTACTCCAGCACCCATACCTCCACCAGTGCCACATTCCCACCACCAATGTACCCACACCCCCTTCCCCCACCCCAGGCTGCCTCAATAGCATGTACCCCCTTTCCTCTCTTTCTCTCACTGTCTCTCTGTCTCTCTCTGTCACATTGAGTTTAAAGAATAGTAGCTGGAAGTATTATTTACTTTAGAATATCTATACATAAACAAATCATGGCTGCTCATTTTACTGGATAGCTACTCTGATTTAATCTATATTCATGCAGTGCTTTAATTTCTAATTTTGAAATAATCGGAGATGTTGGGTTCTGAGCCTCTAGCCGTAGGGTCCAGCAATTTTCCATCACAAGGCCCTAAGGGCAGGACCCAGAAATGGGCCCTGCCCATATGGTTACACCCAAAACATCTGTGCTTATCTGAACTAAGGTGAGTCAGAATGTTCCTGGTCTTCTGACCTCTGATCACAGGAATATGTAAATCAATGATTGTTACCTTGCAAATGTTACCTTGCAAATGCTAAATCTGTGATTGTCATTTGTTGTGATTGTTATCTGTTATAATGGCCCAGGAGCTTGCAAATGCCCTGTGATTTGTACTTATACCCCCTCCACCCAAAAATTGCATAAAAGGCTTAAACTGTATTCATTAAATGGAGTACTGCTATCCAGAACTCTCTGCTGCATAGAGGTCATTCTTTTCTTTCTTTCCTTTCTCAGCAGAGGCAGGGCAGAGTTTCTCCCAAGTCCTCCATCCCTCTCCTTTTTTCGCAGGGGATGAAGTCCAGCAAGATCTAGGTCTTGGACTTCGGAGAATAGACTTGGACTAGGATGGACTTGGGAGAAACTCTGCCTCTGCTATATATATATATATATATATATATATATATATATATATATGTGTGTGTGTGTGTGTGTGTGTGTTCTGCTAATTTTGGGAACTATTAGTGCCAAAGCTAAGCATTGTAGGTCCACACACACACACACACACACACACACACACACACATGATAATCTGTAAATGTTTGTAGGTGAAGCCACAATGTGTAAGAGGAAAGAGAGAGAGAGAGGGAGATAGAGAGAGATAGACTGAGAGACAGAGAGACAGAGAGTGAGAAAGAGAGAGAGAAGAAAAGGAAAACTATCTATCTATCTGTCTATCTGTCTATGTGTCTATCCATCTATCCGCCTGTCTGTCTGTCCATCTGTCTGTTGTCGGTGAACGCCGCCGGGGTCCCCTGACAGTGTCAGGACAAAGGTTCTCTTCTACCTCCGAGGACTCCGGGAGAACAGATGAAAACTCACGAGTCCGGTGCAGTTCCCAAAAAAGGCTTTTAATAGTACAAAAGCTCTTCCACAGCACTCCAATATAATGAACAAAACTTTAGCTCTGGTCAGAATTTAGACCATACAAAAGAGTCTAAGTCTCCCATCAAAGAGAGAGGATCTCACCCAAGCTGAGTCCTACCCAGAAGATGGAGCAAAAGGCCAAAGAGCAAAAAGCCAAAAGCCAAAAGCCACAAGGCTGAGGAGCCAAAAGCCACAGGAACCAAAAGCCGAAAGCTAAAAGGCCCAAAGGTTGAAGGGGCCTCAAGTCAGCCCCTTATATACACCAAAGTAATCCAGGGGAGGGTCATGTCAACAAAGAACTCTAAACAGAGTGTAGTGCCACACCCTATTGCCACACCCATAACAAAGGTTATGCCAAGGACTAATCCCGAGGTTATCTCTTATGTAAAACACTGGAGAGAGAGAGGGCTGATATAAAGTAATACATCTTAATTTCATGAGCTTCATGTAATCTAGATGGTACCCACAAGGTCCTTATTATTATCTGCACCAGGGTGATTCTGAGTACCTTGTTCTCGTGTACTGAAAGGGTCACACTCGCCTGCTTAGAGCAAACTAGTATGATCCTTCCTATAGTCTTCCCTATAGTCTCAGCGTAGCCAGGGTGGTAGTCTCCTGGTAAATTCTAACTATCCCATGCTGAGTGTAGTGGGTATAAAGAGGAGTTGTGCCCAATCTAGAAAACATAGAAGTCTTAGTAGAAGTATAAGTCAGAAGTTATTCAATCAAGGTGAGTTCTGTAACTGCTACACCCTCTAGCAGTGTTTACATAGAAGAAAGGTCTCATTAGAATGAACCTTGACTTAAATAGATTAAGCTGGGAGTGGGCAAAACAACAAAACTCCCAGAATAGCTAAACCTGTCCTCCAACAGTCCATCTGTACATCTGTCTGTCTGTCCCTCTGTCCGTCTCTCTGTCTCTGTCTGTCTGTCTGTCTGTCTGTCTGTCTGTCTGTCTGTCTGTCTATCTATCTATCTATAATCAATCAATCTATCTATCTATATCTGTATGTTTGGTTTTGAGGTCACAACCTGAAGACCTCAAGGGGGTCCATTTCATTCCTGGTTCTGTGATCAGAAATCACTCCTAGCAGTGCTTGGGGAACTGATATGTTGTACTATGGATTAAATCAGCCACTTGCAATGCAAATGCCTTACTGCTCTTCAATTTTTATTGTCTACTTGTAACACAAATGCCTTGCTGCTCTTCTATTTTTATTTAAAGAAAGGCTTAAGCTAGATGCTTAAAGGCAAAACAATGAGTTTTAGGCAAAACAATGAGTTCTCAAAATATATACTCTATCTAATATTCCAAACTATGAGTATGTGCTTAAAAGTGGCAAAATCATATATTCTGAAGATATGGTTAAAGTTAATGACATTGAAATGATGAAATTACTTCAATGGGTCCAACTTAATTATATATCTTTATATACCTATATCTTTAAAAATATATATTTATAATTAGTATATATAATATATATCATATAATATACAATTATATGATATATAAAATATTATTATATATGTACTATATATTATCACTTGTGTCACTTGCTTCTCTTTGTTCATTGTCTTGAGCGGGCACCAGTAGCATCTCCATATTTCCTGTCACGTGCTAGTGTAGCACAAGGGCATCTGCTCGCTTTAGGAACATAAAGAGCGTCAAACCATTTGTTCAAGTCATGGGAATGAGGTCTATAATTGTTATTGTTTTGGGCATATCAATTACGACACAGGTAGCTTGCCGGGTTCTGCTGTGCTGGTGGTATACTTTGGGCAGTAGGCTCTCAGTTTGTGCATTTACTGATGAACCACTCGTGGCTGCAAAGTGGCTGCATACAATGGGGGAGAGATCAGCTTATCTCTTGGATCAAGTTCTGACAAGCTGTGGAGTCCAGATATTGAACATCGTGGCCCTCATGGTGTGGGGGTTCCTCTGGATTCTTGCAAGGCTCTATTGGGATGGCAGGCCAGGGCTAGAACTTGCCTTCCCTCCTGATGCCTCATGATCAGCTGAGCACAGGGAGAGCCGGTAGCAGTTCTGCCGGTGTATCTATGTCTCTGGATCAGGCATACCTGAGCTTGAAGGACTCTGATGAGCAGGGCTTTTATCTTGGGTGGAGCTCTGACAAGCTGTGGAGTTCAGATGTTTAAAATGGGGGTCCTCATAGTGTGGGGGGGTCCCTCTGGCTTCTTGCTAGGCTCTATTGGGATGGTGGGCCAGGGCTAAAACTGCGCCTTCCCTCCTGGACACCTCATGATCATTTGACCACAGGGAGAGCAGATAGCAGCTCTGCCCCATGTATCTATATAAATAAATACATATATTTTAAATTATAAAATTAATAAATTTTTAGCAAATTGATGAACAACAGGAAGATAGTGATAAAGTGAATTATATAATAAGCAAGCTACCTGTGTCTTATTTGATATGTCAAAACCCAGTAATAATTATGGACCTCAATTCCATGACCTGAAGAATGGTTTTAGGCTCTTCCTGTCCCTGGAGCAAGCAAATGCTCTTTGGTTACACTTTCTTGTGACAGGACATATGGAGATGTTACTGGTACCCACTTGAGCAAATCGATGAACAACAGGAAGACAGTGATACAGTGAATATGTAATCTATTTATATAGATAATATGTATATAATTATATATATGTATATATATATATATATCTTTAAAATCATTTTATTTATTGGATCAAAGGGATAAGGGGAAAGTAAAAAATATAGTACTATGTAGTCAAGTATATTGCTGGTTCAGAACTGTGGGGACTTATTTGCAAAGACAGACAGCTGACCTTTCTAACATAAGTGATCACCTAACTAATATACAGCAAGTAAACTGATAGCTTATAGCTTCATGAACTGATTTCTACCATTACTTCTATGTGGAAAATAGTGCATTCTTACCTAGAGCCTCCAGAAAGAAACATAGCCTAGAAAAACCTTAATTTAGGTCACTGAAAATCATAGTATGTGGAAGATTGACAGGAATACACAAAATAATCTAATTATCACTATCACTATCTTCCCATTCATCAATTTGCTCGAGCGGGGCCTCCAGTAACATCTCCTATGTCCTGTCTCATGCTAGTAGAGCCCAAGGGCATCTGCTCGCTCTAGGAACATAAAGAGCCTCAAACCATTATCTTACGTCATAGGAATGACCTAACATGATTATTACTGGTATTTGGTATATCAAATACAGCACAGGCAGCTTGCCAGGCTTGCTGTGCAGATGGCATACTCTTGTAGTCACCTCTAAATGCAGCATTTATTTATGAACCGCATGGCTGTGTGAGCCGGGCTGTGATAGGCTCATCTACTGGATGGAGTTCTGATGAGAAGGAGGTCTGGATGTGGAAAATGGTGGCCCCTCATGGAGTGTGGGGGGTCATCTGGCTTGTTGTGGGATTCTGCTTATCTAATTATAAGCCATTAAACTTTTGGTAATTTGTTACTTAAGCATATGTTGCAAATAGTGCATATATTTTTATTGCATATTTTAGTGTTTTTGTTGCATATGCTTTGAAGTTCAACCAACATAACTATAAATATTTTTAACACTTAGCAAGCACATAGGAGTTATGTAATCACAATCCAGTTTCATAGGATTTTCTATAACTCCTCTCAGAATATGTTCCACAAGAATCATTTCATCAATATCAATTTTGACTCTGATTGCATGCAACCACTATCTGCTTTGTATTTGTATAGATTTGTTCTTTTCTACATTACATATTTTAATTAATTTTTATTGATAACAATAATTTTGCAAAGTTGTTCACTATACAGTTGTTTTAAGTATTTAGTGTTCCAACACCACCAGTTGACCATCCCTCCATCAATATGTCCAAATTTCCCTCCCAATCCCAACTTGCCCCCCATAGGTACATTACGCATGTAATTTATATTGCTTATTCCAACAAAACTTTAAGAACTGTCAGATAAAATGATCAGAACATAAATCAGGTTATTTATTTATTAATAAATACTCAAAATATCATTAAAATTATTAATGAATTAATAACTAAGAGCCAATTAGTCATTAATATATGATTTAGACCTAGTAAATAAGAAATCAAAACCATTTGACACAATAAAATGCCTAATTTGATTTACATATATACATTTTCAACTCTAGAATCTAAAGTATATTACATTAAATATTATCTTATGCTTGAATCCTATTATGGTAATAATCATATCTCACTTGTCATTAATAACACTTTAAAGCAAATTTGTGTTAATATATTTTGTAGTTTACATGGAATATGAAAGGCCTAAATAAGTAAAATTTCCCCTTACACTTTATATAAACACTACAGCTTAAAAAATCGTTCATGATGATTTGTTTCAGGTATTCAATATTCCAGCTCCAAGTCTACCACAATTATAACTTCCCTCCCAATTTTCCCAACCACCCCTTAACTCTGCCCCCCATAGTAATCACTTGTATCACTTGTAACACTTGCCTGTTGTTCATAGATTTTCTTGAGCCAATGCCAGTAACGTCTCCATTCATTGGGAATGAGGTTCATTATTGTTACTCATTTTGGCATATCTAATACACCACAGGCTCTGCCCTGGCTCTGGGTTCATCCTAGCAGGCCCATTCTTTTTCTATGTTAGGCCATAAACCATCCAGAGCCCATGGGGCAGTGCCCTGGGTGTAGACAAGCCTTTCTCCTGTCTGCCATCTGCTGATGCAACCAGGCACTGCAGCCAGCCTGCAACACCTCGAGTATTATTTAGTGATCAAATAACAAGGTAAATTAGAAAATACAGAAAAAGGGCCAAAGAGATAGTGTAGTGGATAGGGAGCTTGCTGTGCATCAACAAACTGAGGTTTAGCTGCTGGAAACCTACTTAGTCCCTCAAACTCTGCTAGAATTGATCCCTGAGTGTGGAGTCAGGGGTAAGCCCCTGAGCACTGTCAGGTGCACTTCCTCCCCACGCCCCGGTAAAAAAAAAAAATAAGTATAAGTATACAGAGGAGATATGTGAAGGAATCAAAAGAGAAATTAAATAAACAGAGGGACCTGAGCAATAGCACAGCAGGTAGGGCAATTGCCTTGCACGTACCCAACCCGGGTCCAAGCCCTGGCATTGCATGTGGTCCCTTGAGCATTGCTGGGTATAAGCCAAAATGCAAAAAAGGAAAATTTAAAAATAAAAGATTCTCTTTTGCAGTGAGAGATAATAGTATTACCCCATAGTAGTACCTCAATAATTTGTTTTATACTGACTGTTATCAATAATTTACTAATAGATAAAAAATGCTTTACTAGAGGAAAATTAGTTTGTATAAGATATGACTAAAATGTTACAGGTTAATCCTTCTGTGTTTTTTTTTAAATAAAAATTGGCTCCTTTCTATGTTACAAAACTATTGTATAACTATTGCTTTACCACTGCTGTAGAGTTGAGATGTCCAGGACTTGTGCTCCAGGAAGCCTAGAACTTAATAGGGTGATAAACCTGGGTTAAATTTTTTAATTGAGTAGTGACATTGGAGTGTATGTTTGAATGTCAGAGTTTCTGGACGTTCAGAAAAATCAGAGGAAGTAGCCCTGACTCTGCAAAAGCCTGGAGATTTCAGTCACAAAATCATAAAACCTGAAATTTTCAGAAGTTAATTTCTGGAGATGAGGTTCAGTCATCATGTGGTGGGGTTCATCTGGGGACTTGGAGGCAATTTTGGAGTTTGGAGCAATTAGTTGCTGTGGCTCTATATGGGCAGCCACTGGGCTGACTCACTCCTCTCTGGAGGTGCCCCGGACAACTAGACATATGTCTTCAAGAACACACACCCTAAGGAACTCCAGGTCCCAGCTACCAGAGCCTCTGTGTCTTGCCCCGAGCTGTCTCTTACAATTCACACTGGTAGATTTGGGGCAGGATTGGAATAGACATTCGATTTTATAACTTTATAGACCAGAATATTCTTATCATGGGTCTTGCTAGTTTCAGTGAAAATCTCTCTTAACCCCACGCATCCCAGGACATATGTGTAGTTTTCCCAAGAGATAACTTGGCATCATTTGGATCCACCATTGTAATTAATACTGCTAGATCATGGAGACATGCAGGTTTGCCTTGGGGCAAATGAACGTGGCTCTGTAATACTAAAGGCAAAGTAAACAAAATCATTCTGACAGATTCTGGACCTTAATGGAGGTTTAGAGATAAACTGGCAAGATATATATATATAATATGCCATATATATATATATATATATATATATATATATGGCATATTATGCTACCCTTTATAAATTAAATCCTGAGTTACATTTCATCTTAGGTCCCTCCGCCATATCTACAAGTTTCTTTGTAGGAAAACTGGAGGCAATGGGCTCTGGCTAATTAGCATTTGTTAAGCTTGGGCCAGGAGCTCACCTGAAGATTTACATTTGTATACTGTCTTTTGCACCCTGAACTCTTAAAGAAGACACCTGGCTTTGTCCCTAAAAGCCCATCTCATGATGACTTGCCTGGAAGCTCTTGGCAGGTTTCTCTACACTATGGAATACTATGCAGCTGTCAGAAAAGATGAAATTTTGAAATTTACCTGCAAATGGATGGACATGGAGACTATCATGCTGAGTAAAATTAGAAGGAAAAGGACAGATATAGAATGACTGCATTCATTAATAGGATATAAATAGATACCCGTGTTTTACTAAATGTGGGAAATGGTAATGGCAGATTAAAACTCACCATTGAATATACACAAAGAGACTTAAGTGATAAACTCTAAATATCTGCAGGGCTAGCCACAATGTGTAAAAGAAGAGGGAGAGAGATGCTGAGACAGAGAGACAGAGAGAGAAAGAGAGGAAACAGGGTTACCTGCTATTGAGGCAGCCTGGGGATGGTTGGGAGGGGGTGGGGTACATTGGTGGTGGAAATGGGGCACTGGTGGAGGAATGGGTGCTGGAATACTGTATTACCAAGAACCAACTATGAACACCTTTGTAATTGTATGTCTCACGGTGGTATAATATATATTTTTTTAAAAAAGTATGTGAGAAGGAAGAAATAGGACCCATTTTTTCCAGTTTGGGTCTGATCTCCAACTGGCACACATGGTTTGGGGTCCAGCGCTCATCTTGGCTTAGGATCCTGACCTAAGCACAACCTAAGTATGTGGTATGGGTGTGGCTAGGAATTGGAAGTTTGGGATTCTCCTGACCATGGATTTTACTACCAGAATTTGCTTAAGTAAAACATTTTTGAAACTGTTGAGCTCGTGAGTTTCATCCCTCTGCTGCTGGCTTTGAGGTAGAAGGGAGCCAGCTCCCTCATCATGTTGGGGGCCCCTAGCAGACTTCCCAACATGGTGTATGGAAAAAATATCTTCTCCAGCTTGTTGAAATGTTTTGAGATTTATTTATGAGTCTCTGGAACATGACCTGTGGATGAGCTTGTATCCTTATATTTTTTTTAAATCAGACATGATGTAGTCTTCTGCATCTGATTTTTTTTTACCTACTAGAATGTGTATGCGAGTCAATAATAATGTAGAAAGTTATCAAAATGCTATCACTTTTATGATTGAGGAATATTGTATTAGATTGTTAATACACATTTCTGTCCATTTACTACTTCATGGAGGTTTGGATTATTCAGAAACTATCTGAAATTATTAAAACAAGTATGTGTGCATCTATATTTTCATTTAAGGCTGAATAATAAGTGATATTACTAGGTTATAGGCTACTTTTATTGTTTAATTTTTAAGAAGCAGCCTAAATTGACTATAGGGTTTTACATTCTCATTAGCAATAAATGAAGGTTCTGGTTTCCCATATCCTCACTGATTATCTGCATTTGTGAATATAGTATCCTGCAAAGTGTGAAGTGGTAGCTCACAAAGTTTTCATTTGTGCTCCCCTAGTGACTACTGTTGTCAACCTTTCTTTTCTTAAGATTGTTGTTTTTAATCATATAACAACTCTGTTAAAGATCTTTTTGACTCACATGTCCATTTTTTAAATTGTGTTATATTTTATTATTTCAAATTATAATTTTATATAATCTGATTTGAGATAATGGTACAGAAATGGAATATTTTCATAATGCAATTTAAATATTTTATATCATTGATAAATAACTGACTTAAGATGGTTCATATGACAAAGTATAAAGGTTGAAACTATAAAACTCCTCAAAAGATATACATTATAAAGTTATTTAACATTTATATTAAGCAAGAGGGAAAATTTATTTAAATATACTCAATCTATGCCTTATACATATTTTCTCCCTGTCTATTCTGCTTGTATTTTTATTTTCTTAGATATATTTCATTTTTTTTTTTTTTTTTTGGTTTGGGAGCCACGTGTGGTGTTGCTCAGAGCTTACTCCTGGCAGACTCAGGGGAACATATGTGGTGCTAGGGATCAACCCAAGTCGACCATGTGCCAGACAGGCACCCTACCTGCTGTACTACTAATCCAGTTCTTATGCATTTATTTATTTATTTTAAGGTAAAAAATGGCAGTGCTCAAGTCTTGCTCCCAATTCTGTGCTTAAGGAATAGTCCTTGCAGTGTTTAAAGGATTGATGCCGGGACCAAACAAGGTCATCCTCGTGCAGGCAAGCACTTTAACATCTCTACTCTTTCTCTCTGCCATAAAGGAAAAGCCTCATGTTTGATTGGATGTGGATGGGGCATATCTGGATGTGATAAGCTGTGACTCTGTGCTCAGAGTCCGTTGCTAATGTGATATGCTGTGACTCTGTGCTCAGAGTTCATTGCTGGAGATACCTGGATGTGATGAGTTGTGTCTCTGTGCTCAGAGAACATTGTCCATTGCTGGAGATACTCTGGATATAA
Source organism: Cryptotis parvus (assembly GCA_021461705.1). NCBI lineage: Eukaryota > Metazoa > Chordata > Mammalia > Eulipotyphla > Soricidae > Cryptotis > Cryptotis parvus. The sequence goes on from JAJIBD010002882.1 coordinate 29,856, forward strand.
TATGCTGTGGCTCTGTGCTCAGAGTTCATTGCTGGAGATACTCTGGATGTGATAAGCTGTGTCTCTGTGCTCAGAGTTCATTGCTGGAAATACTCTGGTTGCAATAAGCTGTGTCTCTGTGCTCAGATTCGTTGCTGGAGATACTCTACATGAGATATGCTGTGGCTCTGTGCTCAGAGTTCATTGCTGGAGATGCTCACAGGACCATATGTTGTACTAAAGATCAAACACAAGTTGAGAATTCATAAGCCAAGTGCCTTACCCACTGTACTACATCTAGAGCCTCTCAAAACATTTTTAACTCCAATATAAATCCAGTTTATATTTTTTGATTGTTGTACATCATTTTAATGTAATATCTAAGAAGTCTTGGACTATGAGGCCAAAAGTGATTGTACAATATGAAGGGTAATTGCCTTGTATGTGACTGACCTGTGTTCAACCCCAGTACCCTATATGGTTCCCCAAGCCTTGCCAGGAGAGATCCCTGAGTGCAGAGCCAGGAGGAAATCCTAAGTGCAGCTTGGTGTAATCCAAAACAAACAAAACAGCCCCAAAATGTGCTGACCTACAATAAATTTGCAAAGATTCCTTTCAATATTTTTATAGAGTTTGCAATATAATTAATTTATTGTTTTTTTGTGGGGGCGGGGGGACTGGCCCTTACTCATCATTACTCAGGTTATTTCTGGCTCTGTGTTCGGGAATCATATGCAGTGCCAGGGATTAAACCTAGATGACACTTTAACCCTGATCTTTCTCTTTGGCCAAGTTTTATAATTTTTACCTCATATTCTGGTTAACCCATTTGGTGGAATTGTGAATTGAGTAGTATAAGTTTAAATATTTCATAGGCATATCCAATTTCCCAGTACCATTGTTAATAGATTATCCTTTTCCCCCAATTCAATATTTTAACATTTTATCAAAAATAAACAGAGTATAAATTCTTGGGGATCACTTCTGAGCTCTGAATTCTAGTCTATTTATTTAGACATCTGTCCTATTACCAGTATCACAATATCATGATCATCAAAAATTCATAATAAATTTTCTCATTTTTTCCCTCCGAATTGGTTTAGGCCATTGCTGGTCCTTTTTTATTCTCAATTAAATATTATTATCTTGTCCATTTTTGCAAAAAAAAAATACTGAATTTTATATATATTATATATAACCTACAGATAAAACTATGAAACCTACCATATTTTGAAATATGGTAAAACCAATGCATGGCATAAAATATTTCTCCTCTTTATTGTAGATCTCTTATAATTTCTGTTGGTAAGTGTTAGATAATTGTTTTTTTAGTTCTCCTTGATAAATTTATTATCTAGTATTTTCCACTTTATTTATTTATTTTTTGGTCACACCTCGCTATGCTCAGGGTTGCTCCTTGCTCTTCACTCAGGAGTTACTCCTGGTGGTGCTTGGGGGACCATATGGGATGCCAGGGATCGAACCTGGTCAGCCGCGTGCAAGGCAAATACCCTACCCACTGTGCTGTCGCTTGGGCTGGTATTTTTTTCGCTTCAATGCTATTCTGAGCACTTTTGTTTACTAAAAAGTATTTGTATCCTTAGAAAAAGGACAACTGTAACTACTAGGAACATAGTAAACATTTCTCAAACTATTTAAAGCTGTAGTGGCATTAAATGAGTTCATATAAAACACAACCAAAAAAATGACCAGTCAACAAATGTTAGTTTTCTTCTTCCTTATCCCTTTTTCTTCTTTCCTTATCATTCATATTCAGTATTTAGTAAAGTGAAATTATGTGTGACATTCAGAAGACGATGTTTCCTCTAATAATTTTTGTATTTGAAGACAAAATTAAAATAAAAATACCAACAGAAATTTGCAGTACACATCCAACAAGAAGGACAAGAAAATGAGACTGCAATTAAATAAAACTGCATCCTTTTCAAAGAATTGTATTATTAAATATTCAAGATTACATGCATTAGTGAGGACTTAAACTCAAAGACACACCTATTTGCTGGGCTTCTGACAGTAACTAACCATTAGAGAAACATTAAATGAAACACTCAAAGAGGGAAACAATTCAAGAAATGGACCAATTTGAACAATTCAAAGGTACTGCTTCAGATGGCACATTTATAGAACAAAAGACAAAAGGAATCAGAAAGAAAAGATCTTTTAAAGGCAAAGTGGCCACTGTCCATTGATTGAGAGGTCACACTTTAAATCATTCTGACAGCTGAAAAGAAGGAGGGATATATATTTTCCCAGAAGACTGTTTTTTTTTTTAGTTAATAATATAAAGGACACAGATGCTGACCCAGAAATGAGTATGAGACTTAGTTTCAGAAAATATAGCTATGATAGGTTCAAATTCAGATAAAGAATATTTTTTAAATGAGATGAAGAATAGACAAAGGACCAACTCACCAGCTAGGCATTTTCTGGCTCCTTTAGAAACAGTATCTCCCTCTAGCAATATTCTACCCTTTCATTCAGTTTAAGTATAATCTTATTTTTTCCAGCATGATCTAGGTTTATGACAACTTCCATTTTTTCTTAGCAGAAGCATTTATTAAATATATTGCTTATGACAAATTCTCTCAAGATTTATATTGTAAAACAATAGCAACACCAAAACACATTTTGAGTCATTCTTATTGCTCATTTTATAAATCCTAAATATGTATATATTATCTGTTAAATTTGCTGTATATTCTGTAAACCGTATTAGAGTTGAAACGAAATAAAATGAAGTATGATTTGCTTTTCATTGTACAGACTTGTGATGAAACAGGGTTGGCATTCATGTTAGAGCTTGGAGATTTTTTCTTGATTTCTTTTTTGAAATGATCACTCTTTCTGCCACTTGGGCTTATACACATTTACGTAGAAAAATATGGAAAATGAATGAATTTATAGATAATTTAAATGAATTTCCAATTTTTATCTGAATTGTATTAATGACAGTAAGCCCGTTTAGGCATTCAAGTTTGTACTTTTCTATATTTGGACACTAATTCTATTTGTAGCATTTAATCTCCATAATGTTCTATTCTTTTTGTAAGCTGGGACAACAATAATATTATGGTGAAGATTAAATAATCAGGGTCACTCACAGCAAGTTAAGCACCTTACCCCTATACTATCTCTCCATTCCCTATTGTTACCATTTTTATAAAAATTGCAAAGTGTAATAAAATTATCTGCTTTTGGAAAAACATTTGTATAGTTCTTACTAAAACTGGGACGTTCTTCTAATAATTTTTTGGCCAACTGGCTCTGCATTTCCGTCCCAGGGCCCATGGATGCAGGGCTATTCCAAAGATGTTGGAATAACCCTCCAGACATGTTCAGCGTATCTCAACGATGTTCCTAGCTCCTAGGGTTGTACTAGTTGAGGCCATGAGGTCCAGGGATGATGTCAATGCCAGTAGCATTCAAGACATGAGCCTTAATTCTTATAATATGTATCTCTAGCTGCTGGAATAAATAAGCAGAAGAAGGAATACTATGTAACTTTGGATCTCTAAAACGGCTCCATTGTCAAGCCTACTTCTGGGCAAAACATTCATTCCCTAGTATAGGTGCCACAATCTTCATGAAGCATGCATTCTAGTTTGAATTATCATTTAAAATTATTATTTTAAATAATTTAAAATAATTATTTAAAATACTTGTAAATAATTGTTTCATTGACATTTTAGAGAAAAATCACAGAAACTAAACATAACACAAAACATGTGGCTGTTGTTCATCTCTTGGTTTCTGAAACAAGGAAACTAGTTAGCTAGTTACTAACTGAAATTCTATAGCATTCAATCCAAGATATGGCACATGTAGTGGTATAACTGTTATCAAGTGCTTAACCATCTGTGGGAAAACAGAAGAGTTGCTTCATACAATTAGAATATTAAAGGGCTTGATTTTTACAAACTATTTACACTTTTCAAAGGTTTGTGACTATTACTACCTTACCACCTCCTCAACTCACCCTCAAGTATGATAAATTCCTAATACAGACAAAAAATTCTGTATATTTTCTCTTTTAATATTTTTCTTTTCTTTTTTTTTTTTTTTTTTTTTCGCTCTTTGGGTCACACCCAGCAATGCTCAGGGGTTTCTCCTGGCTCTTCACTCAGGAATTACTCCTGACGGTGCTTGGGGGACCTTATGGGATGCTGGCGATCGAACCCAGGCTGGCATGGGCTGGCCGCATGCAAGGCAAACGCCTTACCCACTGGACTATCGCTCCTGCCCCTCTTTTAATACTTTTCATGTTAACCCTCTTTTATAAAACTCCATCCCAATTATATTTGCTTAGAAACAGAGTAGTATTTGTCTGGAGACATAATTCAAGTCTCATGTTAATTATCTAAAATCCAATTTGTTGTCTACATCCCTTTAGAAATGTGAACTATGTAGTATGCAATATTCATAATATGGCTAGATACCTCATCAGAGAATAATTTAATTGTCAACACTGCTCAACCATTGTTTAATAAATTTCTAACAATTTGAAGGCAAGCTGTTGGAAGGCCATTATTAAGTTTCATATTTTCTCTGCAGTTTTCTTCACCATTGCTTCATTTATTGAGGATTATGATAACATTAACTTTTGAATTCCCTTAAAAAGTAGGACTTTTTGCATAACGTACAGGTAGAACTTTTCTACTTTAAAAATAGAGTAAATATATTTTTAGGGAAGTTAACAATTAAGTCAAAGGTTTATGATAATAAAATTTATAAAACAAAAGAAATCATTGCTCAACAATTTGCACAGTAGTAACATAAGAATATTATGATAGATGCAGGAACAAACTCAGGTAATTACAATAAAACTTATTCTCACCTTATAAATAGTATAATACATTGTAACCACTAACATCTTGCATCTAACAAATAGCACCAGGGAGCATTTTATTTAAATTATTGATCATGTCTGAAAGCATTATATGCTGTATATTACTGTGTTTGTTATAGTACCTCAAGAGGCACCTAGGGAAAGAACATATTTGGAATTCTTTTCAAAGACAAACAGAAAGACAAAATTTTTTGAAGAATAATTAAGTCAATAACTTTATTGGCCAATTAAAGGAAAAAACAGATATGTCCTGCACATATTCACAGATACTTTAATATTGTGAATATTGGATTATAAATTATAATTTAATGAAATCAAAGTTATCTTTTTCATGCAGTACTCTGGGTTCGTTGAGTCTTTCCTGGAAATACTCAGATAACTGGTTCAGATGGTAGGTTTCATGCTTGGGTCCAATCATGTGATGCCACTCAAATCAATGCTGCTGGGGCCACCAGGTTAGCCCCAAAGTGACTGGGAGAGTCCAGAGCTATACCTGCAGTTCTGAGGGAGCCATGTACCCCTGATCATCAGTATTACCTTGACCATCTTATTTGTATTTTTCCTTATCACGGTACAAATGCTATAATTAGTTAGTACTAATATATTATGGTTTATTACATTAGAAACAATGGAAGAGGGAAAATATTGAATTTCAAAAGAGGATAAGAGAAATTATAGAAAAATGTATGGTAAAAAGAAAGAAATATTGAAATTACTTATATTTGATGATGTTTATATTATGAATAATGAGAAAATTGGGGTCCTGTCTAGGCTATTTTGTTCCATTGATCTATTAATATTGGTGGGGATGTTATTCTTTGTAGACCATAATTAGGTTCTTTATTTCTTTTTTTTTGAATTTTTTTATTTTTAAAATTACAAAGATATACAATTAAAAGTTCATATTTGGGTTTTGGTCAAACAGTGTTGCAGTACCCATCCCGCCATCAGTGCCCATCTCCCACCACCAACGTCCCCCGTTCCCTCCACCCTCCCCCAGCCCTGCTCCATGGCAGGTTTTTGATTTCTTTCCATTTCTCTCTCTTCTCTTTTCCTTCCCTCCAGACTATGGATTATAGAACATACATTAAAGGGTTGTCATGTGTATCTTTTTGCCTCTATTTAATGCTCAGTTCTAGGTTGGCATTAGTACCCTCAACAATTGTTAGCACACTGTTCCATTTCTGTCTTACCTAGCCTCTGAATCCCACATGTTTGTGATAATTTCCACCTTTGACAGGACCTCCTGATATATGTTTCACTTGACCTTGGATATTGGTATCATAATATGTACCTATATATTTATGTTGTGCAGATAAATGCAGTCATTCTGTTGTTTTTAGATTTATTTTTGATTAATCCACCCAATAGACCAGCCTATCACCGCCCGGCTCATGCGGCTGCTTCGCCCCGCGCTGTTAATCAATAAATGCTGGATTTTGAGATGACTACAAGAGTATGCTACCCACACGGCAGAGCCTGGCAAGCTACCCGTGTCGTATTTGATATGCCAGATACCAGTAACAATTATAGACCTCATTTCCATGACCTGATGGAATGGTTTGAGGCTCTTTATGTTCCTGGAGCAAGCAGGTGCCCTTGGGCTCTACTTGCATGAGACAGGTCATATGGAGATGTTACTGGTGCCCGCCGAAGCAAATCGACGATGAACGGGAAGACAGTGAATTAGTAAACATAAAAAGATGCAATATAAAAAAAGAAATTGTCAGCACCTTTTCCAGAAATTAAAAGTATCAATCCTCTGTTGCAGGACACCTAAAAGCCTAAAAGCCTCTGCATCTGCCATGGATTGCCTCCTGCAGATCACTTTGTAGATAGGGGGGTAGTTTAAATGTGGCAATCTATCTGAACTTGTATTCTGTACTGGCTGGTATAAATATTCTCTCATACTACCACAATCATTGTGGGACTAGCTAGATTTTACCAGCATATTTGCCTGGCCACATTGGATCTCTAAGTAATTAGACCAGAGAGAAATGCTGTTTGCCTCCAAGCAAGCAAGCATGGCTCCCTGATAACTCAAAGGCAACTAAAATACAAAACTACCGTGAAGTAGACGAGACTCTTGTGAAGACTTGGAGAAATATTTAACTGGCATTAGTATAGTCTTTGGTACAGAGACATGCCATATCAGAAACCCCCTTCTCTACCTTATAAAGGCATTTCCAGGCAGATCTTGGCTCAAGACATTAGCATATAAAAGGGCCTAAGTGAGGTGCTGGGAGAAATCACCTGAGGGCATTTGACCCTTCCTGCTTCCTATAATAGTGGGACATCTGAGTTGCAGGGATATAAAACTAGGCTGCTTCCTCTCTCGTTCTCTCTCTCTTTTTGGGCCATCTCTTGGGGCTTGCACTCTTCTTGGGAGTCTTTTCTTTGTATCCTTTATACAGGGCCTTAACACGTGGTGGCTGACATCTTGGCCTACACATGGCTGGGGTTTTAGCCAGGAATCCTAAGCACAGTTTTTTTTTCTATCGCTGATTTGTATGCCTGAACCTGTGATAAGTAAAGCCTTTTAAAACTGCATCGGATTCCTGAGTCTTCATCCATTCCCGCCGGCTTCGGAGGTAAAAGGGAATTCTCTTCCTGGCACTGTCGGGGACCCCAGCAGCATCTCCAACAATCATCCACCTCAGAATAGAACTGAAAACTTTGAACACACAATAGTAAACATAGGCAAATGAAGAACTTTTTTATATAAAGATTATTCCTAAATTCAATATAAATGTTTGTCTATAATAATCAATAATCACAATGGCATCTTGCATGTTATAGCAACAAAAGAATTACAGTAAAGACGCAAGAAAAATCAATCAAATGGAATATTCAGAACTATTATATCTTAAATATAGGTATTTATAGGAAAGGTTTGCTTTTATCTTTAAAAATTCCATGTTGGAAGTGAATGATACTTTTTTGTTTAATTTAATTTTTTACAATTTTTTTTACATAACCGTGAGATAGACCATTACAAAGCCGTTCATGATTGGGTTTCCGTCAAACTCTAATAAACCAAATCGGAAATGAAAATGGTGGAGCGAAGCATACATTTTAAGAATAAAATTAACATTGTAAAATAGAATTAGATAAAAAAGCGGTAATCAAAAGACTTGAGAAAATGTGTATAACACTGAAGATTTGTAGTAACAATTGAAATTGTAAGTAATTAGGAAGTGGGATAGGAGAGAAATGAATTGTTTAGACTGGAGAAAGACTTCATTTTTTGTATCATTTGGTTAATAAAATTTCAGTATATAAATTTAAGTGTTAATAAAAATATAGATGTATGTTTTCATCAAAAAGTAAGAATTAATATGTATAACTTTAAGTCAGTTGAAACAGTAACGGGATTTGGAAGCCGTATCAGGTTAAAGTGGTGTAATCATATGTCTCGTCAAAAATAGACTCTAGGGGTGAGAGAGATAGCACATCTTACCTTGCATGTGGCTAATGGGTTCAATCCTTGACAACCATATGGTCTTCCAAGTCTGCTATAAGTAATATTGGAGCACAGAGTCAGGAGTCAGGCCTCAGCACCAACAGGTATGACCCCAAAAAACAAAATAATTATATTTAAAACTGGAGGATAGACCATGAGGAAGGGAATGGAATGGAAATGAATTCCAAAATCCAAACTGTTTCAAATTAGCACCTTCATAAAGGAATGCAGCCTTACCCAGGCTTTTATTTTCATTTATTGAAGTTCACTTCTTCTTATATCCCAAACTGTAGAACCAAAAAAAAAAAGTTATTTTAAGTCACTACATTTGCACTAAAAAAAACCCGTTATTTTTAAGCCATTAAATTTCTGTAACAACTAAGTTGTTACAGAAGCAATATAAAACTAATACAATAGTAAACAAAACATTCTCAATTTTAAAAGAAGATTTGATTTACAACTCTTACTGAAAATCATTGCAAAAAAGAATAAATTTGATGAAATATACAGAAATCCTGGAGCAAATATTGTTGGGAGGGTTTTAAAACCTCTTGATAGAAAAAATTAGAAGCAGTTAATGAATGCAGTTAACACACATGCTTTGAATCTTGCTGTATTTTTCCAACTATGTAAGTATAACATGAAATATGAATTAGCTTGATGAACTGAGGAAGGCAGGATTAAGTATTTTAGTATAGGAGGAGACAGTCTGATGAAAAGGAATCAATTATTTGGGGAACTAAAAAATTTCAAGTTGTTGGTGTGAGAGAACAAAGTGGAAGAGAGTCCCTTAAAGCACATTTCTTTTTTTTTTTTGCTTCCAACTTTTTCTTAAATTGAATCTGTGAGGTACAGTTAGAAGACTGTTCATGATCAGATTTCAGTTATTCAATGTCACAACACCCATCGCTCCACCAGTATACATTTCCCACCATCAATGTCCCCAGTTTTCCTCTTGCTGTCCCCCACCCCCAAACTTTCTCTATAGCAGGTATTTTCCTTCTCTTTCTCACTCTCTATCACTCTTTCTCTTTCTCTCTCTCCCCCTCTCTCTCTATCCTGTTGGCATTCTGGTTTGCAATACAGATACCAAGAGGTTATCATGTTTGTTCCTTTAAAAAGCACATGTTTCTGAGATAAAGAACCTGCCTTAGAGGCAGGCTAGGGGAGGGGGAAGATAATTGGGAACATTGGTGGTGGGAAATGGGAACTGGTAGAGGGATGGGTGCTGAAACACTGTATGAGCGAAACCCAAATATGAACATCTTTGTAAGTGTATATCCCACAGCGGTGTAATAAAATATTTTTTTAAAAAATATGGTGTAAAAATTTTAAAAAAAATATAAAGCACATGTTTATGAAGAATGCTTACAAGATTTTATTTGTCCAAAGTTGGGATCTCTGACCTTGCCTTTTATGTAAAGACAAGGGCGGGCTTTAAATCAGTGTGTGAGCTGAAAATGTTTGAATCTTAAAAGTATCTAGACTGCTGCTCTTTGGATTGAAAGGGGCATGCACTCCCAAAGCAGAGTCATCTTAGCCTTCATCGCTTTCCTTCCTTCTTTTTCATCTAGACAAAATTCCCTGACTTTAAAGTGCTCTCAATTTATTGGACAAGGAGACATACACTAAAGAATTAAGGAAGATGTGTGGCTTTTCTATAGCGTATGTGCTGTGGAGGCAGGAACGTAGAAAGTGCAGGGGACTGTGTAGGAAGAAAAGGTCCTGCTCAAGAGGAATTTAAGTAAAGAAAGATGGGAATAAGAGTGAATGATGATTGGGGAGAAGAGCGGTTTTAATGTTTTTCGTTTTATTTTGTAATTCAGAGATGCTGAGATATATTGACCTTTAAAGGGCTCAGTGTGTGCTGTCAGCACTAAGTAGTGTTTCCAGATGTGCACTGCCCTGTGGAACTCTCAGTTCCTTTCACTTCTTCTTCTTTTTTTTTTTTTTTGCTTTTTGGGTCACACCTGGCGATGCTCAAGGGTTTCTCCTGGCTCTGCACTCAGGAATCACTCCTGGTGGTGCTCAGGGGACCATATGGGATGCCGGGATCAAACCCAGGCCGGCCGCTGCAAGGCAAATGCCCTACCGCTGGGCCATCGCTCCAGCCCCTCACTTCTGTATCTTAAGAAAAGCTGCTCTCCAGGAACACTCTTCACCACATCCTATGACTTTTCCCAGCCTAATTTGCTAAATAAAGACCTCAGTTCATATTTTGATTATCGTTTTCTCTACAAATTTTCTGTTGACTTTTAGACTAGGACATTAATCTGATTAAAGCCTAAATTACTCTTTCATCACCCTTATCACAATTTACTGTAACTTTTCTTCTTACTTCTGTGTGTCTGTAACAGCTGTAGAATAAATAACTATATACTAGATTTCCTGAGCTGCTAACAAGTAGCCTTAGGATACATGTCTTAATGCTCTGTGGATAGAAAGAAAACCTTGGGCCAGAGTGATAGCAGAGCAAAGAGGACGTTTGCCTTGCACACAGTCGGAATCCAGGTTTTTTTCTGGCATCCCATACGGTACCCCAGAACTGCCAGGAATAATTCCTGAGTGCAAAGCCACGAGCATTGCCCTGAGCATTGCCGGTGTGACCCAAAAAAAAAAAAAAAAAAACAAAACAGAAAGAAAAGCCTTTCTCTTATTTACAACATTTTAAAAAATGCTTGCTTAAAGTAAAATATTCCTTTATGCTCCTTTTAATGAATTTCCTCAATATTCATTGAGCAGTTTCTTATTGATCACCTGCAATGTACTAGTTGTTATGACCCGTATAGGGCTTTCAAATGTGAAGATAAACACAACTTCATAGAGACCAAGCTTCTTAGGATTTTGTAAGAAAGAATATAGGTTTGTAACAGCTACCTATGATATCTCTAAATTTTTGGAGATAAAAATCACTTCATAATTATGTGATTTTATTTAACAAACCAGCATGAGCACTTCCTTGTCAAACAATGTGAGTGAAGCAATATAGATGAATGAGACTCATTTCCTGCCCTAGAGGACTCACAATCTATCAGGAAATATTGACTATAGATCGTGCATGGATAAATTATCGTCTGGCTGTGTGAGACTTTGGTCTATGGGAGCATAAAGGCATTAAAATGTTATCTATGGGAGAAGAAAAATTCACATGTGAAGTGATGTGTTGTCTAGGTCTTAGACCTAAGACTAATTTACTGAGATCTTTCTGAGGCATTCCAGTGAAAGATAGGATGGATCAAAGCTAAAGGTAGACCTTCTGTGACTTTTTAGAATTATTAAAATAGCCTGTACATTCATTAAATGTTTAAAGAATAACGTCATATTAAAAAATGTGTCAATGACTACTATGTAATGAAAGTTGCTATGGGAATGTGACTCCCTTATAATTAGGACTACAGGTGAAGCTATTTCTCTATTTTAATCTTTTTCTAAAGTGTCACAGAGTTAGGTGGTCAATATATAGCTCACAAAAATAATTGCCTCTTCTCTAAATTAATAAAATACATGTAATTTTTTGTTTTTTAAATCTCCTTTTAAAAACGGCTCTATTATATTCTCCTGTTAATTGCCACGAATTAGTTTAACCCAGAGTAATTTTTTTCACACTTATCCCTGGTGGCTCTATGGATTTAGTATCAGCCCAAATTGCCTTTTATTACATTTATTTTAGCAAATTTAACTCTGTAGCAACCTGCTTCCATTATAGAGCTGCTTGTGACATTAAAGTATTTATGTATATTTACATCCTACTGCACTGTTAATTGTGTGAAGGATGCGTTTCTGATTTTGCATGCTTTTATTGAGTTCATGACTTGTTATGTTTTCAACGGAATAAAGATTAATATAGGTTCAATCACTTGCATCACTTGTCTTCCCATTGTTCATCAATTTGCTCGAGTGGGCACCAGTAACATCTCCATATGTCCTGTCACATGCTAGTGTAGCCCAAGGGCAACAGCTCACTCCAGGAACATGAAGAGTCTCAAACCAATTTTTCAGGTCATGGGAATGAGGTCTATAGTTGTTACTGGTTTTTGGCATATAAAATATGACACTTGGAGCTTGCCAGGCTCTGCCATGTGGGTAGTATACTCGCTAGTAGACTCTCAGTTCATGCATTTATTGATGAACAGTGCAGTCGCAAAGCAGCTGTGTGCAACAGGGAGAGATCAGCTTATATCTTGGATCAAGCTCTGACAATGTATGGAGTTCTGATATTGAAAATGATGGCCCTCATTGTGTGGGGGTTTCTCTGGATTCTTGCAAGGCTCTATTGGGATGACAGGCCAGGGCTAGAACTTGCCTTCCCTCCCGGATGCCTCATGATCAGCTGAGCACAAGGAGAGCCGGTAGCATCTCTACCCTGTGTCTCTGAGTCTCTGGATCAGGCATACCTGGGCTTGAAAAAGGTGGCTGTAGGTAGGACTCTGAAGAGCAGGGCTGTGATCATCTCTTCTACTGGGTGGAGCTCTGATGAGCTGTGGAGTCCGGATGTTGAAAATGGTGGCCCTCATGGAGTGGGGGTCCTCTGGCTTCTTGTGAGGCTCTGCTGGGATGGTGTACCAGGGCTAGAATTTGCCTTTCCTCCTGGGTGCCTCATGATCAGCTGGGCACAGGGAGAGCTGGTAGCAGCTCTACCTAGTGTCTCTGAATCTCTGGATCAGGAGAGTCTCAGAGTCTCTGAGTCTCTGGTCTTTTTCAACATCCAGACTCCACAGCTCCTCAGAGCTTCACCCAGCAGAAGAGCTGATTACAGCCCTACTCATCAGAGTCCCACCATACAGCCATCTCTTTCAAGCCCAGGTATGCCTGATCTAGAGATCAGAGACATGGAGTAGAACTACTACTGGCTCTCCTGTGCCCAGTTGATCATGAGATGCCCAGAAGGGAAGGTGGGTTCTAGCCCTGGCCCGCCATCCCAGCAGAGTTTCACAAGAAGCCAAGGAACTCCCACATTGTGAGGGCCGCTGTTTTCAACATCCAGGCTATACAGCTTATCAGAGCTCCACCCAGCAGAAGAGATGATCACAGCCGTGCTTGTCAGAGTCCCACCCCCACAGCTGTCTATTTCAAACCCAGGTATGCCTGATCCAGAAATTCATAGGTTTAAAAGCACTTAAAATTCTTATTATTTAAAACCTGAATGGCTGAGTCATTTTAAAATTGATTTTCGTATCAAAAAGGAAGCATTACTTTATTTTTTTTGTTTTTTTATACAATTAAAATTTAAAACAGTTGAAAAGGAACTCGTATCTAAAATATTGCATCTGTGTTCATTTTTTTTTAATTTTTTTATTCTTTATTATACCACCGTGAGACATACAATTACAAAGGTGCAATTGGTTCTTGGTAATACAGTATTCCAGCACCCATCCCTCCACCAGTACCCCATTTCCACCACCAATGTACCCCACCCTCCCACTCACCCCCCAGGCCGCCTTAATAGCAGGTAGCCCTGCTTCCTCTCTTTCTCTCTATCTCTGCATCTCTCTCCCTCTTCTTTTACACATTGTGGCTAGCCCTGCAGATATTTATTTATTTATTTATTTATTCCACCTTTTCTCCTTTTTTTTTTTTTAATTGAAGGATGCTCATGTGGAGTCCTGGCTCCACAGGGTTCCAAGATGCACCCTCCACCCGAACCCATCTCCCATCACCAACGCCCTGTCTCCTCCCCCCTCCCGAATCCCAACCACCCGGCTGGCTCTATATGTCATCTCCTTCCTCTGTATATCTCCCTCTCAGCAAACCCTCCTGCTGTTCGCGGAATGCAGTGCACCAAAAAACATCATTGTTTCACCACCCCAGTGGCCCGCACGGCCGCTTATGGCGGCCACGCACCCGGCTCGAACCGGCTCTGCTGGTCCCCTGGTCGCGGGACATTTTCCCAGCGTCTGGACAACGAAAATGGTGGCTAGTGTGGTGGACGAGTCCCATCCGGCTGCTTCCGGGACCCCCGGAGGCGACGGGCCCCACTCCCAAAGCCCATCTGCCCTCCTCGGGGTTCCATAGTCAGCTGAGGCCCGGCACGAGCCAGGCTCCCGCCTCCCGAGCCGTCTGCAAGACTCTGGATGCCGGGCCCGTCAGCGGTTCCTGGGCGGGAAACCGGGCTCATCACGATGGAGGGGGGAAGGGGTGACCACGCCTCCGTCTGACGACTTCCCAGTGCTTCCCGCCTCTTGGAGCCGCCTACCTGGGCTCGAACCGGCTTTGCTGGTCCTCTGGTCGCGGGACATTTTCCCAGCGTCTGGACAACGAAAATGGTGGCTAGTGTGGTGGCCGAGTCCCATCCGGCTGCTTCCGGGACCCCCGGAGGCGACGGGCCCACTCCCAAAGCCCATCTGCCCTCCTCGGGGTTCCATAGTCAGCTGAGGCCCGGCGCGAGCCAGGCTCCCGCCTCCCGAGCCGTCTGCAAGACTCTGGATGCTGGGCCCGTCAGCGGTTCCTGGGCGGGAAACCGGCTCATCACGATGGAGGGGGAAGGGGTGACCACGCCTCCGTCTGACGACTTCCCAGTGGGAAGCATTACTTTAAAAAAAATAAACCATGTGATACACAATGTGTTATTATACATGGTGTTATTATACATGTAATAATACATGGTGTTATCATAACACCATGAAATATACAATTACAAAGATGTTCATATTAGGGTTTCAGTCATACAGTTTTCCAGGACCCATCCCTCCAGCAGTGCCAATTTCCCACCATCAATGCCCCCCAATTCCCTACCCCCACCCCAGCCTGCTTCTATGGCAGATTCTTTATCTCTTCTCTCTCTCGGCTCTATTTCTCTCCTTTCCTTCTCTTACACATTGTGACTTGCAATACATACATTTAGAGTTTATCATGTATATCCCTTTCCCTCTATTCAATGCTCAGTTCTAGACTGGCATTATCATTCCCAACGATTATTAGTACACTATTCCCTTCTCTGTATATCTAATCGCTGACTCCCATGCACTGTGTTTGATTCTACCTATTGACAAGACCTTGTAATCCATACTTTGCCTGGCCTTGGATATTGGTATATATATATATATATATATATATATATACACACACATACATACATATATATATATATATATATATATATATATCCTGCAAATAAACGCAGTCATTCTATATCTGTTCTTTTCCTTCTAGCTAATTTCACTCACATGATCCTCTCTATGTCCATCCATTTATAGGCTATTGGATGACAGTCTTAGCTAGGTTGGGAGCTTTGCTGTTTTATCCACTTACAGCTTAATCTATTTACATGTTCTTAAGCCAAGGTTCATACTAATGAGATCTCTCTCCCTATATAAATACTGATGAGTGTGTGGCAGTTACAGAAGTGACCTTGACTCTGAATGAATATCTTCTGACTTATTATTATACATCTACTAAGACTTCTATGTTATCTAGGTTGGGTACAGCTGCTCTTTATACCCACTGCACCCAGCATGGGACAGTTTGAATTTACCAGGAGACTACCACCCTGGCTATGTTGAGACTATCATTTAAGATTATAGAAAGGATGATACTTGTTTGACCTCACACAGGCAAGTGTGACCCTTTCAGTATAAAGAGATCAAGATACTAAGAATCACCCTGGTAAAGATAATAAATAAGAAGGATGTTATGGGTACCATCAAGATTACATGAATCCCATAAATTTATGATGTATTATTTTATACCAGCCCCCCCTCTCTCTCCAGTGTTTTACATAAGAGATAATCTCAGAAGAATGAATTAGTCCTTGACATAATCCTTAGTTTAGACCTGTAGTAGCGTGTGGCACCACCTCTACACTATTCTACTATCTAGAATTGTTTAGGCTTCTTTGTTAACAGGACCCTCCTTGTCAATAGTTAGGATTACCTTGTTGTATATAAGGGTACTGACTTGAGGCACTTGCCCCTTTTTTGGGTAGGTCTCTCTCTTTGGTGGGAATCCTCTTTGGTGGGAGACTTGGGCTCTTATGTATGATCTAAGTTCTGACCAGAGCTAGAGTTCTTCTATTATATTGGATTGTTGTGGTAGAACTTTTGTACTATTAAAAGTCTTTTTGGAACTGTGCTGGACTTGTGAGCTTTAATTGCTTCCCCTGCAGTCTCAGAAGTAGAAGAGAACTTCTGTTCTGATACTGTTGGGGACCCCAGCAGCTCCCCGACAATAGGCAAATTCCAAAACTTCATTTTTCCTAACAGCTGCATAGTATTCCATTGTGTAGATTACCACAGTTTCTTTACCCAGTTGTCTGTTCTTGGTCACTCTGCTTGTTTCCAGATTCTGGCTATTGTGAATAGTGCTGCTATGAACATGAAACTGCAGATGGTGTTTCTGCTGTGTGTTTTTGGCTTCCCAGGTTATATTCTCAGGAGCAGTATGGCTAGGTGGAATGGGAGCTCAATTTCTAGGTTTTTGAGTAACGTCCATATTGTTTTTCAAAAAGGCTGTACCAGTCAACATTCTCATCAACACTGAATGAGAGTCCCTTTCTCCCCCACATCCACACCAGAACTTGTTGTTCTTGCTCTTCTGGATATGTGTCAGTCTCTGTGTTGTGAGATGATACCTCATTGTTGTTTTGATTTACATCTCTCTGATAATTAATGATGATTGTTGGATGGCAGGTTTAGCTAGTCTGCGAGCTTTGCTGTTTTAAGCACTCACAGCTTAGTCTACTTACATGTTCTTAAGCCACAGTTCATTCTAATGAGATCTCTCTTCTATGTAAACACTGATGGAGGGTGTGGCAGTTACAGAAGTCACCTTGACTCTGAATAACTTCTGATTTATTATAAGTCTACTAAGTCTTCTATGTATCTAGATTGGGCACAGCTCCTCTTTATGTCCACTGCACCCAGCGTGGGACAGTTAGAATTTACCAGGAGACTGCCACCCTGGCTATGTTGAGACTATCTTTAAGATTATAGGAAGGATTATACTAGTTTTCCCTCAAGCAGGTGAGTGTAACCCTTTCAGTATACAGAGAAAAAGATTCTCAGAATCACGCTGGTGCAGATAATAAATATGAGGGGCCTTTTTGGGTACCATCTAGATTACATGAAGCCCATGAAATTAAGATATATTACTTTACATCAGCCCTCTTTTCTCTCTCTCTCCAATGCCTTACATAAGAGGTAGTCTCGGAAGAAGGGATTAGTCCTTGGTGTAATCCTTTGTTTATACTTGTAATGGGGTGTGGCACCACCTTTCTACACTCTATTTAGGGTTCTTTGTTGACTCTCCCTGTCAACAGATAGGATTACTTTTGGGGTATATAAGGAGACTGACTTGAGGCACTCGCCCCTTTCTCTTTTTTCCTTGCTCCTTCTTTTTCCTGCTCCTCTCGGGTGAGATCCTCTCTCTTTGGTGGGAGACTTGGGCTCTCTTTGTATGGTCTAAGTTCTGACCAGAGCTAGAGTTCGTTCATTGTATTGAATTGTGGTGGTAGAGCTTTTGTACTATTAAAAGCCTTTTTTGGAACTGTGCCGAACTCGTGAGTTTTCATCCGTTCCATCAGTGGCCTCGGAGGTAGAAGAGAACTTCTCTCCGGATACTGTTGGGGACCTCAGCAGCTCCCGACAGATGATGAGTATTTTTTCCTATCCCTTTTGGTCATTCAAATTTCTTCTTTGTTGAATTTTTTGTTAATTTCTTCTCCCCAAATTTTTTATGGGGTTCTCTGTTTTCTTCTTGTGAATTTCTATCAGTGTCTGATATATCCTTGATATTAACCCCTATCAGATGGGTTTTGGGTGAATATTCTTTCCCATTCTGTGGACTGTATTTGTATCTTTTTGACTGTTTCTTTTGAGTTGCAGAAGCTTTTAGTTTCATGTAGTCCCATATGTTTATCTGTTCTTCTAGTTGCTTTGTTAGTGGTGTTTCATCTTTGAAGATGCCTTTAGCTTCAATGTCGTAGAGGATTTTTCCTATTTTTTTCAATGTACTTTATGGATTCAGGTCTGATATTGAGATTTTTTTTTTTGCCTTTTTTGGGTCACACCGGCAATGCTCAGGGGCTACTGCTGGCTCTGCACTCAGGAATTACTCCTGGCGGTGCTCGGGGACCATATGGGATGCCGGGGATCAAACCCAGGCCGGCAGAGGTCGGCTGCATGCAAGGCAAACGCCTACCCACTGGGCTATTGCTCCAGACCCTGATATTGAGATTTTTAATCCATCTTGATCTGAACTTTTGTCCATAAAATTAGAGAGGGTTTCAAATTAATTTTTTTAAACGTAGCTGCCCAGTTTTCCCAGCACAAGTGTTGAAGAGGCTTTCCTTGCTCTGTTTGCTACTTTTTGATCCTTTATCAAATATTATATGATCATGTATTTGATGATGAGTGTCAGGGTACTCAACTGTATTCCATAGGTCTACAGGTCTGTTTTTACTCCAATACATTACTTTATATGGGGCCCATGCGGGATACATTTCCCTATTGTAGCCAGTGACTTATGGACTACTCTAGATTATCACCCACTTATGTTAAGGAGAGTTTTGTTTGCTGTTTTATATTTGGCAACTTATACAATATGTCCTGAGCTCAGTGATTACTAGTTCTTGGAAATTTTAAGTGAACCAAAAGCAGAAGGATTTTTTAATTTAATGCTACTGAATGAATAAGAACTCTAATCATGCTCTTTTGACATTGTTTTGTGGCTACCCTCCTTCAACTAAACTTTCTTAGAGCATGGGTCCTTTTCCAAGGTAAATGTCTGATAAATATATTTGCATTATAAACATTTATCAATAAAACATTGATGTTTGTTGATGCTTGTTTATTTAAAACAGCATATTGAATGTATTCAACTTCATGTATTCATTTATTTGCAACTACTTTTATCACTCGTGAGTCATTTTTTATGTCCTTTAATGTTATAAAGTTGCCAGAAGGGAGTCTAGGCTGAAATGCCGCCACACAGAATAGGACTACATTTTAATGAAATCAGCAGAAGGTAGTCTCAGTGCATTTCATCATAATTTAAGGCCTGGTTGAAGCATGATAAATGATCTTTGTCCCTGATGATTATACTACCTTAGCAGTGATATGTCATTCATGTCTTTCCACTATACTTTTAGAACTGCCATAGTGTAGCAAGTGCACAATAAATATATTGCTCAGTTGAATTTATATTTAATAAGAATCCAATGTGTTAGAAAATAGAAGTACCAAACTTATAGGTAGATCAGAACCTAGAATAAGAATCACTTTTTGATCAGCCTTTGTTCCAGCTCCTCTTTTATGACCTAGAAACAATATCCAGTTGCACTGAAATTTTTTTTCAAAGTGATAACCAGTTACTATTTGATCTAGAATCACAATCTTAGGCTCAACACATATTCATTCAAAAAATATTTTTTGATGGGATCACAATGTACCAGACAGCATGATATGTATATATTGAGGTGATTTTTTTAAAAAGTCATATACTGCAAATACCCTTGGGTTTAATAGGAGTGACTGATAGTTTAGCAGTAATTGAAAAGCAGAGTAAATTAATTGAGGTCCAAGAGAAGAGATATACAAAGTCCATCTGTCCAATGGAAGGCATCCCTAAATCATTCACATGGGCTTTAGGAGGATTCATGCTGAGGAGATAAACAGACATTTGTCAGGGATGCCACGGGGTCCCGACAGTGTCAGAACAGAAGTTCTCTTCTACCTCCAAGGACGCCACGGGAACAGATGAAAATTAACGAGTCCAGCACAGTCCCAAAAGGCTTTTAATAGTACAAAAGTTCTACCACTGCAATCCAATATAATGAAAGAACTCTAGCTCTGGTCAGAACTTAGACCATACAAAAGAGCCTGAGTCTCCCACCAAAGAGAGAGGATCTCACCCGAGATGAGTCCTACCCAGAAGAAGGAGCAACAAGCCAAGGAACAAAAAGCCAAGGAGCTAAAATCCGATCTCCTTATGTTGGAGGACAGGTTTAGCTATTCTGGGAGTTGTGTTGTTTTGCCCACTCCCAGCTTAATCTACTTAAGTCAAGGTTCATTCTGATGAGACTTCTCTTCTATGTAAACACTGCTAGAGGGTGTGGCACTTACAGAAGTCACCTTGACTGAATAACTTCTGACTTATACATCTACTAAGACTTCTATGTTTTCTAGATTGGGCACAGCTCCTCTTTATACCCACTGCACCCAGTGTGGGACAGTTAGAATTTACCAGGAGACTACACCCTGGCTACATTGAGACTATAGGAAGACTATAGGAAGGATCATACTAGTTTGCTCTAAGTAGGCAAGTGTGACCCTTTCAGTACACAAGAACAAGATAGTCAGAATCACCCTGGTGCAGATAGTAATAAGAAGGACCTTGTGGGTACCATCTAGATTACATGAAGCTCATGAAATTAAGATGTATTACTTTATATCAGCCCTCTCTCTCTCCAGTGTTTTACATAAGAGATAATCTTCTTAGTCCTTGGTATAACCTTTGTTTATACCTGCAATAAGGTGTGGCACTACACTCTGTTTAGAGTTCTTTGTTGACATGCCCCTCCCGGTTGGATTCCTTTGGTGTATGTAAGGGGCTGACTTGAGGCCCTTCACCTTTGCCTTTTGGTTCCCTCAGCCTTCAGCTTTTGGCTCCTGTGGCTTTTGGCTTTTGGCCTTTTGCTCTTTGGCCTTTTGCTCCTTCTGGGTAGGACTCAGCTCAGGTGAGATCCTCTCTCTCTCTTTGGTGGGAGACTTAGGCTCTTTTGTAAAGTCTAAGTTCGGACCAGAGCTAAAGTTTGTTCATTATATTGGAGTAGTGCTGTGGAAGAGCTTTGTACTATTAAAAGCCATTTTTGGAACTGCGCCGGACTCGTGAGTTTTCATCTGTTCTCCGGCGTCCTTGGAGGTAGAAGAGAACCTTTGTCCTGACACTGTCGGGGACCCCGGCGGGATTCCCCGACAACCTTATATACACCAAAAGTAATCCAACAGGGAGGGTCATGCCAACAAAGAACACTGAACACAGTGTAGAAGGGCAGTACCACACCCAATTGCAGGTATAAACAAAGATTATGCCAAGGACTAATCCCGAATTTATCTCTTATGTAAAACACTGGAGAGAGGGGGCTGATATAAAATAATACATCTTAATTTCATGAGCTTCATGTAATCTAGATGGTACCCACAAGGTCCTTCTTATTACTATCTGCGCCAGCGTGATTCTGAGTATCTTGTTCTCGTGTGTTGAAAGGTTCACACTTGCCTGCTTAGAGAAAACTAGTATAATCCTTCCTATAGTCTTCCTATAGTCTCAATGTAGCCAGGGTGTAGTCTCCTGGTAAATTCTAACTGTCCCACACTGGGTGCAGTGGGTATAAAGAGGAGCTGTGCCCAATCTAGAAAACATAGAAGTCTTAGTAGATGTATAAGTCAGAAGTTATTCAGTCAAGGTGACTTCGGTAAGTGCCACACCCTCTAGCAGTGTTTACATAGAAGAGAAGTCTCATTAGAATGAATCTTGGCTTAAATAGATGAAGCTGTGAGTAGGCAAAACAACAAAGCTCCCAGATTAGCTAGATCTGTCATCCAACAAACATTAAGTGAAAAGTGGAGTTTTTTCAAGTCATTATTTTCTGACCTTGATGGAATACATAATTTATTAGATTATGGAATTGAAAATATTAATAAAATATTTAGAGCAGAAAAGTAATATTCATATATTTCCTATTAAAATATTGTTGTACTACAGAGACTGCAATTGAACAGAAAGCAAAACAATCATTAAGATTTTTATTTAATTTTGGCTTGTTTTTATACTAGAGTACATATAGCTGTGTTTAGGGGTAACTCCTGGTGATGCTTCAAGGTACCTATACACACACCAGAGTGGACTACCTCCTAGGCAAGCACCTAACCCATATTACTGTTTCTCTGACATTCTCAATGATGCCTTTAAAGGGACTAGATAGTGCAATGGATATTGCATTTGCCTTGCATGCAACTGGCCCAAGTTCCAAGGTTTGGTCCCTGGAATACTGAAAATGGTCTTTTAAAACAAGTTTGCAGTGATGTCTAAGAACAGAGCCAGAAGTAAGCCTTCAACACAGATGGGTTTGGTCCAAATGTCCTCCACCCTATGAAAGAAAAATAGGTGTTATTATAGAGTCCAAAGCAAGAGGGATGAGGAGCTGGGAATACAATGGTTATTTATAATATAGTAATATTTAGGAGTATAAAAAACTACGTGTAGGAAATAATTTTTTAGTCCATACAAAAGGAAACACAGAAGTAAGCAAATTTTATCCTATATAGCACAAACATCGAGAATAAGTACATTATAAATATAGTGCATTAATGTCTAAAATTACGGTGACTTTATGACCCTCTTCTATATAAAATAAGATAGTTGGGCTTTACGAAATTTTTAGATACTAACAGGATACCATGAGGAAATCAATCTTATCTATATAGTGAAACTTTATTATCTCACTCTAAAGATGAATTTTACTTTCTTCTCTGTAAATTGCTTACCTGCTGTAGATAAAATCTAGCTATTCTACTACAACCGCTAAACAACTCTAGAGTAAGTTTTCAAAATCTTAATATTGCTTATCACTTTACCTTAATGGTTGACAAGGTGTTTCCTGTAACTGTCAACTGAAAATAATCATAAGCTATAATTAAGGCTATATTTAAAAAAAATAATACTCACTGTAATTTTAAGAGTAAGAAATGGAACTAAAAAGAGATTACTAGTTTTTACTTCATAGCAAGTTTCCAACCTCTCATATATGTGATCATTTATTTCTTAAAAATTGTGGCTTTAGGTGAAACTATGAATGGGTGAATAACATAATTTGCTCAGTGGTAGCTGGGATATTTTCTTTCTAATCAAAGTTATAAAGAAACAATGTCATTGAACAAAATACTATTTATTTGAGGATATATTATTAATAGAAGATGATTAGATCACTTTATTTTCTGAAGAGTGTACTACGACAATGAACACCAGTCCGTAAAACTGCTTTCATTTTCATATTGAATATTGTGGCATATTAGATTTAAATGACATTTTTAGAAAACAATTAGAATTATACACACATTAGAAATAAGCCCTTATAAAATACACCTTAATTCAGAATATACTTCAGTATAAATGTTCTTGAAACACTTAAAGTTTTATTTTAGAATTGATGATATCAAATATTTCTACAATTTCCAACTTGTTAGTATGCAATGCATTTTAACAAAGTACTTGGGATATGTCTTAGGAAGGAAGGAATCCATGTATCTCTTTTTCTGATCATTAAGATTATTTCTATTTAATAATTTCCTTAAAAGGGATCTTACAAAATCATCATTTATCTTTTTCTTAAAGATAAAAGTTTTATCTTAAAGTATCTTAGAACTCTGCTACCTTTGCAATTCTGCTTCACTATTTTTTGTCTCCACAAATTCCTGCCCTAATTTGCTTTGATATTGGCTCTGGAGTCCATTGTGATGGTCTATTTGCATATACTTTCTCCTCTCACCACAGCATATTTATTACTGATCAAAATAGGTTTACAGAAAAACATGCTTGTGTTATTTTCTCTGATAATTTCCTTCCATTCTCCCTTCCTTCCTCCTTCCTTCCTTCCTCCCTTCCTCCCTTCTTTCCTTCCTTCCTTCCTCCCTTCCTCCCTTCTTTCCTTCCTTCCTTCCGCCTTCCTTCCTCCCTTCTTTTCCTTCCTTCCTTCTGCCTTTCTTTCCTTTCTTCATTCTTTTCTCTTTCTTTCTTTCTTTCTTTCTTTCTTTTCTTTCTTCTTCCTTCCTTCCTTCCTTCCTTTCTTTCTCTCTCTCTTTCTCTCTCTTTCTCTCTCTCTCTCTTTCTCTCTTTCTCTCTTTCTCTTTCTTTCTTTCTTTCTTTTTTCTTTCTTTCTTTCTTTTCTTTTTTCTTTCTTTCTTTCTTTCTTTCTTTCTTTCTTTCTTCTTTCTTTCTTTCTTTTTTCTTTCTTTCTTCCTTTCTTTCTTTCTTCCTTTCTTTCTTTCTTTCTTTCTTTCTTTCTTTCTTTCTTTTCTTTCTTTCTTTCTTTTCTTTCTTTCTTTCTTTCTTTCTTTTCTTTTTCTTTCTTTCTTTCTTTCTTTCTTTCTTTCTTTCTTTCTTTTTCTTTCTTTCTTCTCTCTCTTTCTTTCTCTCTCTCTTTCTTTCTCTCTCTCTTTCTTTCTTTCTCTCTCTCTTTCTTTCTCTCTTTCTTTCTTTCTCTCTTTCTTTCTTTCTTTCTTTCTTTCTTTCTTTCTTTTTCTTTCTTTCTTTCTTTCTTTCTTTCTTTCTTTCTTTCTTTCTTTCTTTCTTTCTTTCTTTCTTTCTTTCTTTCTTTCTTTCTTTCTTTCTTTCTTTCTCTTTTGGGTCACACCAGTATACTCAGTTGTTGCTCCTGGTTCTGTGCTCAGGGATCACTCCTGGTAGTGCTCTGGGGACTATAAGGGATGCCAGGGATTGATCCCTGGTTGGCCTCTTGCATAACAAATGACCTACCTGCTGTGGCCCCCACTAATAATATTTTTAATCATAGTGCCTTAAGAGATTTATTGAGTTAAGGCTATTTTTTTAACTTTCTTTTGTTTTATAAACAAACTCAGCAATGCTCCAAGATTATGTCTAACCCTGCATACAGGGTTCACTCATGGCACGTTTGAGAGACCATATGGCATGCCAGGGATCGAACCAGGGAAGGCTGCATGTAATGCAATTTCCCTACCAGCTGTACTATCAATACTACCCTGAGTTAAGACATTTAAACTTAATGAATCACTTGTATATATAGAGATAGCTAGATGTAGCGAGAGAGGTAAACAAACTCGAAGCTTTCTAAAGTGCATTTTTCACTGTTTTTCTTTATAGAAAAATAATGAAAAGCATTTTGAATAGGGAAAGGGAACTAGTCTCATAGGGGAAGTGTGTGTGCTCTGCCTGTGTTCAATTCCTGCCACTGCATGTTTCCTTGAGCATTTTTGGGAAAATTCCTGAGGAACCCCTGGGAGTAGGTGAGTATCCTCAAAACACTGTCTATTGTTGAGGGGATACTTGAAAAGTGCTGATAAAAATTTATAAAAATGGACCAGACAAGATGTCTTTTATTCCTAACTTATTATAGAATGTTCAGACTTAATAAGAATAATTTCTCTCTCTTAATTGGTATTTTGATTTTTAATATAAAATGCCCTATAGATAGGAAGTCATGTTTGGTGAAATGGGGTTCAAGGTCCTTATGGATTACTGACTTAATATCAGTCAATTGTATTTATTATTTTATTTTATTTTATTTTGCTTTTTTGTGTCACACCCGGCAATACTCAGGGGTTTCTCCTGGCTCTGCACTCAGGAATTACTCCTGGCAGTGCTCAGGGGACCATATGGGATGCCAGGTATCGAACCCTGGCCGCATGCAAGGCAAATGCCCTACCCACTGGAGTACCCATCGCTCCAGTCAATTGTATTTAAAACCTCAACTATTGTCTTTAGAAGAAGCATTAGCTTCTAATGATATTGATTCCTTTCTCTGAATCAACATCAGTGTTAATTACAACCCACAAGCAGGAGGAGGAGGAAGAGGGACTATAGTGGGAAGGAAATAGTGTAAACTAGAAGAGAAGGGAGAGTGAAGGAGTGGGTAATGGGGTAGAAAGGATATAATGTAGAAAGAGGGAAAAAGGAAAAGGAGGGAAGAAGAAAAATAAAAATAGTGACTATGCTATCAAGTATAAAAAGAGATACTGTGGGTGATACAATTTAAAAGTTTGCTGTACAACTTAACAGTTCTGATGGAAAGATAACATGCACAAATACAAACTCAGATCATTCAGTATCTGTGGATTATGAAATAATTGAGTACTAGAGGGAAAATGATAATTCAGATGAAACAAATGGTCCAGTGTTACCTGTGATGGACATGGAAAGAAACGCTTGTTTAAAATACATGGAAAATTTAGCAAGCAATAAAAGATAAAGTTCTAACAATATCCAGAATGATAAAATATCTTTATCATTTGGAAGAACTTAACTCATAATTTTTTTTGAAAACATAATATTGGTCCAGACATTGTCTGAAATATTAAATACTATAGACTAGTGACTATACTATTAATACAGTCATAGGAAAGCGACAATATGGTAATAATTGTATGTTTAGCATATTTGTCTGGCATTATTATCTAAAAGTAATAGGGAGGGTCAAATAGGCATCAGGATACTAGCAGTAGATTTGAGTGGACAAAGATACTATACTGAAAACCTATGCTGGTTTAATAGTGAATTAATAATTATGTTGTTAGCAATAAAAATGTAAAAAACAAAAGTAAGAAAACTATGGAATAATTAAATCATGACAATGGATGGTTCATAGCTGATATAGATATAAATATGACCAAATGTCATACATTAATAGTTTAGATACCTTTAACATTTATATAGTAACATATAATTGCATATTAATATGAAGTCATGAAGTTTTTTAGTAGGGATTTTAACATAGCCTCACATAATATATACATGGAAGGAAACTGGGTAGTGAAAAATGGTGGTTAAAGAGAAAAAGGCAGGACTCTCTCATCTGAATGTATATATCTAAAATAGGTAAACTAGAGTAAGGCAAATTCTGCATGATATAATTCATGTGGCAGCCTGGATCACTGACACCCACCCTGCAGCAGCTTTTTTCCTCAATCCGGCCCAGGGTTGCTGGCCCAGAGACTCTCACACATGGGGCAGAGCTGTTCCTTGCTCTCACTGTGCACAGCCATTCATGAGGCAGTTGGGAGGCATGGCGGGTTCTAGCCCTGGCCCACCACCTCGGCAGAGCCTCACAACAAGCCAGACCACCCCTCCTCACTCCACAGGCGCCGCTTATTTTCCACTTTTGGACTTCCCTCTCTTCAGAACTCCACCCAGCAGACCAGCCCATCACAGCCCGGATCACCAACACCCACCCTGAAGCAGCTTTTTCCTCAATCCGGCCCAGGTATGCAGGTCCAGAGACTCTCACACAAGGGGCAGAGCTGTTCCTTGCTCTCCCTGTGCACAGCCGTTCATGAGGCAGTCGGGAGGCATGGCGGGTTCTAGCCCTGGCCCACCAATCCGGCACAGCCTCACAACGAGCCAGACCACCCCCTCCCTCACTCCACGGGCGCCGCCATTTTTCCACTTTTGGACTTCCCTCTCGTCAGAATTCCACCCAGCAGACCAGCCCATCACAGCCCGGATCACCGACACCCACCCTGCAGCAGCTTTTTCCTCAATCCGCCCAGGGTTGCTGGCCCAGAGACTCTCACACATGGGGCAGAGCTATTCCTTGCTCTCCCTGTGCCCAGCCGTTCATGAGGCAGTCGGGAGGCATGGTGGGTTCCAGCCTTGGCCCACCACCCCGGCAGAACCTCACAACAAGCCAGACGACCCCCCCACCCCACACCATGGGCGCCGCCATTTTCCACATTGGACTTCCCTCTCATCAGAACTCCACCCAGCAGACCAGCCCATCACAGCCCGGATCACCGACACCCACCCTGCAGCAGCTTTTTTTCCTCAATCCGGCCCAGGTATGCTGGTCCAGAGACTCTCACACATGGGGCAGAGCTGTTCCTTGCTCTCCCTGTGCACAGCCATTCATGAGGCAGTTGGGAGGCATGGCGGGTTCTAGCCCTGGCCCACCACCTCGGCAGAGCCTCACAACAAGCCAGACCACCCCTTCTCACTCCACGGGCGCCGCCATTTTCCACTTTTTGGACTTCCCTCTCGTCAGAATTCCACCCAGCAGACCAGCCCATCACAGCCCGGCTAATGCGGGCAAGCGCGCGCATTTCATCAATAAATGCTTTATTTGGAGGTGTTTAACAGAGTTTGCCTCCCGCTCGGCAAGCCTGGCAAGCTTCTTGTGTTGTATATGATATGCCAAATTCCAGTAACAATTATATTAGGTCATTCCCATGACCTAATATAATGGTTTGAGGCTCTTTATGTTCCTGTAGCAAGCCAATGCCCTGGCTCTACTGGCATGAGACAGGACATATGGAGA
Source organism: Cryptotis parvus (assembly GCA_021461705.1). Taxonomy (NCBI): domain Eukaryota; kingdom Metazoa; phylum Chordata; class Mammalia; order Eulipotyphla; family Soricidae; genus Cryptotis; species Cryptotis parvus. Next base: position 58,164 of record JAJIBD010002882.1, read on the forward strand.
TATTACTGGTGCCCGCTCTAGCAAATAGATGATCAACGGGAAGATCGTGAAGATCGTGGAGATCGTGATAATTCATGTGAATATTTTTAGTACAAAAAAGATTTAAAAAATGAAGTTGCCTGAATTTTAATATTTTTAATTATATCACCGTGATATATAAAATTACAAATGTGTTCATAATTGGTTCTTAGTCATACAGTGTTTGTCTGACTTTTCTTTTTTGGGGGGAGGAGCAAAGGCACCAGGATGGGGAAGAACATAGTATGGAGAAGCTGATAACAAGGAAATGCTGAGAAAAAAATTTGATATAGGAGGTTAGTTACAGTTGATAACACTATATTATATAATTGAATTAAAAACTACAATGGAAATTTTGAGGTGGTGAATGTAAGGAGAAATATATGATCTAATGAATATGTTAATTAACCCAGGGGAGGAAATCTTTTCAAAATATGTGAGAACAGGCATATATGTGCATGCATATGTAATATATATTATCACATTTTATACTCTATTTGTCATTTATAACTCAACTAAATTGTAAAGCATGTCAATAGAAGTAATGAAAGTTAAATGCCTAAATGGAATTAATATTTATTCTTTATTAGCTAAGAAAAGTTTTATCATGCTGATGGTTGTTTTTGTTATAAATTTTATAGGTTAATTACACAGTAAATTCTTATCCTTAATTATAACAAATATCAAAATGTCTTGTACAATTAAGATATTGTGTCTCAAAGACCAAAAGGAAAATATCTTTTAAAAATAATCTATTCCTTTCACAAATATTTTATTCCCATTTAGAGAAACTTTCTGTAACAAAACCATAAGGAAGTAGCTCCCTTCCTTTTTACCTACATGGTGAGACTTGGCCATGGTAAGTTTTACCATGGTGAGTCTCATATAATTAGGATTATTCTTCCTCTATATCACAATTTTTCGAAGAACTTTTGAAGCTCAAAGAATTACCTAAGAAGTATCTTTTTAGTGACAACACTGGCTTTAATTAAGAATGTATGACAGAAAAAATCCATCACTTTAGTAATGTACTTTGTGATTATTAAGAATAGTCTTTGCTCCCAATAAAGTTATGTAGGCAGAATTGTTCTCTAGTCATTCTAACATGATTTTCTTAATGAGATGGTTTTACTTCCAGTTCAAAATGAAATAAATTATACTTTATAGTATTGTCCTAGCATGTATTCAAATTATAAGAAGTATAATGCTTATTAATGACAAGTGAAGAAAGCAATGGTTAATATTCTCTCATCCTTTCTGTCTGACTCCAAAATGATAATTACAATTTTAATTCAAAGATGAGGCATATTTTAGAAATGTTCACCATTTGATATTTCTAAGTTGAGCTACATACTTATTTTTCTTTATGAATCATGCAGGAGTTACAGTTTGAATTAAAATGTTCAATCATAGAAACATTTATATTACTGCCATTGATTTAAACATTAAGGGCTTCAAAATGCAGCCTTTTCCAGTTAGTGATATTTATGTTACACACTTTCAAAAGTTTAATGACCACCATTGCAGAGATTACTGCTATCATGAAGCTTTATAAGGGTTTATTTTCTCATAAGCAAATGCTTTGCCAACAAAGCTCAGCAGAGTCATCAATTTTCTTTTTTTTAAATCAAAGATTAGATTTAATTGAATGGTGAAAACACTGAACCAAAAACAAAAGAAAGGTTTAGTCAAGACAATAAAAGAATATAAAACATTATAAAATACATAACAAGCTTAAAATGAATTTTCAATTACATAGTATAAATATATAGCAATATTTTTTTCCTTATTTCAAAGTGTTATGTTGAGAGTTACTGATAAGGAAGCTGCAAGGAAAACAAATTAAAAGTCTTAATTCAGACATAACAAGTCTGTCCTTACCCTAATGTTCTGAAAGTTTTATTGTAATTTTGTGTTTCTTTGAAACCCCTGTATAATTCCTTGAAGAATTTTCATTTTATACATATTTGCTTAGAATTATTAAGTAATAGCTTTAATTCTAGGTGGGTTTAGAAATGTCTTATGAAAGATATTCTATACTTTAAACATAAATTTAAAAGATATTGAGCAAAATAAAACATTAAATTTTAATTATTTTAAAAGTTTTAAATAATAATGTAAATATACATTTTTAAATATCCTTTCTTTTCATAACTTTTAAATTGTCCTTTTGCATCTTATTCACTTTTGAGTCAAATTCTACATTGTTGATCTCTAGAAAATATTAAGTTGGATGAAAATCTAGTTTAGTTCACTTGATCACTTGACATCCCGGTATTCATCGATTTGCTTGAGCAGGAGCCAGTAATATTTCCATTTGACCCTATCATTGCCAGAATAGCCCAATGGCATCTGCTTGCTTCAGGAATACGAAGAGCCTCAATCCATTCATTCAGGGTCTTGACGAAAAAAAAGTCTGATCTTTTGAAGTCCCATAGGATCCAGTCGGTAAGGGCTCTGGACAAGCGGTCATCTCCAAATTTCATTACATGTCCAGCCCATCTGATTTTCTATGCCTTCGAAAATGAGACAGTGTCCCTGACTCTGAATCATTAACGGAGGTTGGAACTCCAGCTTTCTTCTCTCACTTGAGTGAGGTGTGATATTCCAAAAATAATACATTGTTATGATGGTTCTTATTGAAAATAACTTTACATCCAGGTACTTGATCACTTGATATCCCATTACTCATTGATTTGCTCAAGCAGGTGCCAATAACATTTCCATTTGACCCTATCACGTGCCAGTGTAGCCCAATGGCATTTGCTTGCTTCAGGTATATGAAGCGCCTCAAACCGTTCCTTTGGGTTCTTGACGAAGAAGTCTGACCATCTTGTAGGTGGGCGGCCATGTGATCTTTTTGACATCCCATGTGATCCAGTCGGTAATGGCTCTAGTCCAGCAGTCGTCTCCAAATCTCATTATATGTCCAGCCCATCTGATTTTCGATGCCGTGGCAAATGTGACAGTGTCTATCACATTTCTGGAACTGCGAAGGAGGTCAGAACTCCGGATTGCTTCTCTCTGACTCTGGAACTGCGAAGAAGGTCAGAACTCTGGATTCCTTCTCTCACTTGAGTGAGATGTGAGATGTCATATTTCAATCATAGCTCTTTCCATTCACTTTGGGAGACCCAAATAGCATTCTCATCCTGCTTTCATAGGACTCTGGTTTCTGAGGCATATGTTAATGTAGGGAGAACAGTGATGTGCCCGGAGCCGGAGGTTCTTTGTCCTTTTAGCTATTTCTTCAATGTTTTTGAAGGCTTTCCACACTGCTCTCTTCCTCATGTGCAGCTCAGGTTTTAGGTCTTTCATCATGTTGACTTCTTGACCTAGGTACACATAACTGCTGCATTCAGAGATGTTTGTTCCATTGAGAGTGAATGGAGCCTCTGGAACTTGTTTATTTGTTTTGTTGAGATTCAGCTGTAGACCTATCTTTCCACATTCTCGGTCGAAGTCAGCCAGCATTTGTGCCACTTGGCTAATGTTTGATGTTATTACAAGGTTGTCATCTGCGAAGCAGAGGTGGTGTACTTGCCAACCATCTATCTTCACTCCCATTCCTTCCCATTCTTATTGTCGCATGATGTTCTTGAGGGTGGCGCTGAAGAGTTTTGGTGAAATGGTATCAACATGTTGAACCCCTCTTTTGACATCAACAATCACTTTTAAAATGGTGATATGGAGGTGGTGAATCCATAATGCAGCTCGCGAATGATCTTGATGTATTGGATTTGAATGCCCTGTTTGGCTAGGGCTTTTAAGTCCTCTTTTAACATCCAGGTTATCTACTTCCTATACACACTCATTTATAAGGTGTAGGATGACAGGCTTAGCTAGCTTGGGAGCTTTGCTCTTTTATCTACTCACAGCTTAATCTATTTACATGTTCTTGAGCCAGGGTTCATACTATTGATCTCTCTTTTATGTATATACTGATGGAGGGTGTGTCAGTTACAGAAGTCACCTTGACTCTGAATGAGTCACTTCTGACTTATAAAACTTCTATGTTATCTAGATTGGGCACAGCTCCTCTTTATACCCACTGAACTCAGCTTGGGACAGTTAGAATTTACCAGGAGACTACCACCCTGGCTATGTTGACACTATCATTTAAGATAATAGAAGGATTATACTAATTTGCCCTCAAGCAGATGAGTGTGACCCTTTCAGTATACAGAGAACAAGATACTCAGAATCACCCTGGTGCAGATACTAAATAAGAAGAACCTTGTGGGTACCAGCTAGATTACTTGAAGCCCATGAAATTGAGATGTATTACTTTTTACCAGCCCCCTCCAGTGCTTTACTAAGAGATAATCTTGGACAAAAGGATTAGCCCTTGGCATAATCTTTTGTTTAGACCTGTTGTAGGGTGTGGCACCACCTTTCTATACTCTTCTACTATCTAGAAGCTTTTGATTTGATCTTTATTGACAGGGTCCTCCCTGTCAACAGTTAGAATTACTTTTGTGTACATAAGGAGACAGATTTGAGGTACATGCTCTCTCTTGGTGGGACTCCTCACTGGTGGGATCCACTTTGGTGAAACTGTCTTTCTGGTGGGATCCTCTTTGGTAGGAGATTGGACTCTCATGTATGGTCTAAGTTCTGACTAGGTCTAGAATTCTTTTATTATATTGGATTGCAGTTCTAGTACTGCAATCCAATATAATACTTGTATTGTATTATATTGGATTGTGTTATACTGGGCTTGTACTATATTGTATTATATTGGGCTTGTACTATTAAAAGCCCTTTTAGAATTGCACCAGACTCTTGAGTTTTCATCCATTCCCTGGTGGCCTCGGAGGTAGAAGAGTGTTGTAGGACAGGTTTAGCTAATCTGGGAGTTTTGTTGTTTTGCCCACTCCCAGCTTAATCTACTTAAGTCAAGGTTCATTCTAATGAGACTTCTCTTCTATGTAAACACTGCTAGAGGGTATGGCACTTACAGAAGTCACCTTGATTGAATAACTTCTGACTTATACATCTACTAAGACTTCTATGTTTTCTAGATTGGGCACAGCTCCTCTTTATACCCACTGCACCCAGCGTGGGACAGTTAGAATTTACCAGGAGACAACCACCCTGGCTACGTTGAGACTATAGGAAGATTATAGGAAGGATCATACTAGTTTGCTCTAAGCAGGTGAGTGTGACCTTTTCAGTACACGAGAACAAGATACTCAGAATCACCCTGGCGCAGATAATAATAAGAAGGACCTTGTGGGTACCATCTATATTACATGAAGCTCATGAAGTTAAGATGTATTACTTTATATCAGCCCTCTCTCTCTTCAGTGTTTTACATAAGAGATGATCTTGGGATTAGTCCTTGGTGTAACCTTTGTTTATACCTGCAATAGGGTGTGGCACTACACTCTGTTTAGGGTTCTTTGTTGACATGACAACCTCCAGATCGGATTACTTGGGTGCATATAAAGGGCTGACTTGAGGCCCCTTCACCTTTTTACTTTTTGCCTTTTGGTTCCTCAGCCTTCAGCTTTTGGCTCCTGCGGCTTTTGGCTTTTGGCCTTTTGCTCTTTGGCCTTTTGCCCCTTCTGGGTAGGACTCAGCTCGGGTGAGATCCGCTCTCTCTTTGGTGGGAGACTTAGGCTTTTTTGTATGGTCTAAGTTCGGACCAGAGCTAAAGTTTGTTCATTATATTGGAGTGCTGTGGAAGAGCTTTTGTATTATTAAAAGCCATTTTTTGGAACTGCACCGGACTTGTGAGTTTTCATCTGTTCTCCCGGCGTCCTCGGAGGTAGAAGACAACCTCTGTCCTGACACTGTTGGGGACCCCGGCGGCGTTTCCCGACATCTGGCGTCCCTGGGTGGGCATCCCCTACAGAAGAGAACTTGTGTCCTAATATTTTTGGGGACCCCAGCAGCTCCCTGACCATAAGGCATGGAAACCCCAAAAATATAAACATAATTTATTTATTTATTTATTTTTTTGGGTCACACCCTGCAATGCTCAGGGGTTACTCCCGACTCTGCATTCAGGAACACTCCTGGAGGTGCTTGGGGATCATATGGGATGCTGGGGATTAAATCCTGGTGGGCACTGTGCAAGGCAACTGCCCTATCCTCTGGACTATCACTCCAGCCCCTAAAATAAGCCTTTTAAAGATGTTGTTTTACTTTTTTTTTTGGGTTTAAGTATTTTTAAATTTGAGATTACAAAAAAGTTGAGTTAGAAAATGGATCTCAGAAAAACTAGCTTCACATTTGTATAAAGGTCTCCAAACTATCAAACAACATAAACCAAATCTTCTCATCACCTTAATGTATCTCAAATTATATTAACTCGCAATGATATGCTTAAAATTTCTTTTTAATTTAACATTAAATTTGGATGTTTGAATGCAGTCTTTTGTACTGTGTTCTATACTCTTAACTGAAATGTCCTTTGAAAAGGCATTAATCACTTTAGTACTTTTGTATATCTGATCTAATTCATATTTTAAATTCATTTGATAACTTATAATCAAGAACATGTTCACATATACCATATCCTATAACAGAGATCTATTTGCAAACAATTGCACAAGAGCCTTCAATTAAGAAAGGAGACAAAGAATAGAGTCCCATTATTTTTTTGCTGTTGTTTGGTTTTGGGGTCACACCCACTATGGTAGTAAGGAGTACTCTACCCTCTGTGCTCAGGTATCACTGGTAGTGGGTGGATACCTTATTTAGTGTTGGAAATTGAACACTGGTCAGCTGCATGCTAGAACAACTCTTTTCTAGTGTACTAGCTTTCTATCCACAGAGTCCCATTTTGTTTTGGTTTAATTTTTGCTTTTTTGATTCATACCTGGTGATGTTCAGGCCTTACTCCTGGCTCTGCACTCAGGAATTACCCCTGGCAGTGCTCAGGGGACTATATGGGACGCCAGGGATCGAACCTTGGTTGACCACATGCTAGCAAACCCCTACCCATTGAACTATCACTCTGGCCCCTAAAGAGTCCCATTTTGAAAGCAAATCATTTTATTTTTTTTAATTTTTATTCATTCATTCATTTATTCATTCATTCATTTATTTTGCTTTTCGGGTCACACCCAGCTGTGCTCAGGGTTACTTCTGGCTCTGCACTCAGGAATTATTCCTGGGGGTGCTCGGAATGGAACCCAGGTTGGCCACTTGCAAGCCCTACCTGTTATACTATCGCTCCAGCCCCAAGCAAATCATTTTAAAACATGTGGTGGATGGTATCTAGTGAAGCTAAACTGAGACTATATTTACCACTGCAGTCATAAGGAGTGAATACAAGGGTGTAATGTGTCTGTAGAACCCCTTGAGACTAATAGATGACCAAGAATCTATTAAACAATTCATTATATGTGAAGCAGAAAAAAAACTGACTTTGCTTGCTAACATATACACCTGAAATAACCTATTTGCATGCCATCCTGTTGAAATGGACTCTACTTGTGAAATCTATTTGTGAAGTCACAAAAATTAACACTCAATAATTTTTTATTTTTTTGTTAGCATTTCTTAGACATAATCTTTGAAATCATACATGTAGTTTTCTAAATTGGTTAATAATAGATTTTATATATTGGAGCTTGCCCTAGTCATTTAAACTGTTTGTAACTTTCACTTTGTTATGTTTAATTTTTACCTTTCGATGCTCCTTTATTATATTACTCTTGGGTATTCTAGGGCTGTCTTAAAATGTTTACTAACATCTCTAACAGTTTTTGACATTGCCTGATCCCTTAGGAAATCTGTGGTTCTGTGTTCTATTTTTATATATTCATTATGACTTTTACTTATGCAAAACTGACAAGTCACTGGGGTGTGGAAATGATGGTTATGTTGGATATAGAATCCTTTTTTAGTTAGCTGATTTTTCAGTTGTTCTACCGCATTTGAATGAATTGTGTTAGCAATGTATTTACCTGAGGCCATATATTCTTCCTTTGATTCCTTGATTCTGTGCTTCTAAAATGCCCCCTTCTGATTCTTTCAGTGTTAATTGTCTACTTATCATTTGGTTCTGTTTTTATCCTCTGACTTAAGTAAAAAGTTTCCTCTATGAACATAATGCTACAATAACTAATATTTCTAACCACTTTTTAGAGTGACAATAAATAAATTCTTGAATTTTATTTTGACTGAAAAGAGCATACAAATGTGAAACTTTAGGGCAAAATATCAAATCCATATAACATGTATGAAGATAACATGCCTCATATTATTTTTTGTCCTAAATATCCTTATATCTTCATAGCACAAGATCTTCAACCTCTTAAATGATACTTTGAGGGTAGCAGACATTTCCGTGAGTCTAAATTTAAAGTAAGATTATCTCTTAGGTTGATCTATTGGAATTACTTATTTGAGCCAAAGTAATTCAAGTAATTCAGGTGTAGCGAAATGTTTCTAATTTTAAATTCAGAAGCATTGAGGGAGATTGAAAAATTGACTATAGCTCTTAGTTGATCCTCTTCCTTACCATTCTTGACTTTTAAAATCTGGCCTCTTGAAACTGTGCTTCAAAAAATTCATGCACACACAAGTATTTGATTAATTTTGAAAGAATATTACAAAGATCTTTTAGTGAAAAGTTCACGGCTACCAAAAACCTAAGTGTGAACACACACAATTACAAAAGAGAACTCTGGAAAATGTCACAGTGAACTTGTGGTTGCAATGTGAAGATTGGGTGAAACGTTAATTAGATTCCAACAGACAAATTACATTTTCTCAATAGTTATAATAAAACAAGGTAGTTATAATAAAACAAGGAACTTTACATGCAACGATTGCCTCAGGCAACTGCAAGATGTGGTGCATAGATCTCGAAACCTGAGATCCACTGGGTGTGGCAGAGAATAAGACAAAAATATATGAATATACGTTATAAATAGAAATATCTAACATGCTTTTTACTTGCAGTGATATCATTGATTTCATAGTAGCACAAATTTGCTTACTTGAACATAGTTTATAAGGTAGTGTTTCTCAATTTATGTTCTGCAGAACTCTTCCAGAAAAGACTTTGGACTCCAGAATGTTAGGGTTTCTCTGATATGAGCATGCAGAATGAGAATTCAGGAAAGAGCAAAGAAGCTATGATTTTGGCAAGCAGGTTGCATAAATCGATTTCACAGAGTTTGAATTTCATGAGTATAAATAAGGATCTCTCAGCTTAGTAAGTTCCCTGAGTTTCGGCACTGAGCAGCAAATTCTGATAGGGTTCTGTGTAGTTACACTTTCTTAATGAGGCCTAGTTTTCTTTAATGTACAGTTTTAGAAAGACGTCAAACATATTAACTCAGATTAAATGTAACTGTGTTAAATGGAAACTGTTAAATGGAAGAACACACACATACACACTTGCACAATACTGAAATAATAAACGGCTGCATTTTTTTTTTCTATGTTAACTAGCAATGATTTAGAGTAGATGAGGATGAAAACTTGGCTGGCATAATCAGCATTTGCCTCCTGACTATACAGACTCTCTCTCAGTCTGCTGTGCTGATACATTGTGGCATTTGTCTTATTCCTTCTATTACCTATTCTGCAATCCTAATAGAGTACTGCCTGTTGCTAGTTCCTAATAAAGACTTATTAAAACAAATGACCCTTGATTTTCCCCTCTGGTGATGCAAATCAATGCAACACCCCACCCACAGTTGTGAAGGAAGGAAAACAGTTTTTTATAGGGTGGCCAGATTTGGCCCATATCTTGTTTAAACTTCATATTCACAGCTACTAATATAATACTCAAGCCAAAAATATGATTTAAAGCCAGAGTTCCTTATTTTCCTTCTCTTTGCTCCAGAAAATTTTCTTTTTGATTATTTTCTTATGATTTTTGATTAAAATTAATTTGAACTGTGCATTTTAACCCTACTTCACTCTGTCTATATTAAGTATTTTCAAGCTGGTACTATCCATAACACAACCATAATCCTATTTACAGCATGACCATCACATATAGTTGTTTTTTGAATATTTGGGGAATATAATTTTTTGACTCTAGACAAAGGGCAAAGTTTTCACTTTCCCAACAAAGAGGTGTATACGATAAATGGTCTCTTAATACTTTCCAAAAGTAATGATTAAGTAAATAATAAAGAAAACCACCCTGGGGAAGATTGCATGAGGATTGACTCCATTTTTTTTTTTTTGCTTCATTGTCACTAGAAAATGTTCTTGCTAAAGAAAAATGTGCCCTTATGCAGACACAAAGTCACTATCAGTCCTAAAATATAACTATCTTACATTTGCAAAATGCCAATGGATATTTTTGAGATCAAATTTGTGCATAGTGCTATGGTTACCAGGTAAACAAAAAGGAGTAGAGAAGAAATTCAATTATTTTTTTTGGTAACTCACTGACATTCTATCTAATTAAGCTCACATGCACCTGTTTTAATTATTCTTTCTAGAAGTTTTAAAGATGGCTAGGAAGAAAAGTTACAATGCCTACAAGACAATAAGAGTGAAAAACTAACAATGGACTATAAGGCTTTATGTCAAGAATGGAAAGTGAGTGGGGAGAACTTGCTATGTATTTATATGTATTCAACTCTATTTCTAGGACCTCTATGAGAGAATTTCATTCTATTTATAGTCATTAAAATGAGTAATAGAGTGGGATTCACAGTAGCTCAAACAAGTATTTCAATTACTGGGGTAGGGGAGTTCAGAATTTTTAATTTTTTTTGAAAGCATAAATTTTAGAAAAATACTTTCCTAGAATATTCCAATACTGTGTCAAATCCAAAGATAAGTCTACTCTTGTATAGGAGCCAAAGATTCACTAGTAATTTATTCACTGACTTGGTGAATGCTGATGGCTTGTTTTATGGGAATAAAGACTATCAGCGACAAAATAAAATTATGGTACTAGATTCCCCCCAAGGATATATTTTATATATCACCCTATTCCTTAATTCAAATTTAGACATTGAAAAATATCATATCATCAACTTTAGCTATGAAGTAATTTATATCCCTAGTAACACTGAAATTCCAGAAAGTAAATTAATGTTTTGATTTTGGTTTCTGAGTACTGATTTTTAGTAAATGGGTTAAGCTAATTTTTTTCTGATCAATTGTCAACATACAAGGCTTAGAAAGGCACAGTGAAAAATCAATAATGATTTCTTGCCATTATTGACTATTTTTAGGCATTTCAAAAACTAAATGAATAGACGTATCTGTCTTCTTCATTAACTCCACACTCCAAGCAAGGGAGAATAAAAGAAAACAAAGATCCTTATTACTATACAATAGCATTGTGGCTATATATATTTAACCTCAATTTACATTGGAGTACATTATGTAGGAATATGCACAGTTTTCTAGAACTTTAAATATACAAAATAATACAATAAAATGGAATATATTTCTTAATGATATAATTTGGAAAGGAAGTTAGAAAGCTGTTATACATATTTTCTCCAAATTTGCCTTGAAAGATGCATAAATTCACATGACATTTTGGTAAATGTATTTCCCTAAGAAGATGCCAGGCATTTCAGGAAGTATATGATTTAGCAATTACCAAAGAAATTATTCATTTCTCATGTATAAAAAATAAATACTTGCATTAAATACATGTAACTTGTCAAAATGTGACTTATGGTTGCCTCCAGCAATAGCAATGTATGTGCTCAACTCACTCAGTTTAATAATACATTTTCGATAATAAATAAATTAAGCAATAAATTCATGTTATATGCAGAAAAAAAATGCTGTTACCCTCCCCACCCCAAATACTACTTGAGGAGTAAGCACAGAGCCAGAAGAAAGCTCTAAGCACTGCAAGATGTGGCCCAATCTCCCCAATGTACTCCCAAAAGAAAAAGACATTGTGTTAGAGCCTAGAAATAGCACAATGGATAATGCACACACCTTTCAGGCAGTCAGTCTGAGTTCAATCCCAAGCCCCACATTTGGTCCCCTAATATATTCAGGAAAAATCTCTGAGCATAGAATCAGGACTAAGCCCTGAACACTATATGCTGTGAACCAAAAACAAATACAAAAGAGAAAAAAAGGAAACAAAATCATCCAAGATTATATATGTAATGAATTTGACTTTTCAGTTGGTCACGACATAAATCTTATTTTTCCTCTTCTGTTTTGGTTTTGGCCACACCCAGTTTTACTTAGAGCTTACTCCTGGTTCTGTGTTCAGGGAGACTAAGACTCAAGGGTCATATGTGTTGTGAAAGATTGAATCAGGCTTGTCACAGGCAGAGCAGACACACTATCTATTAAACTATTGATCCCGTCTCCTATCTCTTTCTATGCTTATTTAACCCTGTGAAAGTTGATTTTGTTTTTTTAAAGTTAGCATCTGTGGAAATCAATGTATACTAAAATTAAAAGCTGACCAGTTTATGTCTATAGTATGTTTACTTTAAGAATATATCAAGAGTATATTGATATACTCCCGGGAAGAGGCGGATTCTAGCCCTGGTCCACCACCCCAGCAGAGCCTGGCAAGAAGCCAGAGGAAACCCCACACAATGAGGGTCGCCATTTTCCATATCCGACTCCCCACTCGTCAGAGCTCCACCCAGCAGAAGAGCTGATCACAAGCCTGGCTCACGCAGCCACAAAGTGGCTGCATGGTTCATCAATAAATGCTTGAGATTAGAGGTGACTACAAGAGTATCCCACCCACAGGGCAGAGCCTGGCAAGCTACCCATGTCGTATTTAATATGCCAAATACCAGTAACAATTATAAAACTCATTCCTGACCTGATGGAATGGTTTGAGGCTCTTTATGTTCCTGGAATGAGCAGATGCCCTTAGGCTATACTGGCATGTGACAGGACGTATGGAGATGTTACTAGTGTCCGCTCCAGCAAATTGATGATCAACAGGAAGACAAGTGATACAAGTGATCAAGAGTATATTCTTCAGATTCACTTTCTTTATTTTTCTTGTGGAAAAAATGTAGTTAATACATATTAAATTCAACTGTACAAATTTCATAGCTTATCTTTTATTTTTTGTTAAGTTTTTTAAGTGTGATAAACAGTTGGAAAGGAAGGGCTTTCCCAGTTTGGTCTCAAAATGAAAGCAATGTTCAGTCTGATGGGCTAACTTGCACCTTCTGGTCAATGTTAAAATGACATTAGATTAGGGTATGTTTTAAATTTAGCATCCAGAGACTAAGAAAATAGGGATAATGCTGGAAATATAATTTTTCTTAAAGCACAGAGTGAGAAAAGATAAAACATCTCAAATCTTGGAGCTAGGCAATACACTTTTTAGCATGAAGGTAAATATGTCTTTTAAGTAGGAGTTAAAATATGACAATGTTTGATAATAAAAATAATCAGGAGTGGGAAAATAGTACAGGAGTTAAGATGTTTGCCTTGTATACAGCTAAACTTTGTTTGATCTGCAGTACCACATATGGTTCCCTGAGCCTCACCAAAAGTAGTCCCTGAACATCGGTTCAGAGGTAGACTTAGAGCACAGCCAGGAATGCCCAAACATGAAAGGATTAAAAAAATGAAAGTCTATGGAAGCGAGCAGGAGAGTGGGAACCTAGGGCTTCCTGCTTTGGTCAGTGGGGTTGCCAGTACATTTTGTTATATTCTTATGGTACACATATATGTCTTTGCAAAGAATTACTTGGAATTTTATATAACACATAATGTTTTGCAAAACAACATTAGAAAGCGGCATAGGTTGTCGGTTCTGATAAGTCTAAATAGCCCCAATACTACCAATAATCACTTAATCTTCTTAGAAATCTCTAGGAGAGACTGAGGTTTACTTGACATAACCAGAAGATATCAGTGAATTTTAGTCAATAGGTCCTTCATATGAAGTCATCTTTAATGCTGTCTGGGTATATACATGTTCTTGTTTGCATGTGAAGTAACTAGGATATTTTGTAAGACACACACACATATATATATATATATATATATATATATATATATATATATGTATATATATAAAATGCTTTTGTAAAGTACAACATAAAAGCACTGCAGAGGTGAGAGCTATATAAATAAAAATTTTAATTTTTATTTATATAGCTCTCACAGTTGTACCAGTAAATGCTAGTTCCTAGAATGGTGATATTCAAGTTTTCAACTAGTAGTGATTTATTTGTAATACATCACTGTCACTGTCTGTATTACTGTCTTCCCGTTCATCATTGATTTGCTTGAGCAGGTACCAGTAACATCTCCATATGACCTGTCTCATGCAAGTAAAGCCCCAAGGGCACCTGCTTGCTCCAGGAACATAAAGAGCCTCAAACCATTCCATCAGGTCATGGGAATGTTACTGGTATTTGGCATATAAAATACAACACGGGGAGCTTGCCAGGCTCTGCCGTGCGGGTAGCATACTCTTGTAGTAGGAATATTGGGTGGATCACTTGACATCCTGTTACTAATGTATTACTAATTATGTATTACTAATTATATATTACTAATTATTGTAATACATAATTTTTAAAACCTGTGGATGATTACTAGATACAAATTTATTTTTATTATTATTTTCTCTACATTTGAGTTAACAAGTAATGTACATAATTGCATAAGTTTTAGAGGAACAATTTTATAGATCTTCAAAGTGTGGTATATTTTACCTTACCAGATTCCCACCCAATATCTCTACAGCATAGCTCATTGGACTCCTCTCAGGTGGATCACTTCTTTACCAATTTAGTTCTTCAATGATTCCAAGAATATTTTACCAGCTGAGGCTACAACCTTGCTCCTCTACCTTAACCTTTATTGAGACTATCAGTTAGAATTCTTATATTGTCAGCCAGTATAGACAGTGGAAATCATCAAAAGTGAGAAATGTAAGTAGCTATTTCTTCCCGAGGTTCCTTCCTCTTGTGTTGGCTGGAGCCATTATTTAGTACCCTAGTGTTCAACCAGTGCCCCTTTGCTACCTCAACACTCTATTTTTTCAGTCTTAAATAACATCCTCCTTTCCTATCCACATAGAGCAGTGGGTAGATTTGTTATTGCCAAGTTACAAGTATTCCATTTAGTCACTCACTTTCTCAAATCTTTTTATGTCTTAGCAAATAGTCCCTTTATTGAACTCTTTTCAAGCATGCCTTTTCCTTATTCTGTATGTTCTTAAAGGGGTGTTGATCAAATAATTATTAATCCTGTTGTAATCACTAAAGAGGGGTCCCATTGACTATCATGCCAATGTCAGTTATAAAAGAACTGTATAGCTGTTACCAACTGGATCCCATGGGATGTCAAAAGATCACATGGCCGCCCACCTACAAGATGGTCAGACTTCTTTGTCAAGACCCTGAACAAATGGTTTGAGGCTCTTCATATTCCTGAAGCAACCAGATGCCATTGGGCTACACTGGCACATGATAGGGTCAAATGGAAATGTTACTGGCACCTGCTTGAGCAAATAGATGAATAACAGGATGTCAAGTGATCAAGTGATTTTGGTAACAGTCTCAAGATGTGAAATATTAAGGTCTACAAGAAAATATAGAACCAAATTTGTTAGACTTGTGGATAGTTGTATGACACATTGTAAAAGTTAAAAATGTTCATATCTTTATATGCCAATAATTTATTTCTACATAACTAATCTATATTATTGAACTTCAGCAAAAATTATATAACAAATGTTATCCTCCAATTTTTGGCTTGGAGAGGTTACTGTGCAAGAAGCTTGTATTCAAGGGCAGTGGGTCAGATAGAAGTACTGCAGCTGTCTGTCAGTTCATCCTGGTCTCATCAGTGCCTATTACTTGAGGGCATTTTCACCAAGGGAACATGAAGACTCCACACTGATCAGAACATACAGCAATAAACCAAGACTATTCAGTCACAAAGAAAAATAATAGAAAATAGCAAGTGTTTGGTCTTAAGAAATAATCATTTTAGCAAAGGATAAAAAACAGAAAAGGACCAAAATAGACTTTTAATTTAGAATGATATAAACCACATCAGTTAAGTGCTTTAAGTAGGCTGGACATTTAAAAATCACACACTGGCTGATGTATTTCACTTCTTTTCAATAATGTAGTTTAATACATAACAGAAAATCAGCAATTCACCTTTTTACAAAGCGGGAGTAGAATAAACTAGGATGAGAGAGTCTCCTTCTAGAAAGTGTTGAGAAGATGAGCATTCATTATCCTGATTTTTCCTATCAGTGAAATTTCCAATAACCCATAGTTTCAGGCAGTCCATTCCTTTTACATTATTTGGTTGACCCAGGCATTGAGATTGATTGCTACAGGTTTAATATAGCTACAACTAATGGCTTGTAGATTGTTTTATAATCAAGCATTGCTTGAAATGTCTATTAAAGTTTGCCCCAGGATTCAAAATGTCAAAGAATTTGTGACAAATGACTTTCTCCTAAGTCAGGTATAAAATTACTTCCTAATCATATGACACAGCAATTGTTTATTCCAGAAATACTAAAATTAATAAAAGCAAAAAAAGTAATAAAAAGCTTTCATGAACTTGAAGAGTTTTATATTAAATATAATATAAGGGTTTTGGTTATTTTTTGAGGTCTCAAGTAGTAACCTGTATTATTTCAGTCTATTAGGTGACAATTAAAGGAAATTAAAATTTTTTGTATCTGTGCTCCTGATTTTTTGCTTAAAATAGTGGCAGCAGGTTTGCCAGCAATGCACACTGATATTTGCTAAAGACCTTAAATATCCTTTAAATGTGGTCAGTATAGATAATCTGGTCAGTATAGATTTCAAGTATGAGTGTCTAATGGATTTAAATACTAAGAGTAAAGACAGTACTTTGATCCAATAAATTGGGTTTTACTCATGAGCCAAAATTAATTTTTAGTTACATAGTATACTTCTGTGTGTTTTGTGTCTACAGCTTATTTTCTACAAGTCATTGAATATTTAAAATGTCTAAGGAGTAATTTATCTTAACTAAGGCATTGTAGAAGTAGTTCCATAAGCAGTTTTTTGTACTTTTAAAATAGTACCAAAAAGTCTTGAACATATTTTTCAGCTGGAATAATTAGGTAAGTGAAAAAAATTCAATTTTGAAAAGTATTTTCCAGTAGAATAAAATAGAATAGATTTTATTGTTTTTAAGGCTAATGTGTCATCCCCAACAGCCCAAACCCTGCACAAGTCACTGCTTTATTTGACAATATACTGGCTACCAAAGACTGACACTGAAGTAGATGACAGTCATGTACTTATTCATGCTAACACAGTATTCATTCTGCAACCCAACCTGTAGAAGAAATAATTTCAGATCTTAGAATTAAGAAAGCCATTTAAGAAAATACTTAAAGAAGATGATTTCAAACTTCATATATTATTTTGAGAAGCTTAAAACATTGGTATAAATTATTGCAGAAGTGGTGGAAGAAGCAAGAAAATTAAAACTTGAAGTAGAACCTGAAGATGTGACTGAACTACTAATGGTGGAAATAGCACGAAAATTAGAATTTGATGTAAAACCTGAAGATGTGACTGAACTATTACAATCTCATAATAAAACTCTAATGGGCGAGGAGTTGCTTCTTTTGAATAAGGAAAAATAGTAGTTTGTTGAATTAGAATCTACCCCTGGTGAGGATGGTATTAACATGGTTAGATGACAACAAAGTATTTATAATATTAAAGCAACTTAGTTTATACAGTAGCATTGAAGATTGAGGATTTAGTCCTATTGAAAGTTCTATTATGGGTACAAAAAGTATCACACAGTGTCATATACTTAAAGAAATCTTTTGTAAAAGGAAGTCAATAATGTTTCAAACTTGACTTTTATTTAAAAAAAATTATCACAGCTGTTCCTACCCTAAGCAGCCACCTCTTTGATGAGTTGGTAGTATTACACAGCAAAGCAAACCTTTACCAAAAATGTCATGATGAGTCACTATAGGCTCAAAGGATGTTCAGAAATACTCTGCAACAAAATATATTTTAATTAGCCTTAATACAATACAGTTTAGCGTATAGTGTAATACACCATAGCATAACATATTATAATATAGAAAATGATTTATGTATACACTTAAATTCTAAATCATTGCTCAACTTGACTGACTGGGATCTTGACTTTATTGCAGTGATCAGAATTCAGGTCTGCATTATCATTAAGACATGACTATATTTAAATATTCTTACTAAATTGTAGAAACATTGGATTATTTTAGAAAAAGCATCAATAATTAAAATAACGTGTAGGTAAACAATAACTTTTACTCAGTATAGTTCAAAGGGTATCATATAAAAATAATACTATTTTTTTAGTGTGTAAACTGAGAGTATCCCACCCGCACGGTAGAGCCTGGCAAGCTACGCATGTCATATTTTATATGCCAAAACTCAGTAACAATTATAGACCTCATTCCCATAACCTGAAGGAATGGTTTGAGGCTCTTTGCCTTCCTGGAGCGAGTAGATGCCCTTGGGCTACACTAGCATGCAACAGGACGTATGAAAATGTTACTGGTGCCTGCTCAAGAAAATGGATGAACAATGGCAAGACAAGTGAAGACAAGACAAGTGGCAAGTGAAGCATTAAAGAACATAGAAATGTACTGAATTTCCTAGAATACATGCTATGTAGCATTAGACAATTTTCGCCAGTTCGCTGCTGAAGAAATATTTTTATTATTTTTTTAATTTTTTATTTTTACAATTACAAAGATATACAATTAAAAAGTTTATATTTGGATTTTAGTCATACAGTGTTCCAGCACCCATCCCGCCACCAGTGCCCATCTCCCACCACCAACGTCCCTGGTTCCCTCCCCCTCCCGAGCCCTCCACCATGGCAAGTTATTTCTTTCCCTTTCTCTCTCTCTTTTCCTTCCCCTCCAGACTATGAATTACAGAACATACATTAAAGGGTTGTCATGTGTATCTTTTGCCTCTAATGCTCAGTTCTAGGTTGGCATTAGTACCCTCAACAATTGTTAGCACACTGTTCCATTTTCTGTCTTATCTAGCCTCTGACTCCCACATGTTTGTGATAATTTCCACCTTTGACAAGACCTCCTGATATATGTTTCACTTGACCTTGGATATTGGTATCATAATATGGACATATATATTTATGTAATGCAAATAAATGCAGTCATTCTGTATCTGTCTCTCTCCTTCTGGCTAATTTCGCTCAACATAATCTTCTCCTTGTCCATCCATTTATAGGCAAATTTTATAACTTCATTTTTCCTAACAGCTGCATAGTATTCCATTGTGTAGATGTACGAAAGCTTGAAGAAAGAATTTTAAAGAGCATTGAGGCTGGACAGAGCAGTCTGACTCTGTATAAGGTATTTTCTTTGCACATGACTTACCTGTTTACCACTTACAGTCCTCTGAGCACCAATCCAGGAGCAAAATATCAAAAGCTCTGGAAAAAAGAAAGGGGTGAAAAGAAAAAAACGAACTATTAGCATTTTCATTAGTCTTAACTGGTTAGAGAAAATATGTTATTTTTAGACAACGTGAGCTCTATCGAGTTGAATTAATTTTTTAAAAAACTTTTTCTTGATTTTGTTTTCTGGAGTGCGCCTGGCTATGCTCAAGGCTTACTCTGGCCTGTGCCTTTTGGGATAACTCCTGATGATGCTCAGAAAGCCACATGGGATACAGAGTTTGGGGGATGGAACCCAGGTTAGCCATGTTTCAAGGCAAGCACTTTATTCTCTGTACTATATCTCTGGCCCTAGAATTAAATTACTACTTAAATATTAAATTCTGTATGATTAAAGCAAAGGGATTACAATTTAAAGATAATTTGTATAAAACATGTTCTATTTGTATTTGAATAGCTGTTTATGTACCTCATGAATGAGCTGTGATACTGTTTAAGAGTGGAAAAATGAGGCTAGATAAAAATGGGCTGTCTTCTCTTTGTTGGCATAGAATGGTAGTGAATTACTTTACAAACATATTTCTTGAAGAACTGCAGAATGGAAGGAACACTTAGTTTATAATTATACTACATCAGTGATAAAAGGGATTATCTGATGTATTTTCACCTCCCAAGTAGCTCATCTATAAATTATGAATGACACAAGACTGTAAGTCTTCCCTATAAAGAAACAGGTATCACCCAAGTGTCTCTGATGACTCACCTATGTTTCGCAAAGATGATGGAACACTTACACTGTGGCCTATTTGACCAGTTCTGAATTAGAGCATTTAAATAAATCCCATATGTTAGAAATGAGTGAGTAATCTTATGGTGAGTACACAGATGATAAATTAAAGAATATAGGTGTGATTTATCACCCCTTTCTGGAGAGCACCTTTAGCAATAGCAAATGCAAATTAAGATGACACTACAAAACAGATTAGTGTAAAAATTTATGCGGAATGTCAGAGAGATTAACAATGAGTACAGGAGGCAATTTGAAATCACAGAAGAAACTCCAATACCTACTAATCCTGGACAGAATCAGTATTTCTGAAAAGAGTAAGTATTTATCTAGTCCTTTTCATCCTCAAATTTCAATATATTTAAATGAATTTTAATTTGATTTGCCTATGTTAAAGTATCTATTTTATCATTCAAATTCTACAGACCAAATAAAAACAATTGTCCCATGTTTATTAAAAACTACAGAACAGGAAGTTACTAATGAGTTCCTCTTGGTAAATTATTTACAGACACAAATGTAGGGGTGATGAGCAGAATACACTGTGCTTCACTAATTTTCTGTGGCAGGATAATGCATTAGAAAATTCATTTGTGTTTTGTTTTTATTGCTGAGGAAGAATTAGAAAGAATGAGAGTTCACTGTGTTTTGTGCTCTGCATTTTTTCTTCTGTTCTGAGTAGGCCTTTTGTGTTTCTTTGCCTCGGGGTTTTTTCAGGACCTAAAGCATAAAGTGCTTAAAAATAACCTTTCTTTCTGACTTTTGTGAAAGTGAAAACCAGGGGTCACAAATTCAAACAAATTCAAGACCTACAGAGCTAGGTAGCCCCTAAATGAAAAAAAGCAAACAAGATTCAATTATTTTTCTCACTTAGACTCAATTTAGTTGTATATTTATCTATGCAGAAGAAAAATCTACATTTTTCCAATATATTTTTTTTTCCATTTTTCCTAGAAAATTCCGAGTCCAGCTCCATTTTTTCCCTTTTATTTTGAAATTGTCCAAAATGCAGTATAGGAATCAAGACTTTCTGTATAAAGGATGATCAGCAGCAATTTTGCTGAAAGAAGTGGTAGGATGATTTTAAATGATGAAATGAGTTAATGATAAAATATGGAAACACCGTTCAAAGGTTGATTTATATGATTCAAACATATTTATTTCTTAACCATAACTTATAGAAGTTAGGCTCCTAACATCCAATATAGTTTGGAAGTGAGGAACTCTAATTCTTTTAATAACATTTCAGAGATGGCCTCCAGGTCTTTGAGAACTATCTTTCTAGTTTATAAAATGTCAAGAGCCCAAGAGAAAATTTATATCTCAACAGTACAGAGAAAGGATTCACAATTTTAATTTTTTCTAAATAAATTCAATAAAAAGGGGGTTTAGACAATTTAGAAGTTAAGACAATTCAGAAAAAAATTGTCTTGACTTTAGTCAAACAGGAGAAAATGTTAAGGCCTTCACGTTCTGCAATAACAGAGGAAATATTCGTCTGGTATAGGAAAGAGAACAGTGCAAACGTAAAAATCAGAATCACTATCTATGAATTAATGAACAATCCCACTGTATTGTAAACATGTTCATACTGATAGTGAGACTGCTCAAATTAAAGATTATTAAATGGAATTGTCTCAGTGAAATAGTTAATACTCTATTTCTATGAGTCATGACTGCCGAATCAGTGCACACCTAAGATCACCAAAGAGAAATCTCCAGAATACTCCCTGATTATCTCAAGGATTCAGACTGCAGATATCAGACCACATTCACAAATGTGGAATCATCTTCTCTCAAATGTACACCCAGTGCCTGCTAGGGAAAGTTGTGTCTCCTACAGAAACTGTCCACACGTCTGCATATGGCATAATAAACTTTCAGCTCTTGTTTCCAGCTGTAAATCTTTCACAAACCCATATAGGGCACCATTGACAACTAGTCTAGTCCTTGGATTTTTGTCCTCAGAATTTAGTAGTACTAATGAGGGAAACTGGACACGTAAGTTGGGCAGCAGTTTTCTGTTCCAGCTTTTCTTCAGGAGGAACTGAAGAAGCAGTTCTTTAGAACCTTTCGCTTTTATTTACTGTCTCTTTTATGAAAAAGATTACAGTTTTTTTTTCTTTAGGTAATTTGTTTGGAGTTTTTCAACCCTGTGTAAGTAGTAGTAAAAAAAGTTATCTGCACAACAAATCACTAATATATGTATATATGATATCTGGCCACAAGTCTGAACGAATTATGTTAAGCATCCTAAACAGAAAATAAGAAAGATGGAAGAGCTACTTTTTTGTGGTCATAGATTGGGATGATGAGATGCCTACAAGAGTATGCTACCTGCACGGCAGAGCCTGGCAAGCTACCCGTGTTGTATTTGATATATACGCCAAATATCAGTAACAATTATAGACCTCATTCTGGAATGGATTGAGGCTCTTTATGTTCCTGGAGCAAGCAGATGCCTTGGGCTCTACTAGCATAAGACAGGACATATGGAGATGTTACTGGGGCCCGCTCGAGCAAATCGATGATGAACGGGAAGACAGTGATACAGTGATACAGATTGGGATGACAGAGTGGGAAAAGAGAAATACAGTTCAAGAGGGGAAAGAGGAAGTATTAAGGGAAGAGGAAGTCTGTAAGGGTAAAAGTCATCAAACCAAACATGTCTCCAAGCCTCCCTTTTACTGAGTATAAAATAAATTCGATACTAAATACATTTTTAAATTTGAGGGGTAAAAATACACATAAACACAACAAATGATTTTACTAACATAATAGAATTACTTCATTCACTGGTAGATAGAGATATCCCTAGTCTATTTCAATACATACCCAAAAATGGTATTTGTTTTCTATACCTATTTTCTTTATTAAATACTATTTTTTATGTTGTATAATATAGAAGAAAGACTACTTCAACTTGATCAATACTATGTAGTCTTCTTGTGTGAAACTTTCCCTTTTGCATTCTCCATCACTTCTGAATCTATAGTCAGAATTTTAGGAGTCAACCTATCAATCAGAGTCTTATTTCAAAAGGGTGCTCACTTTAATTATTTTTACACTTTCTCTCTCTTCCTTTATCTAGTGGTCTGTATGTAAAGGAAAAACTGTATTTTTAGTGGAAGAAACAGATTCACAGATGTCACCTCAAATGGCTTAATTCTGATCTTTGGAATCAAAATTAGAGTGAAGAAAACCATTCTGAGAACTACCAGTAGGTGTACTGATCAGAAGCAAAACCTCTGGAATGATATTATTTGGTTCACAGTTCATGTTTTCTACTTTTAAATACTTCAACTTTCTATAACTCTATTTTGTCTTGTGTATAAATAATTAGAAAATAATATAAAACTAATTTTAATTTAATTATTGAATACAAACACCTGGTATTTGGTGAAATATACAAATACTACTTATGAGTATGCATGCCAACTTCAGTGTGGCTGATATATTTGTACTGACTTCTCTATGTGTGCTGCTATTGCCTCCACTGAGGAGGTACAATTGCAGAGAGCCTTCCAAGCCCCGTACTACAATTTATTCTGTAAATTATATGTGTTCTGTAAATTATATGCATTTATAAATATAATATATGATCATGAGGATGATCATGAGGTGTCCAGGAAGGAGGGCGGGTACTGGCCCTGGCCTGCCACCCCAGTAGAACTTCAGAAGAAGCCAGAGGAAACCCCTACACCATAATGGCAGCCATTGTCAACGTCCGGGCTCCACAGTTCATCAGAGCCCCACTCGAGAGAAGCCGATCTCCAGTCCAGCTTGAGATCTCAAGTCCAGCTCCATCAGAGCCCCACCCTAGCGAGAAGCCAATTTCAAGCCCAGGTAAGCAGGTCTTGGTGGCTAAACTTACCAGGCTTCCATGGAGATGGATCTAGGGTTCCTCTCCCTGACCTCTGTCCCTTCTGGGAGTCCTGTGAACCTGCTCACAAACTGCTCCAGGGCTGTCAGCTGTGATCCAGAGACACTGACACACAGTGCAGAGTTGCTACTGGCTCTCCTTGTGGTGTTTTCGTTACAATGTGTCCATGCAGTACAACAAATTAGTAGAAACCAACCACATTCCAGAAATTCAGGTGCTCAGTGCAAGGACAGAAATAGACCAGATTAGCCCATAAATCTAAACCCCAACCCAAACCCTAAACACAATCCTGGTGATTCATGAACCCCACTGACCTCTTCAATGGATCTGACGACCTGCCATTTACAAATGTCTCTATACACTGAGGAGGAGAAAAGGAAGGAGATGATAATGCTTCTAGCCTGACAGCAGACTGGGCCAACTGGGATAAATCCAGAGCCACGGCTGTGCTGGGCAAGCTATATTCGACACTGCCAAAAACAGTAACAATAATGGACCTCATTCCCAATGAATGCAGACCTTACTTGTGCCTGCTTGAGTAAATCTATGAACAATGGGAAGACAAGTTATATAAGTTAAAAATATAACTTGTATTCTGTGTATCAAAAATCACCACATACATTCTCTTTAACACTGTCACCAAACAAACGACCTCTGAAGACTTGGGGATGTCAATGGTCAATGCCTCAATAAATAAGTATTGGAAATCAAACTTTACAGTCTAATGACAAAAAATTATATGAAATAATGTAATTTTGTCATTTTTTACTCAATCCTCAATGAATATCTTAGGTATTCACAGAAGCAGCTGAAGAGCTGAGAAAAGTAGGAGGTGTTATTCAGAAATGAGAAAAAGATAATTTCCACTTTTTAAATTTGGATGTTCACTTAGCAGTTGAGAAAATTTACCCATTCATATGCATAATGCTAGTAATAAAACACACATACTTTCATTCATAAAAACACCATAAATAAATATTAATAGCAACATAAAATAAAAAAGTTATATCTTTCCAATGAGGAAAAATTTTTAAAACATCTAGACATACTTTGATTTCATACCATCAGTAGGGATTAAATGATCATATAGAGATTATCAAGTTAAAATAGAATAAATTACATTGAGAAGATGTGAGAATTTTTCTCCTTTTGATATTGTAAATTATAATGGGTTTCATCTAACCAGTCACATTGTCTACCACTTGTTTAGCAACTGCTTTGACAGGTTTTATGATTTTCTTTGTGTCACTGGGACAAGAAACAAAGATTGGATTGGTTAGACCAAAAAATCAGAAGATAGATTGCCAATTTTCTCCCCTAGTCAACTTTAGAACCTTCAAAATTGTATCACCTTGAGTGACTCAATATTGTGTTTATGGACTGATAATATTCTAATAACTTGGAGGAGGTACCAGGAAGAACTAAAGTCAGAAATGTGAACTAAATGAGTTTTTTTAATAGGCTATTGGGTCTATGGTTATAACTTCCTGGATTTTCAAATAGGCTGTTGTGTTGAGAGGATGAGTATGGCTATGAAGTAATTATAATGATTTTTAGTAACTTGTTAGAAAAATGGCAGTATAAGGAACTGGTGGTTTAAGTAGAAAGCTTATCATGGCTCCAACTTAAGTAAAGCAATATATCATAACAATAAATTATTTCTGCATTGACTTTGAGTAAACTGAAATGAATTATAAAGGTAAAACAATAACCTAAGGAAAATTAGAAGTCCCTATTGGATAATTAGTTTCTCCTCATATAATTTAAATTACATATTAGATACTGATTTATAGATGAAGAAATAAAGGTAAAGATAAGACTTGAATCTATTGTCACAAAGCAAGCAAAGCTTGAGCATTGATAAGCAGCATTAGTCTTTTGCTTGTAATTTGACAAAAGCAATATTTATGAAGATTTGAAGAGAGTAGCCCATTGACAAAAAATATATCACTTTCTCCAGGTTGTAATGGTCACCATATCATTTAATGTTTTTAAAAATTAATATGACAATTTCCAAAAAATGTTTACAAATTATAATGGAAAATACTTATCTTAGGTGTAAATTCAACTTTATAGAAAGATTTCTCAGACACTGTCTTCTTTTATTTTTCATGCAAAGTTGAACTGGTGATATTCTGTTACTAAACCTTTTTTTGTATTCATTTCATGTTTTTCCTTTAACATTAATTACATTCTAGTTGCATGTCCACATTGGGTTTTCTATGTGTTGTCATAAAATGTGTGTTGCTGGTTTATATGTGAATTATTTATTGTATAAAGCTGATATAAGTTATAAAATTTATATACATGTAATGTATTTTTTTCCAAATATGTAATTATCTTACTTTTTCATGCTGGTCTCTCAAATTTTTTATTGAGATATTTTCTATTTATTCACATTCTAATTGAATTCAATAGAGCATATTAGGTAGAAATAACTCATTCATTCCAATGGTGATAGACACCAAGATTAACTGATTCTCTTTACCCATCCGAATGTCGTAATGAATACCTTGGCTTCATTAGAAACCTCTAGAGAATTTCCTGGCAACAAATTATTGATTTATAAGTTACTTATATAAAAATTATAAAAAAAAACTTTATGTCTAGAATGACAATGTCTCCTTCCCCCTCACTAGCAGTACTGGACTGTAGCACCACATCCTCACCACCACTTGCAGTGTCCCGTTTTCTAATGTATATAAAGTGACAGTCCATCAATTTTTGATGAATATTGGGTCTATGGCTATAAATTCCTGCATTTTCAAATAGGCTGTTGTGTTGAGAGGATGAGTGTGAGTCTGACTATGAGGTAATTATAGTGATTTCTAGTAGCCAGTTAGAAAAATGGCAGTATAAGAAACTGGTGTCAAAATTTCAAAATGGTATCAAAATTTCAAATTTCAAATGACCAATGGCATATGAAAAAGTGCTCTTCATCTTTAGTCATCAGGGAGGTACTATCTCACACCACAGAGACTGGCACACATCCAAAACAGCAAGAACAACTGGTGCTGGCGTGGATGTGGGGAAAAAAGGGACTCTCATCCACTGTTGGTGGGTGTGCTGACCGGTCCAGCCCTTTTGGAAAATAATATGGGCATTCCTCAAAAAACTAGATATTGAGCTCCCATTTGATCCAGCTATAGCACTCCTGGGAATATACCCTAGAGACCGAAAAACACATAGTGGAAACACTATCTGTATTTCTTTATTCATCGCTGCACTATTCACAATAGCTAGAATCTAGAAACAACCTAAGTGCCCGAGAAAAGAGGACTGGCTAAAGAAACTGTGGTACATCTGCATGATGGAATACTATGCAGCTATCAGTAAAGACGAAATTGTTAAATTTACCTGCAAATGGATGGACATGGAGACTATCATGCTGAGTGAAATTAGTCAGAAGGAAAAGGACAGATATAGAATGACTGCATTCATTTATAGGATAAAAATAGATACCAGTGTTTTACTAAGCGTAGGAAAATACTCACCATTGAATATATATATAAAGAGATTTAATCGATAAACTTTAAATATCTGCAGAGCTAGTCACAATGTGTAAAAGAAGAGGGAGAGAGATGCAGAGACAGAGAGAGACAGAGAAAGGTAGGAAAGGGGGTACCTGCTATTGAGGCAGCCTGGGGGTGGGAGGGAGGATTTGGGGTACTTAGGTGGTGGAAATGGGGCACTGGTGGAGGGATGGATGCTGGAATACTGTATTACCAAGAACCAAGAATGAACAACTTTGTAATCGTATGTCTCACGGTGGTATAACAAAAAATTAAAAAAAAAATTAAAAAAATTAGAAAAAATAAAATGATTGCAAATATAAAAAAAAAAGCGTTGGAAATCCTCAGGCCATGACTTTGCAATACCATCACAAGATACATGTCATAACAAGCAATGTAAAGTAAATTATTTCATGCCACTCAGGGAGCAGCCTTGGGGGCTGGGTGGGGAACTGGCGACATTAAAATGGAAAGGGTTTTTGGCTGTGGGGCTGGTGTTGGAATATTGAATGCCTGAACATATATGGGAACAACTCTGTCAATCACAGTGTCTAAATAAAATCTCATACCAGAAAAAAAAAAAAAGAAATGTCTGGTCAGAAAAAAAAATTAAAAAGGTATAAAATTTCAAAATTTGATAAAATTTTCATCAAAAATTTAAATTTAGCCTCTAAATTAACAAATGAGGTTAATCTGGTCATTGTGTTTGCTCTGTCTCCCCTGCACTGAACTGCATGTGTGCTTATTTATTTTACAATATTTTTCTAAAAAATAGATATACAGAAATTCATGAACGAAAAGTCACTAGTTCCATTTATACCTTTATACTCTTTATAATTTCAGGCCATACAAATTTTAGGTTATTCAGCCTTCAGTATCCTATCCAAACCAATCTTTATTTAAAAAATAAAACTAAAAATATAACTTGTTGGGTGGCACGCACTACCTAGCCTTAAGCTCCAGCTACACTTAGCTTATGTTAAGAGCTGCTCCTTGCCTTTAGGGAATCTCCAGAGCAGACACAAAGGGAGCTTGGGTAGAATTGGATTGATTTCATAATTTTATATGGCATAAATATTTTATGATCAATATTATGAATCTCACTTGCCCCAGTTCTATACCCTTCTAGCTCCCATGTGTCCCTGCGAGGGATATACATGTAGATAGTCCAAGAGTACTTGGCAACATTGGATTAAACATAATGTAATCAATTATCCTAGTTCAAACAGACATGACAATGCATCTCTGGGAAAACTGATGTGTCTCTGATTCTAAAGGTAATGCCAAAGTGAATCACTGATGATTTTGGACCTTAGTGGGATTTAGAATCTGGAATCAGCTGGCGATATATTCATGGTAAGCACTACTAATGCCTTGATCACTTGACTACCTGTTGATCATTGATTTGCTCCAGTGGAACCAGTAACATCTCCATACATCCTGTCACATGCTAGAAAGCCCAAGGGCATCTGTCCTTTCCAGGAAAAACACTTGATCACTTGAATCCCGTTATTCATCGATTTGCTCGAGCAGGCGCTAGTAACATTTCCATTGGACCCTATCACGTGCCAATGTAGCCCAATGGCATCTGGTTGATTCAGGAATATGAAGAGCCTCAAACCATTCCCTCAGGGTCTTTACAAGGAAGTCTGACCATCTTGTAGGTGGGTGGCCACGTGATCTTTTGACATCCCGTGGGATCCACTCGGTAATGGCTCTAGTCCAGCAATCGTCTCCAAATCGCATTACATGTCCAGCCCATCTGATATTCGATGCCTTGGCAAACGAGACAGCGTCCCTGATTCTGGAATAGCAACGGCGGTCAGAACTCCGGATTCCTTCTCTCACTTGAGTGAGGCATGATATTCCAAGCATAGCTCTTTCGATTCCTCTCTGGGAGACCCGGATAGTATTCTCATCATGCTTTCGTAGGGCCCAGGTCTCTGAGGCGTATGCTAATGCAGGGAGAACAGTGGGGTCAAAGAGATGTGCCAGGAGCTGGAGGTTCTTTGTCCTTTTAGTTATATCTTTGATGCCTTTGAAGGCATTCCATGCCGCTCTCTTCCTCCTACGCAGCTCAGGTTTTAGGTCGTTCATAATGTTGATTTCTCGACCTAGGTACACATAACTGCTGCATTCAGAGATGTTTGTTCCATTGATAGTGAATGGGGCCTCTGGAACTAGTTCATTCTTCATGAACATTGTTTTCTTTAGATTCAGCTGTAGACCTATCTTTCCACATTCTCGGTTGAAGTCAGCCAGCATTTGCGCCGCTTGGCTAATGTTTGGTGTTATTAGAACGATGTCATCAGTGAAGCGGAGGTGGTGTAGTTGCCGACCATCTATCTTCACTCCCATTCCTTCCCATTCTAATTGTCGCATGATGTTCTCGAGGGTGGCACTGAAGAGTTTTGGTGAAATGGTATCACCTTGTCGAACCCCTCTTTTCACATTAATGATCACTTCTTTGTAGAATGGTGAGATCCTGGTGGTGAATCCATAATACAGCTCACCAAGGATCTTGATGTATTGGGTTTGAATACCCTGTTTGGCTAGGGCTTCGATGACCGCTTCAGTCTCCACAGAATCAAAGGCTTTCTGTAAATCAATGAACGTGAGACAGAGCGGCATCTTGTACTCCCTACAAACCTCGATGAGCTTGGTTACTGTGTGGATATGGCCGATTGTGCTGAATCCTTTCTGGAAGCCTGCTTGCTCGCATGGTTGTCCTTCATCTAGTGTTCTGCTAATCCTGTTCAGGATGACTCGTGTAAACAACTTGTAGATGACAGACAACAGGCAGATGGGGCGATAGTTGCCGATGTCGTGAATGTCTCCCTTCTTGAACAGTAGAACTGTCCTGCTGGTTTTCCATTGGGAGGGCACCTTGCATTCGGACAGGTAGCGTGTGAAGAGCAGAGCTAATGTATTGATGAGTACCGACAGCAGATTCTTCAGGTGTTCGGTTCTGACTTTGTTTGGGCCTGGTGCTGTTCCCCTCTTTACCAACGAGATGGCATGTCAGATTTCAGAAGGGAGAACGTTGGCAATGACATATCCATCCTGTCGAATTTGGTATGTGGGCAGGTGGATGTGGCTATCAAAGAGATTTGAGTAGAAGTCCTGGATAATCTTCTCCTTTGCCTTTCTGGAAGATGTGATAGATCCATCTGGGCGTATAAGGGCAGTCATCTTGGTCTTATAGTTGGCAAAGGACAGGCGGGCAGTGCGAATGCTTTTTCCGGCTTCTGCTGCATCTTTTCAGTATTTCTGCTCTTCTGTCTTTTTGGTCTTCTTTTATCACTTCTCTGCACCATTTAGCAAGCTTGGACGTTAGCATTTGGTCTCCCAGAGGCTCGCGCCTTCCCATGTTGGCGAATGAGCTCAAGAGATTCTGAAAACAGTCTTTCTTTTGTGTCTTTCTCTCTCTCTTGGCATCCTTCGCACAATCATGGAGGTGCTGAACCAGTTGGTTGTATTTTTTCATTGATGTCGTCAATAATGGTATCTTCCCATGTTGCTGCAATGGTGCCAAAGAGTTCCCAGTTGGTGGTCGTTCTGGGAGTTCTCTTCTTAAACTTTGCAGCCTTTTCTCCCCATTGCGGGAAGTAGAATTTTTGCACGAAGGAGACGGTGGTCCCTATCCTTTTTTGGAATTTGGGGACCGACAGCTACATCAGGCAGACAAAACCGTTGATTAAAGATAATGCGGTCAATTTCATTGTGCAACTGTCCGCCAGGAGATTCCCATGTCCAACGTTTCGCTTCAGCTTTCTGGAACTGTGAGTTCCCATGAATGGTCTTGGTGAACATGATGAATTCAGACAGTTTCTCATCCTGTTTGTTCGATTCTAGTCCATGGGTCCAGATGTGGAGTTCTTCAGCCGATCTTCTTGGTCCTATCTTGGCAATAAAATCACCGACTATGATCTTGTAGAAGGTGTGATCTTTTTTAATAAACTCCTCCAATTCCATGTAGAATTTCTCAATTTCATCTTCTTTGTATGTGGATGTTGGTGCATAGACAATGAAGATAGAAATTGCTGGCAGTGGGCCACATCTCTTCAAGTGTAATCATCCTATTCGGTTTGTTAGGCATTCAAATGAATCAATGTTGACAAGGACACCAACGCCACTGATGCCTCTTTTTCGTCGCATGTTCCAAGGAACAATTCTTCTCCGGTGTCAAATACAGCATGATGCAACTGACCCCTCCCTCATCTCATTCAGACCAATGATGTCGTACTTGATCTTTTGCGCTTGCAGCATCAGATTCTCAATATATGCTGCCGATGCCAGAGTACGTGCATTTAAAGTACACACAGTCATTTTAGTCCTTCTTAATTTTGGCAGCCTAAGATGGCCATGAAATTTTATCAGGCACTGCTTGTTTGCTTTTCTTACTGCTGCCATATTAAGGGCTCTTTTGGGGTTAGGGAAATAAACATTTCTGTTACTGGATTTGGCATATCAAACACGCATCGGAAAGCTTGCCAGGCTCTGCCATGAGGGCGCTATATTCTCATTACTTTGTGGGGCTCTCTCAGAGGGGTGGGTAGAATATTTACGGTAATTTGGAGGTAAATCGAGCTCCCGTTCAGCGGCCATGCTCAACGGGAAAGCTGATTTCTGCTCTGCCGGGTGTACCTGTGTCTTAGGCTCAAGCATTCCTGCGCTTGAACTACTCTCCTCTGAAGGGCAGGTTTCTGCGTGGTGGGTCCTTGTAGGCTGGGTTTCTGACAAGCCAGGCTGGAGACTGGATTAATCTGCGGGGTGGAGATCTTACCTGCTGCAGAGTGTGGATTGTGAAGATCCGCTGCCAGCAAGGTGTGGGGGTTTCTCTGGACTCCTTTGTGGCTCTTTCGGGATGGTGGTCTCATGGTCCATGGAATAGGGGGTTCAACGGGGAAAGCTGGTTTCTGCTCTGCCAGGTGTACCCTGTGTCTTAGGCTCAAGCATTCCTGTGCTTGAAATACTCTCCTCTGAAGGGCGGGTCTCTGCGTGGTGGGTCCTTGCAGGCTGGGTTTCTGACAAGCCAGGCTGGAAACTGGATTAGTCTGCTGGGTGGAGATCTTACCTGCTGCAGAGTGTGGATTGTGAAGATCACTGCCAGCAAGGTGTGGGGGGTTTCTTGGGCTCCTCTGAGGCTCCATCGGGATGGTGGTCTCGTGGTCCATGGAATGCAGTGGGTTCAACGGGGGAAAGCTGGTTTCTGCTCTCTCCTCCAGCTCCTCCTTGGCGATCCCTCAGGACGTTCCCTTCTGGAGTGCCTCTCCAGGAACATAAGGAGCCTCAAAACCATTCTATCAGTCATGGGAATAAGGTCTATAATTGTATTGGTATTTGGAATATCTTTCGATAGGAATCAAAAGAGCCATGATTGGAATATCACACCTCACTCAAGTGAGAGAAGGAATCCAGAGTTCTGACCTCCATCACTGTTCCAAAGTCAAGGATGCTGTCTCGTTTGCCAAAGCATCAAAAAATCAGATGGGCTGGGCATGTAATATGATTTGGAGATTACTGCTGGACTAGAGCCATTACTGACTGGATCCCATGGGATATCAAAAGGCCATGGGCTGCCCACCTACAAGATGGTCAGACTTCTTTGAAAGACCCTGAATCAACAGTTTGAAGGTCTTCATATTCCTGAAACAACCAAATGCCATTGGGCTACACTGGCATATGATAAGGTCAAATGGAAATATTACTGGTGCCGGCTCGAACAAATAGATGAATAACGGGATGTCCAGTGATCAAGTGATTTAGTATATTAAATACAACACGGGTAGCTTGCCAGGCTTTGCCATGCTGGTGGAATACTCTAGTAGTCAACTCAAATTTTGAGCATTTATTGATGAACCGTGTGGCCACAAAGTGGCTGTGCGAGCCGGGCTGTGATTAGCTCTTCTGCTGGGTGGAGTTCTGACAAGAGGGGAGTCCAGATGTGGAAAATGGCAGCCCTCATGGTGTGAGGGTTCCTCTGGCTTCTTGCAAGACTCTGCCGGGGCGGCAGGCCAGGTCTAGAACCTGCCATCCCTCCCGGGTGCCTTGTGATCAACTGGGCACAGGGAGAGCAGGCAGCAGCTCTGCCCCATGTGTGTGGGCTTGAAAAATACTCCCATTAATGCCATTTCCTACAAATTACATTTTGAACAGTTTTCTTCTCTCAGCGATGCAGTCCATCCCTACTCTGCTAGGGGAATTTTATCTCAGGGAGTCATCTCTGGCATTTTCAAAGCTTGAGTCATAGGGCCCATAGCAGATCTATATTTCAATAGGGTCATTTACCTGGCTTCCTTTTGAGAAACCAGGTAAATGACCCTATTGAATTGTCAGCCCAAGGTGGGCTGGGCTGGAAGCTTTTGGCAGGCTTTCAGCTATAAAATAAGCTAGGAGAAAAGAATAGGGCTTTTGGGCCATTTTGGCTTCTCTTTGTTCTCTGCCTCGCCTATCTCTCCATTCTCTTCCTTGTTAGGCCTTAGCACATGGTAGCTGTCATTTTGGCCAAGGGTTTTAAACCTACCCATGGTCAGGGACCAGCTAGGACCCTAAAATCTTGGGTTTTTCTGTTGTTAGATTTTATGCCAGAATAAGTGTGAGTACAGCCTTTTGGAGACACAGATACACGGGGCAGAGTGCTACCAGATCTCACTGTGCTCGGCTGATCATGAAATGTCTGGGAAGGAAGACAGGTTATAGCCCTGGCCTGCCATCCCTATAGAGCCTTGCAAGAAGTCAGAGGAATCACAATATTGGAAGACAGCCTTAGCTAGGTTGGGAGCATTGCTCACAGCTTAATCTATTTACATATTCTTAAGCCAAGGATCATTCTAATGAGATCTCTCTTCTATGTAAACACTGATAGAGTTGGCAGTTACAGAAGTGACCTTAACTCTGAATAACTTCTGACTTATTATACATCTACTAAGACTTGTATGTTATCTAGATTGGGCACAGCTCCTCTTTATGTCCACTGCACCCAGCATGGGACAGTTGGAATTTCCCAGGAGACTGCCACCCTGGCTATGTTGAGACTATCATTTAAGATTATATGAAGTACCATACAAGTTTGTTCTCACACAGGCGAGTGTGACCCTTTCAGTATACAGAGAACAAGATACTCAGAATCACCCCGGTGCCTGGTGCAGATAATAAATAAGAAGGATCTTGTGGGTACCATCTAAATTACATGAAGCCCATAAAATTAAGATGTATTAATTTATACCAGCCCCCCTCTCTCTAGTGTTTTACATAAGAGATAATCTCTTATGTAAAAGAAGGGATTAGTCCTTGGCATAATCCTTTTTTTATACCTGTAATATATACAGGTATAAAAGTGTGGCACCACCCTTCTACACTCTTCTACTATCTAGAAGCTGTTTAGGGTTCTTTGTTGACGGGACCGTCCCTGTCAACAGTTAGGATTACTTTGGTGTATATAAGGGACTGACTTGAGGCACCTGTCCCCTTCTTTTGGGTAGGACTCCTCTCAGGTGAGATCCTCTCTCTTTGCTGGGAGACTTGGGCTCTCTTGTATGGTCTAAGTTCTGACCAGAGCTAGATTTCTTTCATTTTATTGGATTGTAGTGGTAGAGCTTTTGTACTATTAAAAATGGTACAAAGAGTTCCAAAAAATCAAAACTTTTTGGAACTGCACCGGACTCATGAGTTTTCATATGTTCCCCTGGCATCCTCAAAGGTAGAAGAGAACTTTTGTCCTGATGCTATTGGGAACCCCAGTGGCTCCCCAACACCCCAACACCATAAGGGCCGTCATTTTCTTTTTTCTTTTTTTTTTTTTTTTTTTTTTGAGTCACACCCAGCGATACTCAGGGGTTACTACTGACTCTGCACTCAGGAATTACTCCTGGCAGTGCTCAGGGTCAATATGGGATGCCAGGGATCGAACCCGGGTTGGCTATGTGCAAGGCAAATTCCCTACCTGCTGGACTATGGCTCTGACCCCAGGGCAGCCATTTTCAACATCCAGACTCCACAGTCCATTAGAGGTCCACCCAAGAGAAAAGCTGATCTCTACCTCTTGCACATGGCAGGTTCATCAGTAAATGCACAAACTGAAAGCCTACTACCGATAGTATACTAACCACACAGCAGAGCCTGGCACGCTACCTGTGTCACATTTGATATGTCAACAAACAGTAACAATTATAGACCTCATTCCCATGACCTGAAAGACAGGTTTGAGGCTCTTCATGTTCCTGGAGCAAGCAGATGCCCTTGGGCTACACAAGCACTTGACAAGATGTATGGAAATGTTACTGGTGCCTGCTCCAGGAAATCGATGAACAATGGAAAGACAAGTGATACAAGTGAAACCTTTTTGAAAGTTTGCTAGATTCACGTGTCTTTCTCTGTCTGCTGGCCACCGATTCCCTGGGGCAGAAGGAAATTCCTGACCCTGCTCTCAGATTTTGTCAGGGTGCCAAGGTTCCCCAACAAGTGGAGATCCTACCGAGATTCCTGCTCTGCTCCCAGATTTTGTTTGGGCTCCCAGCATTCCTTGACCATAATTATTTGACAGGGAAAGCAAAGAAGAACCTATCGGATAAGATTAAATCCCCTAGAATTTGCTAAGTACTCATGCCATAGACTTAATTTCTTTCCCCCTCCTCTAAATTCATGCAGAACCTCTAATCTTACTATTCAAAATATTACTGAAATTGGCATATGGCTTCATAGTGTCAATTAAGTTAAAGTACAGCTGTAGAGGTGAGTCTACTCAATGATGGTGTTATAATAGCAGACTAGGACAAACAGAAAACAACCTGGGCCTCTGTGTACAAAGCAAAATTTATAAGAAAACACAATGAGAAATGGGCCACCTGCAATCAAGGAGAAATGCCTAGGAGGGATTAAAAAAACCTTTAAGCACGTTATCCAACTTCAGCTTCCATAACTCTAAGGAACTTAATTTATCAGAGTTTAAACCACCTAGCCTGTAATACTTTTTACATGAAACACCTAGCCAATAGGTGGAACAATATGAAAGGCATTTTTTAGACAGAGTGGACAATGTTTGCTACTAAATATTATTAGACTTATAAGAATCACTACAGATAAATTACAATGCCACTCTCTTAAGAATTACAATTATTTATGAAGTGCTAATTGTTAAAAACTACCCTTTACATCAGCTGATTCTTAACAATCGGAGCTATAGACTGTTAACTCATTTCTGGCTTCCATGTTCTATTAAGTATTCTTCATTGTTTACTTAGCCATGCTTCATGCAAAGGCTTGTCAGATATAGTGGAGCAGAAAGACAATGCAGTTGTACACAAACAAAAGTAGCTATTAGCTTAATTTCTTCCAATTAGCAGTTTTTAAAGAAAGATATATCTGCTGTACTCAAATATTTTTCCCTTTGGCAATCATTAATGAAGTGACTTTTTATCCTCCAATTCTTTCAATTTTCTTTTTGCTAATTAAAAATTGTATTCTTCACTGAAATAAGTATGACTATTATTTTTTCGGCTTTTTGTTTTATTTTTTGAGGAGTCGCTACTGATCATAGTGACCTAGAGCTGAGGGCTTGCTCCCAGAGTGCTTTGATACACAATAGATCTTTGAACTTTCTCCCCAATCCTAATTATTATTCCTATACTAATAATAGTATGGCATATTTCTACTTGAGATCAATGTATTGGCATCAGAAGTTTGTTTTCAAAAATAATTTTTCAAATGTATTTAATAAACTATCAATAAATAGCCAGGGTGACATGCAGAACACATTATTAAATAACCCAAGCAATATGTATTGGTGAGGACTGGAGAAACAGTACAATGCTTGTCTTGCACCCAGCCAACCTGAGTTTGATCCCGACCTCTCTCTCTCTCTCCCTGAGCACCGCCAGTAATTTCTGGTGCAAAGACAAATGTAACCCCTGAGCATTGCCAGATATAGCCCAAACAACAAATAAAATATTAGAAAATATACTACCAAGAATTGGAGTCACTCTTATCAGTCATCTCTTTCATTGTATTTACATGTATTTCTCCTCCCTATTTTAAAGTAACCAAGGAGCATATTGCAGAAGCTAATGGAATGGTAAGTCACTTACTGATTTATAGCATGCACAAGTCTGCTGGCCTTAACTGGACTGAAGTTTACCTGAGTAAATCTTATATACTGAAATGGTGACACTTTCTCAGAGTGGTGATAAAACACCAACTCTGTCCAGCGTTAAACTAACCAGGCATAGAGGACAGCCACCTTCTCTCATCCTCTTTCCTGTTGATAAGATTATATATCACTGGTACAACAGCAGGTCTGAGTCAAGGTGCGAAATCCTCTGTTCTCTCACAATGAGGAAAGACATTCTGAAGTTTGCCAGCTCCCCAGGAATATTCATTACAAGTTGATTCTCAACAGATGACAACATTCTACTTCGCCCCATCAGAATATGTACTCTAAACTCATTTTGGGAAAAAATAATGAACCAATTCTGAATGCATTCAGATCATTCGGCTTTTAAATATTTTAATTTTATCTTTATTCTCACAGATTCAGAAGGAGAGAGACATATATTACAACAAGGTTTAAAAGAAATCCTCCTCATTGTGTTTCTCTGTCCCTTCTCCAACATCCTTCCCTCCAGAAACTTCATTCTTAGGCTCTCACTTACTCTCTCATAATGCAATAAGCATGGGGTTGTGTGACTCTGACTAAGTGGATCTTAATATGAATGCACATGTAATTCTATAATAAATATTCCTTACACTTTTTAAATAATTGTAAAAAAAAATAGAAGCCTTAGAGATACCACAGATGGTAAGGCACTTACTTTGCACTTGCATAAAATCTCCCGGTCTTTGCCAGGAGTAATCCCTGAAAACAGAGCCAGGAATGAGTGGTGATCAGAGTCAGGTCTTGCCCAAAATAACAACAGCAAAACAATGGACTATACATCATTATAAAAACTACCCTAAGAATCTGTAAGCCAAAGAGTAGAATGATAAAGTGTTATGACTCTGTGATACACTGATTGCTCAAAAGGGACAATTGGCTTGATGACTTACCTGTTTATTGCTTATGTTTGCTGTATACAAAATAGCTGTTGTTTTAGGATTCTAATATCTTTTTAAAGATCTTGATGGCTATTTTAGTTTGGGTTTGGAGTAGCTTTTTAAGTTCCTTCCACACACACACACACACACACACACGCAAAATCATGGTTTTCTTTGTTTTGTCT
Organism: Cryptotis parvus; assembly: GCA_021461705.1. Classification (NCBI taxonomy): domain Eukaryota; kingdom Metazoa; phylum Chordata; class Mammalia; order Eulipotyphla; family Soricidae; genus Cryptotis; species Cryptotis parvus. Next base: position 96,915 of record JAJIBD010002882.1, read on the forward strand.
TTGATATTGAATCAGCAAAATCTGTTTCTGGAAATAAAAGTGTATATGATGATTGATCTTATGTGTCAACATGACTGGGTCACAAAGTGCTCAGGAACTTGATGAAATAAATGTAATTTATTTAAGGCTAGTTCTTGATGGGAAAAAATAGAATCTGTAAACTGAGTAAAGAAACTGTATTCCATAAAGAGTCAGGTCTCACATGATCAGATGAAAATCTTAATACAATTAAAAGTCTAATCCTTCCCCAAAGAAGAGAAATTCTTCCTGCCTCACTGCTTTTGAAGCAATTTTTAAAATTCATTTTAGCTTCAGACTTCAGCAAAAAAAATCATCTTCTTCAGTGTTTTAGCCCACTCCTTCCTACTGGAACTGTATCATTAGCTTTCGCAGTCCTTGACACTCACACTCAGACTACAGCTAAGTCATTAGCTATCCTGGGCATCCGGTGTGTCAGCATAATAATAAAACTCTTCATAGTTAAAAATTAACTCTTGAGATTATAGATAATATAATATATGTATATATATAATTTATTTATTTATTTATTTATTTATTCATTCATTCATTCATTTGTGTTTGTTTTATGATAGCAAATGAATCTTTTGGGGGTTAATTGAGTATATACATATATACACACTTATCTTGAAGTAAAATAGTTTACATATGAGAGGAGAAAAGAGCAGGAGGGGGAGAGAGGGAGACAGAACAGAGTGAGAGAGAAAGAGAGAGAGAGAAGAGAGAACATTGGGCTACTTCAAAGAGGAAGGGGAAAAGCTAAGAGTACATACCTAATGTGCCTGAACTTTTTATATTTTTACACTAATTATTTTTTATTTCCTCTATGTGGAGACATACTATTCTATTAAAAATCTTTGATAGAATTAAGTAAGAAAAATTTCTATTTGGCATAGAGAAGTATGCATTTACAAATGACAATCTCAGTTTCTGTTTATACCATCCTTTTTTCTCCATGAGGGCCTCCATTTTCCACATCCGGACTTCCCTCTTGTCAGAACTCCACCCAGCAGACCAGCCTACCACAGCCCGGCTTCAATAAATGCTGGATTTAGAGATGACTACAAGAGTATGTTACCCGCACGACAGTGCCTGGCAAGCTACCTGTGTCGTATTTGATATGCCAAATACCAGTAACAGTTTTAGACCTCATTCCCTGAGCTCATGGAATGGTTTGAGGCTCTTTATGTTCCTGAAGCAAGCAGATGCCCTTGGGCTCTACTAGCATGAGATAGGACATATGGAGATGTTACTGCTGCCTGCTCGAGCCAATCCATGATGAACGGGAAGACAGTGATACAGTGATATATATATCATATATATATATATATATGATATATATTATTTTTTTTTGCTTTTTTGGGTCACACCCAGCGATGCTCAGGGGTTACTCCTGGCTCTGCACTCAGGAATCACTCCTGGCGGTGCCCTGGGGACCATATGGGATGCCGGGGATCGAACCCAGGCCGGCACAGGCCGGCCGCGTGCAAGGCAAACGCCCTACCCGCTGGGCTATCGCTCTGGCCCCGATATATATTCTTTATATCTAAATCTCTGTATCTATTCCTATGTATGTATGTATGTGTATATATATATATATATATACATATACATGGAATGAGTAGATTTATATATATACATATATATGTATACATACATATATATGTATATATACAAATCTATATATAAATATATATATTTATAAATATATATATATATTTGTACATATATACATATATACATATATGTATATATACATATATATGTATATATATATATATATAAATCTACTCATTCCATGAGTCTTGGAAAAGCATTATAAAAACAAAGTAAAACAAGACAGAACACAACCAGGTTTTTTTCATAAAATTATATTAGATGCAAATTTATTGCAAATTGTTATAAAAGTTTGTGAATTTTTTTCAATATTTCATCTTTGAGTTACTGAATTATCATAACATAGTTCACAGATACATAAAAAATACTCAATACGAATTTAAATAGCACTCTACAATTAATAATAAAAGGTCACTAGTTAATATATTTATACATTTTCCATATTCATTGTATGCATATATTAATTTATACATTTCATTAATATGTTACTCATTTCACTAGGAAATATTTTATTGTTTTGTTTCATTCACAAGTTATGTAATAAAAGTTTGAAAGCTCAATGCTGGACATAGTAAAATAATTTTCCTCACTGCTCTAAAATATCTTTTCCAATTGAATTACTTATTTTATAGAAGGTTTTTTTTTTTTTTTTTTTGCTTTTCAGGTCACATCCAGCGATGCTCAGGAGTTACTTCTGGCTCTTACGCTTAGGAATTATTACTCCTGGCAGTGCTCGGGAACCATATATGGGATCCCAGGGATCAAACTCGGGTTGGATGCCTTTAAGGTAAAGTATTGCTATTGCTCCGGTCCTGAAGGTTTTCTTCTTAAAAAGGAAAAAAAATACTATAATAAGTAAAACGCTGTATAATTATATATAATGGTGTATTATATTATATTTTATATTTCAACAGAGAACACATAGTAGGCAACATTTTAGGGGATGAAAGTGCCAAGATGAGTGACATTTTATGTAGAATACTTTGAAATTAATATTCTTTGAAGGATTGGACTTTTTTCTAAAAAACCTGAAAGCTTTATGAAGACTGGGGTAAAACTTAATTGAATTTACTGAGTTTTAGATAAGAGACAATAAAGAAATAAAAAGAGAAATAATACAGCAAAATGCAAAAGGCATTAGCTATACATAGAAAAGAGATGGTCCAATTTTTAGAAGGAAATATATAGGGAAACATACAAATGAACAATTTTGACAAGATGTTACTTTTAAATTTGGATTGAGTTTTTAATCATTTAAATGGACCTATTATTCAAATGAATACTCATCATTTCTTGATGATAGGGTCAAAATACAGGAAAGAGAGAAGGTAAGTTTCTCCCAAGAACTAACACGCCCTCTGCAACCTCTAGAGTCATGGCAGATACTTTCAAGTATTACAATTTAGTAAATACAAGGTAAACAGGAAGCAGACTTTCAAAGGTTTCCTATACACAAAGGTGGTATGAAAATGTTCCTTTTTTTCCAAAATATCACAAGGCGGAAAAGAAGGAGAGAAATGCTATACACAAAAAAGACAGAACTTATGAGCGGCTATAAAGTAAGTCTAAAATGAGTGCGTTCAACCCTCATCTGCAAACAGAGGTATAGTGATTTTGAATATGTATCAAAGGCATAAACACTGAGATTATTGTACCTATATTACTTTAATAACTACACCATTATTTTCTGAAGACAGAAGACACCTGGAGAGTCTAAAATAGGAATTAAGAAAACAGAGTTGTGCATCAAGAAAGGATATGCTTAATACCCATCCCTTAAATCTGAAAAAGCAGAGACTTGCCTTATCACTTTTTTTTCCCCCATTCCTTAAACTTCATCTGGGCTTCTGATCCACCGAATGGTGAAATTCTTCATTTTGCATTTTTCTAGATTCCCCTTTGCTGTACCCTTTTTTAATACAAAGGGGAACTCTAAGGGGAAATTCATCTCTATTAGAGTAACTGTATGCTAATCCAGCAAACTGGGAAGTTGGCAAGAGAACAACATATCCAAAAGAACAATAGCACCTATTTTTTGTGGTTCGAGTCAGAAGTTCCTCTTTGGAGACTATGCTACAAAAGAGTGAGTTTTTTCCAAATCTCTGAGACTAAAAGGACTTTTTCCTAAAACAACAGTAAGTACTCCTCCAGAATGAGGGGAAAACCAATTCATAAGATTTTTCGTTAGAAAAACTAACCTTATTATAAAAAGAAGCACTAAAAACTTCCAAATCCTAAAAGAATATAAGAACAAAATGAAATCTTCTGGAAAGTATTGACTGAACATACACTATGTACATGATGTTATTTCCTTTCACTGATATGCTGGATAAATCTCTCTGTAGAGAAAGAAATGAGAATAAAAAAGATACTTCACATTGTAATATGTAATTATTTACTGAATTATATGATGCAATCATTAGGAGTCATGATAAGGAAAATGAAATCACGATGGAGAGGGTAATGGAGGAGGAGTTTTCCCAAGAGAACCAGAAAAACTTACTCAGGCATAACAAATAGTATGTGGATAGAATATATTATGCAGCACACAAAGGATACAGTCATGATTCTGAGGCATCGTCAGGATCCTTTTTTTGAATATGAGTGAACTGAAAAAATTTATCCAGGCCTGTTCACAAAGAGATGCCTATGCCCTCCATGTAGTCATTTTATCACTATATTTTGTGCCAGTAAAATCAAAATTTCACATCAGTTTTGAAATCCCTAATTACTATGTCACATAATTAATATTTTCTATTTAAATTTTTCCACTATACTCTCAATGTTCCTATTCATCCCTCCTTATTTTCCCCATTACAGACAATAGCAATGATACCTACTTCTTCACTCTTATTTTATTGCCTTTTCCCATACTGATAAATAGACCCAAACAAGAACAGCATAACTTATTTTTATATAGGATGCTAACTGTTTATGAGCAATAGTGTTATATTTCTTGAATTCAGGAGCTCTGCTAGAATCACAACAAACAAGATTTATTACTGGCAAATCAACACAATGTTTCTCTACCATGCATCTCTTTCAAACTCTATAGTGCAAGAATTTTCATTATATATGAACGTTCACTCTTTTCTAGGCACTTATGTGCTTTGGGTATTGTAAGTTATGATATTGATTTCTGACAGAAAAAGTTCTCAATGAATGCTATGCGTGCCACGTTACTCATAGCCAAGATGATGGGTATATAGTGGTGTTTGGAACAAAAGCTAATTGAAGAATTGCTCAAACATTTCAAGGAAAACATTTCAATGGTAAAAGGTAGATTTCTTCTCTATTTCATAGGTGCAAATAATAAGCTCTTCATTCATAAGATGATGCTTTTACCACTAATGTGTTTCTGGGGAAATTTTATTGTCTGGAATACAGGCTTTGGCTTTAATTCCAGATTTCCTGTGACTTGAAACTTCATGGCGCAGCACAAGAACTGGAAAAAGTTAGGCACACAAAAATAGTATTTGCCTTAAAGTTAATGGATTATTTCTGCTTTGATTTTCACATAGCAAGCTCTGCACATTTTAAGAATCTACATTTCCAGGGTTACTTGTCTGTAGTCACCCTAACTAGTCCAAAAAATGGATATAATGATATGATTTATCTTGCCAGGGTAATAAGAGACTGAATGTTTCTAGGAAATCCATGAAACCTGAAGTCATCCCTGATGGTTTTGTACCATAAGCTCCTGTATATCTGTCATCCTGTATGTTTAACAAAAGGAAAAGCACTGGAGAAATGACTAGCTTCATTAAATTACGGCTACATACTCAAGCCAGAAAAAAATACTCTATCATTGTTATCTAAGTAGTAAGACACTGGCTTACTTGTGACACTAGCTCAGTAGCAACAATATTAAGCAACTCATGCTGTCAGCCTAACCTGAATCCTACTACTCAGTAAATGGTTTAACCACAGAAAATGATTCTGATTTTTCCTTGATGGCTCTTGAAAAGCAACTCTAAGGGGTTATTTATAGAACACAATGGAAATGGGGCCAGTTGATATATTTATTGAATAATTTGGAAAGTATTATGTCAGTATTATTTTATCAGTGATAGATATATGGAGAGATAAACTATAGGGTATTAATAACCAATTTTAGAATTGAAAGACTACCTGATGTGAAGACAAGCGAACTGCTATCATGTGTTTAGACAGATGCATGGCATCTCAATGAGAATTTTGCCACATAGAGTGAATTTATTAATGAATATTACAAGATACTGCATCTTCATTGTTCTTCAAAAGACATAATTTTGGAATGGAGAAGGCAGTGAGCAGTGGAAATATACAGTACTTTAGGTAAAGGTTGCCTTACACAACTTGGGTTCAATCCTCATTACCCCAAGTGGTTCCCCAAGCATGTGAGGAGTTATCCCTGAGCAAAAATGCAGAAGCAAACAGTGATAACCTCTGAGCATGTTCTACCCAAAGCACAATATAAAGTTTCTCAGATATGACCCTAAATAGGCATACAAGAAGACTCCCAAGTCAAGCCTCCCAACCAAAATAAGCTGAATTGTCTCAGTTTGCACTGCTAAGATAAAATTTTCTTGGCACTAATAAACATTGTCAATATTAAATTTATTGTTTTTTTTTTACAGGTCCAAGGGCCAGAGAGCTCAGAACCAGGAGTAGGCCCTGCACACATCTAGCCCATGAAACAAATATGAACAAATGAATAAAGATTGTAGATTTGGGTCCAGAGAGACAGTAATGGGGTGATTTCCATTAGGATCTTGTGGTCCTCTGAACACTGCAAGTTATAGCACTGGATACCACTAACTACTTCCCAGTGTGGCCTTGGCAGCCCTGAGCATTCCCACAATGGTGCCGTGCCCAGAGAGCATGGCATCCTCTAGCCCTAGGAACCAACAAACCAGCAGGTCTTGTGTGAGCTAAGAACTGCCAGAAATGGTTCTAGAACCTCTTAGCAGTTGAGTGAAAGTCCCTCTAAAAAGAAAAGTCACACATTTGGGGTGAAGTCAAATAGGAAATTAAATACTATACTTAGGGGTGAAGAGAGAGTACACTAGGTAATTTGCCTTGCTTGCTGTCAACCCAGGTTCAGTTCTGGTATATATGATAAATTGAATGCTTCCAGGAGTAATACCTTAGCACAGAGCTAGGAATAAACACTGAGCACTGCCAAGTGTGGTCCCAAAACAAATAACAACATACTACTCTTGCTGAGAACTTTTGAAACAGTAATTGAAATTCATTCACTTTAAATTTCACACATACACACATATTACTAGTGGGATTTTTAACAAATGATTTGATCTTAGAAAAATTTTTTGAGCAATATCTGACTAAAAAATAAGCAACTCACTTATGAATTTTGGAATCTGAAGATAATATTTGTAGATCAACAATTTACACCACATCTCTAAGTATTATTCTATATCACAATGGTATCAAGTACAAGGGACAAAATAATCAATTTCACTTTACATAATTAATTGGTCCCTGATATTTATTTGTGGCAATCTTGACTCAGTTACATATTGTTCTGAATAATATTGCCTTCATCAACAAAGAATTATGCATAGCAATCTAAGATCATAAATTTCATATTGCAATCAAGATGGTCTTATTGATGTTTGTAAGTTCATAGTTTACAAATTTATTGATGTTTTTGATTAATAAAACAGGGTTAAGTTGTATCATGCTTCAAATAAGATTCAACCCAAGGGATAACTGTGAATAGAAATTGTGTTCATTGGATTGACAAAACGTAGTCATTTCTGTTTTACATGATTAGCTGAAACTACTGACTGGTGACTCTGTGGAAGCAATAGTCCCTCCAGGGCCACCCGTAAGTCCCTAGGCACCCTGGATGGAAAGCAATGCTCTACATAATTGACAAATCATTCTCACTCATGAATAAATAACCATGCTGACCTCCAGGCTTTTCCCTTTAGAACATAGACAAGTTCCTTCTGTTTTTCACTTTTTAATCTTTCTTAAAGTATTTAAGTATTTCTTCCTTCTGTCAAAACATATCAACATTATTTTGAAACACTTTGATCCATAATGTCACTGTTCCACCTTTATTCCCTTTCTGTATAAATATCCATCACTGTTGACATTTAACATTCACAAGTGATTGTGGCAGGTTTTACTCATGCTTGATTGGGTATGATTTTCTATACTTAGACACATGTTCAATTTACCCATAGTTGCCTAATTCTTTATATACATAGGTTGGCATGTTGAGGTGGTCACACTATATTTTATAGAATAAATTGCACTAAGATTTGCTAATAGTTTTCTCAACTTATACATGTAAATATATGCTTTTTCGTCAAATTAGATTGACACATTAATAAATTTAAAATAGATACTTTACAAAATAATATAGAAACAACTTTCAGAGAATTAGAATTAGAAAACCTGAATGATGTCATTTGTTGAGACACTGAGCCTAACAGATGACATGTTTTGAAGTTTCCTTTGATTTAGCATTTTATGGGGCCGGAGTGATAGCACAGTGTGTAGGGCATTTGCCTTGAACATGACTGACCTGAGTTCGATCCCTGGTATCCCATTTATGGTCCCTGATCATTGCTTAGAGTAATTCCTGAGAAAAGAGCTAGGAGTATCTCCTGAGTAACCCTGGATGTGACCCAAAAAGCAAAAAAAAAAAAAAAAAAAAAAGCATTTTCCCTGCTCAGGATTCGTTTGAAAAGAATAGATGAAATTTCATAATTTCATGTAAAAGTTTAGCAGAGATATGGCCAGGGATTTACTATTGGATCAAAAATTAACATTTTTGCTTTTCTTTGTTGTGAACAGCAGTTCAAATGATCTGTGGTTAATCACCATATAAAACTGAGGTAACGTTTTCCTCGGCTATACTTTAGATGTTAAACTTTCTATGATTGAGGAAACTATCATCCAATTCATTAGCATTTTAGTTGAGCAATGTCATAGCATATATATATACATATGTACACAAAAATAGATATATACATATGTCTATATCAAAGAATATATATTCCCTTAATAGATCTATCTATCTATCTATCTATCTATCTATCTATCTATCTATCTATCTATCTATCTATCTATCTATCTATCTATCTATCTATCTATCTATCTATCTATCTATCTATCTATCTATCTATCTATCTATCTATCTATCTATCTATCTATCTATCTATCTATCTATCTATCTATCTATCTATCTATCTATCTATCTACCTACCTACCTATCTATCTACCTACCCACCTACCTACCTACCTACCTATCTATCTATCTATCTATCATCTATCTATCTATTTATCTATCTATCTATCTATCTATCTATCTATCTATCTATCTATCTATCTATCTATCTATCTATCTATCTATCTATCTATCTATCTATCTATCTATCTATCTATCTATCTATCTATCTATCTATCTATCTATCTATCTATCTATCTATCATCTATCTATCTATCTGTCTATCTCTCTGTCTTTCTGTCTGTCTGTCTGTCTATCTATCTACCTATCTATCTATATATCTGTCTATCCATCTATCTATCCATCTATCTATTAGTCAGTCTGTCTATCTGTCTGTCTGTCTATCTATCTAGGCACACAGGCATAAGTTATGCTCAGAGTGTAGTCCTAACTTTGGCTTTGCTCTCAAGGATTACTCCTGGGGCTTGGAGGAACCATATGACGTGCTGCAGATTTAACCTGGGTCAGCTGCTAGCAAGTTGAGGACCCTAACTCCTGTAATATCTATCTATCTAACCCTTGTTGTTCTTTTAAACATGAACCACAACTTGGTTTATGTTTGATCTCAGGAGAATTCTTACTGACATACTCAAAGGACATTACTACAAGATCATTTCTTCAAAAGTAAATCTCGCTGGTAAGAACAAAAGAAGTATCCAAAAATAGGATTCATGCACACATGCGTATGCATACATACACAATACTACATCCACACAACTGCATGCTTATGTATCAAACAAGAACATATATTTCCTATATTTGTATGATATACATTTATGCATATGCTTGCATAATGCATCTCAATAATGAAATGCATAGCCTGGTAATCTTAAATCAAAACATTGTAGTTAAAGCAGGAAAAGCAGTTTAACTAAGAAATGGCCATGCGTCAGAGCATGCACATAATTTACAGGGCAGGGGATAGTAGAACATGCATAGAGCTTGTAGAAACAGCATGTACACCCAACATACAGATTTCCTTGCTCCACCCCAAATATAGAGGCCTATTCTGTGTGGCATAGCTGTATAAATACTGCTATAATAGCTGCTATTGTCTACAAATTCTCTATTTTGGCCACCGCTACTGTTAGGTTTTATGAGTGTTGCATTTTTGCAAATAAGCTGGAGACAGATTATCTTTGTGGTCTAATTGATTATTCCTCTTTTGTTTCTGGCACTCTGTTTCATTTCAAGGAATGTAAATCAGGACCCACTGCTAGCACATAGTCAAGATGCTTTGCCAAATGCATCTTTGTTTGGTAGACCAGACAGAAATTGTAGTCACCTTCCCAGAGGATACAGTCCATTTCAGAGAGTGAAGATGAGTGAGTGGTCTAAGTGACGAGATATTCTTCCCCCCAAGTGTGGACTCTCAGCCAGAATTCTTTGTTCAGGAACAATTGGCACAACCTCATGTTTCAGCCCTAATGAGAAGCGGACACTTCATGACAATACTTATGCTATTATAACTTACAATGGCTTAAACTAAATATCCTTAGACTCCAGCTGTAATTCTTAACACAGCAGGTCCACATTGTTTGTTTGGGGACATTGCCAGGATCAGGGACAGTGTATTCCTTTTTATAAATCTCCCTGCTAATTAATTTCTCTCTCTTCCTTTCTTTTAGCAAAGCTATGAGATGAAATTTTTGTACATAATGACATAAAAAAGAAGTAACTTGAAATATTTTCTTTCCTTCCTTTGGAAACTTCAAAATTAGTGGGTTTGTATATATATGTTTGTCATTGTCATGTTTAACAGTCAGTATGTGGTGGCTATATCAAAGAGTGTATTTCATCTTTCTTTGTAATATTCATCGAAATATAAGTTTATCAGAAATTTCATCAATTATTTTTTCCTTTTCCCCTTTCCCCACTATTTTTCAGTCCCCCCTTTTTACTTGAATCACTGAAAACAAGAACTTCAGTAGTCTCTAACATTTTAGAAGGATTGGTGTAGTATCTCTGTATTGATAAAATTACTTTAAGCTAGTGCTGCAATTAATATAGAAGTGAAGATGGCGTTTCTGTTGTGTGTTTTTGAATCCCCAGGAGTGATACCTATTTTCTCTAATTGTTGGAAAAGGTAACACCAGATTAGAATTAAGCATTGAATGTAGGCAAAGGATTTATATGATAATCCCTAAATGTAAGAAGCACAACCCACAATGTATAAGCAAAGGGACAGAGAGAGAGAGAGGAGAGAGCTAGAGAGAAAGAAAGGGACAGAGAGAACGAGAGAGAGAGAGAGAGAGAAGGGGAAAAGTGCCTGTCATAGAGGCAGGCTAAAGGACAGGGGACATCTTAGTGGTGGAAATGGGCACTGGTGGAGGGATGGGTGCTGGAACACTGTATGATTAAAACCCAATCATGAACATATTTGTAATTGTATTACTCACAGTGGTATAATAATATGAAATTTAAAAAAAATAAATAAAATGAAATATTGTAAACTTTTCGATTTAAAATAAATTTAAAAAATAAGCACAAACAAATGTGTGTGCCTACAGAAGTAGGTACAGAATGGTGTTTGGAGATTACTCTTGATATAGTGCTTAAGAGCCACTCACAGCAGTGCTAGAGGAAGATGTGGGGAACATCTTGTGACCTGATGTAAAACATGAGTGCCAGCCCTTTAACAATTTCCTTGCCCACAAATACAAAGTTATGCTGAGTCTCTTAATTCAATATTAAGTCTCAATATTACTGAATGTCTTAATTCAATATTAATTCTCTTAATTCAATATTAATGCAAAAATAATGTCATTTGAGGAGCTAGGAATACAAACACTGTTTAATTATTGTCATTGTATTAACAGTAGCCAAATTAAGAGTTCTGGAAATGCTCCTGTTACTTTCAGACAGAGCACGGTCTTACCTTAATTTTAGATTCATCTCCTGATTTGCACAACAAATTTCTGCTGTTTAAAATCAAAATATAAATAAAAAAGAAGTAACATTTGAATAAAAAATTTACCTGAAAGAGTGAAGAAATATATTTCTTTGTAAAATATTAATTAATTTTGGGGCTCCTCCCCAGAAGTACAGCAGCAGGTTCAGGGGGCCCCTCAGCAAACTCATGGTTTGGTGATAGGGGTTATAGATAATGTACTGCATAGCCTGGAAGTCCCTGGGATAACCAGGCCACTCCCTGGGGCTGCTCAGGGGATCTTCACTGCTGTACACAGCAGTGTTGGGAATCACTTGATGCCAGTAATCAAACCACTGTACTGTCTTCTGACCTCTAGAGCAAAATATTTCTATTCACTTGATCACTTGACATCCCGTTATTCGTTGATTGCTCCAGCGGGCACCAGTAATATTTCCATTTGACCCTATGATGTGCCACTGTAGCCCAGTGTCATCTGGTTGCTTCAGGAATACGAAGAGTCTCAAACCGTTCGTTCAGTGTCTTGACGAAGAAGTCTGATCTTCTTGTAGGTGGGCGGCCACGTGATCTTTTGACATCCCATGAGATCCAGTTCGTAACTGCTCTAGTCCAGCGATCATCTCCAAATCGCATTACATGTCCAGCCCATCTGATTTTCGATGCCTTGGCAAACGAGACAGCGTCCCTGATTCTGGAATAGCGACAGAGGTCGGAACTCCGGATTCCTTCTCTCACTTGAGTGAGGAGTGATATTCCAAGCATAGCTCTTTCGATTCCTCTTGGGGATACCCGGATAGCATTCTCATCCTGCTTTTGTAGGGCCCAGGTCTCTGAGGCGTATGTTAATGCAGGAAGAACGGTGGAGTTGAAGAGAAGTGCCTGAAGCTGGAGGTTCTTTGTCTTTTTTATCTATTTCTTCGATGCTTTTGAAGGCATTCCATAATGCTCTCTTCCTCCTGCGCTAATTTCTATTAGCACCGGGATAAAATATCTCTTTTAAATATCTTTTTAAATATCTCTTAAAATATCTCTAGGCTAGAATTATTTACAGTATAAACAGTTTGTGCATCCTACTTCTACTCATGAAAATGAAAGTTTGTGCTCGGCTACATTCAGGGAGTTCCCCTTACTGAAGCCTATAGCATTTCCAACTGTGCAAGCCCTTGGGTTTTCTTAATAACTTTGATACCATGTTGTTCTGGATTCAAAATCTGTCTTTGATACCTTGAAGAAAAGCCTGTCTCTGATACCTCGAGAGAACAAAAATGAAACTATGAAGTAGTGCTGACTCTAAATATAAATATAATTAATAATTAGGGTATCATTGAGAATATTTTTTTTCACTGAGAATGTTTACCTGTTGAAACACAAACTTATGAATGAAGAGTGCTCAAAATGCCTTTTTTTAAACTAATGAAAAGTTGTGTTGACTTTGGTGGCACTTGTACAGAATTTGAAAATACAAGAACATATCTATGACCAAGGAGTAGGACGCTAGATCTTCTAAAGTGAAACTTATTATAGAACTATATAAACTTATTTAGAACTCATTTTCCAAATACCCCTAGACTTACTGAACTTGATATGCAAATTAGAATCAAATTGTGCAATCTATGAATTAGTAAGTTAAATTTAAATTATGAATCAAACTTCTGGCACAGTAAGTACAAATGCTATTATTAGTCTTGATCAAGAAATAATTGTTGGTTTTCTCATTCCATTCACCTGATAAAAGTGGTTTTCACAATATGGACATTCCTCCAAAGACTAGAAATTGAACTCCCACTTGACCCAGCCAAGCCATAACACTCCTGGGAATATACTCTGGGAAGCCAAAAACACTCAGTGGAAATGTGGATCAGGAGGTCTTGCCAAAGGTCGAAACTACCACAAATGTGTGGGAGCAGAGGTTAGGTAAGACAGAGAATGGAACAGTGTGCCAATGATTGTCGAAAGTCTATTACAATCCACAACATATAAGAGATGGACGAGAGAGAGAGAGAGAGAGAAAAGAGATGAAGAACCTACCATGGAGGCAGGCTAGGGGAGTGGGGAGGGTATCAGGGATATTGGCGGTGAGAGGTGGGCACTGGTGGAGGGATGAGTGCTGGAACACTGTATGACTTTAAATCCAAACATGAACATTTTTGTAATTGTCAAAAATAAATAAAAAATGTAAAAAAAAATAAAAGTGGTTTTCATACTTCAATAAAGAAGTTAAGGAATGAGATAATACAGCAGGTAACATGTAAAACATGAGTGCCTTGTAGAGTGCAGGTACACGTTCAATCCCTATCAAGCATATGGTCCCCTGAGCAACATCAAGAGTGATCTCTGAGCAGAAAGTCAAATGTAAACCTTGGTACAATCAAGTGTCGGGAGAAGGAGAAGAAGAGGGGGAAAGAAAAGAGAATGTAAGGAGAGGGTAAAAGAAAGAAGGAAAGAAGGAAAGAATGAAGGAAGGAGGGGAGGAGAGAGGGAAGAAAGGAAGGTAGGAAATGACTTAAGTTTGAGTTCAGCAGTTTCTTAGGCGCACTCACAGCAGTCCAGTGACAGATGCAGAACTGCCGCTGCCTATACCTAATTTCTCACGTTGTGTTGACAAATGACTTGTAGTCAGCAGGTTTTTAGAAAGGTAATTGTAGATATTGCTTAGAGAGAAATCAATGCATGAAGCATCTCTTCTATTCACTTGTGACAAATTAGAAAGCTGCATATGTAGAAAAGTTTGTGTGATGCAGCAGTGGGATATTGTAATTAATGTGAGCAAAATATTCAAAATAATAATGAATACAATTAAAGACCTCTATTTGTCGCATCATAAAACACAGAAAAAACTGTTAGAGATGTAAATCTTTTTCATAGTGGGAATGACAACAGACTCCATATGTATGAGTGCACTTTCTAGGCAATACTTGCTTATTTGTATACTTTTGATACTTGAACAGAATCTAAATTTCACTCTGCATTTCAGTATAAGTTGATGACTATTGTATTGGACATAGCAACTATTTGTAATTAACTCATTAAAACTGGTAGTCAACATTAATTTATTATCAGAAGGCTGTTAGTGAATTACATTGGCAGGTGAGAAGAAATAGTTTAATTTTATCTATTTGTTTATTTAATATTTATATAACCGATGAGTGTATATATAAAGTTGTTTCCCATTGTTGAATTATCACTTCAGTTATAACTAACAGATACTAAAGTATGCTATATTATAAGTAATATTGTGCTTCAGGTGTTGCATATGTGACTGTGGTGCCTGGATGTGTTGGCAGGTGGCAGAAGGAGACAGGCTTATCTACACCCAGGGCTCTTCCCTGTGGGCCCTAAATGGTTGATGGTCTGACATAGAAAGAGACTGGGCCCCAGTGATGAACCCAGTGCCATGGAAAACCTGGCAAGCTACCCATGGTGTATTCAATATGCCAAAAACAGTAACAATATTGGATCTCATTCCCAATGAATGGAGACATTACTGGAGCCCTCTCCAGTAATTTTTGAGACATTACTGGAGAGGGCTCCAGTAATGTCTCAAAAATTGATGAACAATGGAAACAAGTGACAAGTGATTTGATGGAAAATTGTTGCTGAATTCTCCGTTATTATCTTAACTACATCTTTGCAAGAACAGTACTTTTTCTATATAAAGTTGGTTTATGGAAATATACAATCTAAGTAATTTAGTAGAGCTGAACTGTGCAGGAGGAAGAGAGCAACATGGAATGCCTTCAAAAGCATCGAAGAAATAGCTAAAAAGACAAAGAACCTCCAGTTCTGGGCACATCTCTTCAACTCCACCATTCTCTCTGCATTAACATACGCCTCAGAGACCTGGGCCCTATGGAAGCAGGATGAGAATGCTATTCGGGTCTCCCAAAGAAGAATCGAAAGAGCTATGCTTGGAATATCATGCCTCACTCAAGTGAAAGAAGGAATCCGGAGTTCTGACCTCCATCAGAAGAGTCAGGGATGCTGTCTCATTTGCCAAGGCATCGAAAATCAGATGGGCTGGACATGTAATGCGATTTGGAGACGATCGCTGGACTAGAGCCGTTACCGACTGGATCCCATGGAATGTCAAAAGATCATGTGGCTGCCCACCTACAAGATGGTCAGACTTCTTCGTCAAGACCCTGAATGAATGGTTTTAGGCGCTCGTATTCCTGAAGCAACCAGATGCCATTGGCCTACACTGGCATTTGATAGGGTCAAATGGAAATGTTAAGTATCTTATTTAATATGCCAAATACAAGTAACCATTATAGAACCTCATTCCCATGACCTGATGGAATGGTTTGAGGCTCTTTTATGTTCCTGGAGCTAGCAGATGCCCTTGGGTTACACTAGCATGTGACACGACTTATGGAGATGTTACCAGTGCTAGTAGAGCAAATCGATGGACAACAGGTAGACAAGTGAAACAAGTGATACAAGTGGTATATATCTTGCTTTTTTTTCTTTGTAAGTCACATTCTGCAATGCTTAGGGGTTTCTCCTGGCTCTGCACTCAGGAATTACTTCTGTCAGTGCTCCAGGGACCATATGGGATGCCGGGGATGGAACTTGGGTTGGCCTGCAAGCAAATGCCCTACCCACTGTGCTATGGCCCTGCCCTTATTTTTTTCCCCTATAAACAAAATAATGTATAAAATATTTTAAAAAATGCATAAAATTTGTTTTCCAAGAAAACATCCTGTGAGCTTAGAAATCACTTAGTGAGCAAGAGCGCATGTGTGAACATGTGGTCAAGGCAGATCAGATCACACCACCCACATTTACTACTTCCTCTGCATTTTATAAGTTCATTAACAATTTTGAGTTAAAGCAATATCTGGTGTTTGCAGTATTAAACCACTGCAAATATTATTCAGTGCTAAGTCATACAATTCGCTAGGATTTTATTTTCTTCAAACACTCTTCTGTTCAACCCAGAGGTAATAATTGCCTTGGTTATCTTTGATTAATTTTCATCACTATTTTTTATTCAGCCACAAACCCTACCATATATATATATATATATATATATATATATATATATATTATATGTTATATAATATATATACACAGTTCTGCTCAATACATTAAAATATTACATAATTTGGAGCCAGAGCACTAGTAGTACAGAAGATTGCATGGGCAGGCCCAGATCTGACCAGCAGTATCTCAGAGGTACCCCAAGCCCTACCGAGAGTAAGCTCAGAGGGTCCAGAGCCATAGTTCAGCAGGTTAGGCATTGATCCCCGGCATACCATGTGGTTCCCCAACTACCACCATCAGTAATTTCTGAGTACAGAGCCAGGTGTAACCCCTAAGCATTGCTGGGTATGACACGAAAAGCAAAAAAGAACAAAAGGCATAAGCTCTGAACACTGCCAGATGTGCCCACCCTCTTCCTCCCCAAAAAGATTACGTGATCTATTAAATTTGCAAGTTTCTTGGGTGCAGACCTTTCCTAAAACCTTTTCTATCCCTACTTTAATATGGGCTAGTTTCAAGCTAGGTCAGCTGAGTAACCATCTCCCTAGTCTAGCAACTATCTCTTAGTAGTTTTCCAACCCAATTCACTGTATCACTGTCTTCCCGCAGATCATGGAAATGCTTGAGTGGGCACCAGTAACATCTCAATATGTCCCGTCACATGCGAGATAGCCCAAGGGCATCTGCCCTCTCCAGGGACATAATGAGCCTCAAACCATTACATCAAGTCATGGGAATGAGGTCTATAATTGTTACTGGTCTAATGATACTGGTCAGTTATCTAATGATTATGTTATCCTGCTATAGTACCATTACTTTTTAGAATATGGAAAATATATTCTTGTTAAAAAAGGGGGGGTGACTAGAAATCTTATTTTTAAGTGTGCATACCTGATTGCTTATTTTTTAAAAGTACTTAAATCTCGGTTCGCAGAGCAGATTGCCTAGGAGGGCAGGGTCAGCAGCTGGTGCCCAAAGGACAGCGACCGCGGCTTGTCTCTTTGTCCCGCTCACTTTCTTTCTTTCTTTTTTTTTCCCCTTTTTTGGGTCACACCCGGAGATGCTCAGGGGTTTGTCCTGGCTCTGAACTTAGGAATTACTTCTGGCGGTGCTCGGGGTACCATACAGGATTCTGGGGATCGAATCCGGACTGGCATGAGCCTGCAGCGTGCAAAGCAAATGCCCTATCCGCTGGACTATCACTCCGGCCCCCTCCCGCTCACTTTCAGGAAAGCAAGCATTGCTTGTCTGCTTCTTCTTCCTGCCCACTTTGCGCAGGGCGGGGCCATTGAACAGATGCTTGCGACCACTGCTCGTTCCCTGGACGCACCAGGAGTGGGTGATCAAGGCTTCGTGCTGGTTTGAGTCCTTGCAGTCGAGGAATGGCTGAGTAGGGGATGGGTTTGGAGGTGGGTGGCATTTCCTAAAATTAAAATATAATAATTATAATAGTAAAACGTAAAGTGTTTAGATCACACATGATGAAGTTTGGCTTGGTATAAAATGCCACTTTTAGAATTATGTTACCCCATTTTGAAATGATCATGATCCAGCTGTTTGTCTTTAAGAAGTCTAATGTATGTTAGCGTAAGTGTATGACTACTACAGCTTTTTCCTTCCAAAGTCCACTTTTTCATTCTTAAATATTTGGAAATTTCCTGACTCTATTTTGTTATGGATCTTTTGGGGGTTTTGTTTGTTTTCTTTTTTACTCTTTTATTTATAACATTTATTTAAACCTAATGGTTAGAAAATCAGTGTCAAATATGAACATCGACAGAAAGCTTGCAACTTAAAACTCTCTTATTAGAGAGTATGGTTAATAGTTCTTCCAATGGAATGTATGATAGTATCCTCTAGGAGGTGGACTAAAGGTAAGGTGTTCAAGGGTTAAGGGACACAGCATCAGTTTGTATGAGGAACGCATGACAGTTCCCAACATGTTTCCCATGGGGAAAATGCATGTGGCAGTTCCATTGATGTTACCAACGGGTGGGTACCATCGATCTTGCAATGCCAGCTCCAAACCTCCAGAGAACCTTTTTTTTTCTTTTCTTTTTTTTTTTTTTTTTTTTTGGTCACACCCGGCAATGCTCAGGGGTTTCTCCTGGCTCTGCACTCAGGAATTACTCCTGGCGGTGCGCGGGGACCATATGGGATGCCGGTGATGAACCCAGGCCTGCACAGGCCGGCCGCGTGCAAGGCAAACGCCCTTCCCGCTGGGCTATCGCTAGGGCCCCAGAGAACCTTTTCTATCATAGGAAAGAGTCACTTTCTGAGACAAGTGAAGCACTGTAAGATGGAAATAGGACAACTAAATCCCAAGATACCCTGTTATTACCTAGGACGGTAAGCTTCTCAACAGCTATCCCTGGAGTTAGGTTAGCAGGGGCTGAGAGACAGATTCTTCCTTTGTGAGCACCTTGTATTCCACACAATTATCCCCTTCATTTACTAACTCAAGCTGTTTATATTTCACCGCTGGTAGATAGAGGGAGCCAGCTCGATTGTTTCTAACTTGGACTTTGTACAGTGAGTCCAATACTAGAGCTCTTACCCTGCAATTGTACTTCTAAGTAAGTGTAGATATTAACCACTCCATGTTTACATTTTCATTATAACTAATTTGCTAAAAGGTTACAAATAGATATTCGTAACCTTTTACAAAGGTTACAAATTGTCACTGGGCTAAACAAACCATTAAAAGGTTATAACTTATGTAAGTAAGTTGGCCCACAAAATACCATCTCCTTCACCAGCCCCAGTTGTGGATGATTTTTACTTATGATGCTCTCTACCTTTGATACGTCTTTTCATTCTAGAGTGCTCATATGTTTTATTTAATCTACTAGATATTAGACAATTAGATAGGAGGTCAGCAATGATTCATATTACCTCACTAGAGCCGAACATTATTTTCTGAGTCTTTCTGAGTTGTGTACTATGAGTTGCTTATTGTTTATATGTAAACAAGTGCGCTAAATTTAATTTCAGGTTCAGAAAATTAGTGAAAGTCTTTCACAATTTTGGCTAGTTTAATAGTTTTTTTTTTTTTAAACACAGCTTTCTGGGCCGTCTTAAATTACATGCTCTCTAGGCATGATCAGGAAGTTACTCATTTTAAAGATTTCATGGTGATTCTAAAGGAAAACTAAGATGATAATCACTGGGATAAACAAACAATTAAAGGGTTATTAGTCTCCCTTAGACTATGAACCAAATGATCTTTGGAAATAAAGGTGACCTTGAGAAAAACTGGGAAAGTAATGTTTTGTTTCTTAAGTTCAAGTAGAGCAAAGACAAAGGTTGCAAAATTCAGCAGTGAATAAAATTCTGAAAATCACTCTGCAAGTTTCAATTATTTTTTGCATTTCCTGTGTATTTTTATAACATACCCAGAAGCTACTCTGATGTCTCTTTTGCAAGTCCACTGAGATAAAAACAATAACCTTTAAAAAAATTGCTTCTGTTTCTACACACTAAGCAAAATGGAGAAAGGAAGTAATTATGTTGATATTTTTCAGCAAAAAAAATCTCCCAACCATATACTTTAAATATCTTGCTAATTTAAGCAAAAGCAGTATTTTTAAATCTTTCTTATTTTATCTGGAAAACTACCTTGATTATGGACTCCAGCAGGCATAGCAACAACTTTCATCTAGAGAAGTAGAATTCATGATTTATTCACATCTGTAATGGTAATGAGTTGTCAGTCTATAAGGAAAATTCGAGTCGATCAGTTATTCCAAGGGTACTGAAAGCTTTCTTTATATCTAGCTGTTCATCTCTGTGACATTCCTGGAGGGCGTCTTTTGATAGTTGATTATTATTTGAAGTGGCAGGATGCAGGCAACTTCAAATGAAGCAGCTCCTTCAGCCTGAACTAATAGTCTTGGGAAGATATTTGCTATTCAAAATATACCTCAGTCTGTTGATTGTGACCATAAGAATTTGGGGAATATTATGGAAGAATGTATATTGGGGAAAAAGCATATAACAACAAAATCTTAGGATCAAGGAAACATGAAGAATTGATACAATATCTAATCAGGAAGAGATTTGCCAAAATAAAGTGGTGGTCAAGAATATGCATAATTCTTTGCTAAAAAGATTCAGTGTTTCAGAATGCAATAATGTAATATTACAGGAGAAGATTCTCTCCAAAATAAGGCAAGATATATTGTATAAGAAAGTAGGGGCTGAGGACATCTTTCAGGCTTTTGTTAAAGTGCCTGCCTGGCATGAATCAGCCCCTGAGTTTGATTCTTGCATTTTAGCCTGATAGCACCCAAGTACTGCTGGGTCATACATTCCGCATGAAATGGCCACAAGTCCCCAAGCATCTCTTGGGGTATACTTTATTTTTAAATTCTTTTTGGGTTTGGGTTCATACTTGGTGCTCAGGGCTTACTCTTGGCTCTGTGCTTAGGGATCACTCCTAGCAATACTCAAAG
Source organism: Cryptotis parvus (assembly GCA_021461705.1). NCBI lineage: Eukaryota > Metazoa > Chordata > Mammalia > Eulipotyphla > Soricidae > Cryptotis > Cryptotis parvus. The sequence continues at coordinate 118,126 of JAJIBD010002882.1, forward strand.
GACCCTAATGCAGTGGCATAAACAAGGTTTATAAACCACATGCAGTGCCATAAACCATATGCAGTGCCATAAACAGGGTCAAAACAGGGTTGGCGGGCCGGAGCGATAGGCCAGCGGGTAGGGCATTTGCCTTGCACGCGGCCGGCCCTTGCCGGCCCGGGTTCGATCCCGGCATCCCATATGGTCCCCCGAGCACCGCCAGCAGTAATTCCTGAGTACAGAGCCAGGAATAACCCCTGAGCATCGCCGGGTGTGACCCAAAAAAAGTAAAAAAAAAAAAAAAACAGGGTTGGCTCTGTGCTAGGAATGTACCTTAACCATGTACTATCTGTCTGGCCCTACACATATTTTATAAAAAAATAAATAAACAATCCTGCTTCAACACACTGATCACTTGTCACTGATCTTCCCTTTATTAATCGATTTGCTTGAGCAGGCACCAGTAACGTCTCCATTTGAGACAAACATGGGAAACATGCTTCAACACAAGCAATTCAATTTTTACTTACTTTCCCATAGGTACAGTATATAATATCTGACCTGATAGAAATATTTTGCTACTAAAATAAACAACAATAATGATAATAGTAACACTATGATACCCATTTTTGGAAAGGATTCTATTGTAGCTGCCACATCCAACCCTAATCTGGGTTATGTAAAAGTCATCAGTGCTTACTGCCAGCAAGTATGATGTTCATGTGTTTAGCACACCTCAAACTACACCTAATCTTGCTGTTCTCTGGGCTCTGCCTTGCTACTCCTTTATTCATCTCCCTTTCAATTTTTTTCTCTCTTTTTATTAACAGTTGCCTAGGAAGGGTGGCATAACCTCTGCCATGATTTTGTCTGCCAGACGTTCTGCTGATTCTCATGTCCCCTATGTGAGGCAAATTTGGGTAGTTCCGCTTTCTCTTCTTTTTTGGCCTTTGAAACTTTGGACATCTTAGTTTCACTTGGTTGGCAGATTAAAAAATATTGAATAGCTCAAGAATACAAATAAAAGAAGCTCAAGGCTGAAGGCAAAACTCCTAATGATCCCATTTGCTATGTTCCAGGAACTTGCTAAAATGAGCAGGAGAAAAGCTACTACTTGTTGCTACATTATGTAAGTAAAGGAACCAGCAGATGAAAACATTAGTAGCAAGTTACCATGAAATAATCACTAATCAGTCTTCAAAATGAAATAATTTTATAAGAAGCCACACATCTGTGACTACTTTTATACGACATATGATTGTACATTTCTTCTCATTTACTCACAAAACCATTTTTCAAATTACATAGCAACTTTCAAATTTTAGTCCCAATAAATTCACCAAAGGCTACAAAAAGGCTCAGAGCTAAAAACCACTTCAAGCAATCATCTGCTCAAGCCCCATCTCACACAGAATGAAACTATCAAAAGGAGAGTGAATAACAATATAAGAGCTGAAACTTGAAATTGCTCCTTGGATTTAGACTATAATGAGCTTTCTCATTTCTGTAAAATACATTATTTCATAACTTAACTTTGCTTATTTTACCTAGAAAATGTGATCAGCAGTAATCCCTGTTTTCTTATTTTGTGTTTCTTCTGCTCTGTTCTTATAACCATAATTATATACTTTCAAATATTAGTAATCATTTAACCTCTTCATTCACAGGCTAAATTTGCCATGCTAATATTTCATTTTAAGCCACTGATATCCATGGGGGAGAACTTTCAGCTGTACCATAAAATGATAGCCAACAATTCATTGAGTGCCACATACCAAAATATGTGAAAGTACTTTGTTTTTACTTATTGTACTCTGCAATTATCATTTTTTTTTATTTTATGAGAAAAGAAAATGCAAGTTAATAAAATAAAGTAGCATAAATAAGCTTGAGAGTATGATATAGAGACCAGGTGAATTCATATATTTTGTTTCAAGTTATATAGACTATTTATATTACTGCCTGTTTCTGTGTGGAGAAACTAGCAGAATGGCACACATCACCTATTTTTTTTTAAACATTTCATCCTCAAATCAGATTCAAGACAGTGGGCTTCCATCAATTCTAGTCCGAAACAAAAACTATCTCCAGAAGCATGGCAGCAACTGATTGCTGAGCATAGGGCAGCACTCTAATATATAAGTGTATTTACAAATCTGAAAATATTATGGTTATGTTACTACATATAATTTCTGTAGCATATTTGAATCTGTTGTTATCAGGTAGTAAAGGTTATGATCATTTAAAAAATTTCAAATATATGTAATTAAGCTCTTCTTTTTACACGCCATAAATTAGGAATATTCACTAACATATATCCCTTCTTTTTACAAGTGTCTTTTCCAAATCCTATTCTTCTATTTTTCTAAACCTAAGCTGACCAATACCTAATAATGTTCATACAAATTTATATGTGATTTGATCAATTGACTTAGGACTAGCAAAAATTGTGATAAGCTCTAAAAACAAATTACATACTGAAATTTAAATAGAGCCAGAATGTATAAAATAAATTTTATAAAACAAAGGAATATTAAATTGTATTTTGATTATATTTAGCTACACAAAATTAATTATTAAATCAATTTCACTTGCGTATTTTCTTATTTCCTTCTTTAACTGTAGACATTAGAATAAAATTTATAGGTGGTTCATAGTTATGACTATTATTATATTACTCTAAGACAGTGTAGTCATAGATTCTGACAGAATATTCTTCTTATAACTTTCTCTGCTAATCTAAACCAGCTATAATGACTTCTTCATTCCACATCACCTTTTCTGTAATTCACTTTGTTAAATTTCCCTAAATTCTATTACTGTGTTAAAGCTTAGTTGAAACAACTATACTTTGTGTCAGAAAGTTAAAATCACATTATTATATATTTATGCTATACATGAAGTTTTTCTTTCATATCCTAGACTTTGCCTTGCACGAGTCCTAATTCTGAAGAACTTTAACTTACTTTGGATGCTGAGGTTCCAGGATGACAATAATGCACTGAGAGTCTACTTTAATGATCTGTCTTATTCCAGGCTTCTACTGCATGCTCACTTGCAATATTTCAGATTATTAACATAATGTATACACAAAGAAATTCAAAATCATCAATCGTGATTTATTCCAAGGACTCAAAACTCATATAATGAGTGAAAACGATTTAGTGAAGTTCACATTAAAAATATAAAAGTAAAGAAAATATAATTTTATTTAGTTATATTAGGATTCATCTTTCATAGAAATCATACCAACCTAAAGTAAGTATCCACATATTGGTTTGAACAATTCTTTATAACATACAAGTTCTTGGATGTACCTCTAAAAGACTGATATTTTTTCCATATCATATGCTATTCTCTGTCCAAGGAAAAGTAAAAGACAACATCATAGGAATGTGAAAGTGCTGAATATGCAAAAGGAGCTTATATTCATAACAAGGAAGCAGTGTATTTATAAATATTGTAATACTAAAAAGACTGTGAGCTTTGACTAGCTTGGGGAGAGGCAATGTCGAAGTGCCCTAAGCTAGATAGCGAAAGACTAACATCTGGTGTGTGGGCTTGGCTTGTACCCTAGGATTGGCTTTGAATCTCCATAAGAATGAGAGTTTTATGAGGGAAAAACCTCAGAAACCTCACTGATTGGCTAAACTGTTCAATGCTTTAAAAATAATGTGTACATCTGTGATGAATTCCTTCTATATTTCTGTGGTTCTCTCTAGAAAAACTGACAAGTAAAACCATCCAAGACATTATTGATATACAGAGTCTAGGTAAGAGAAATAATTTTCACACATAGGAGAAATTTTATAATACCAAACTAGATCACTATCTTTTTTTTTTTTTTTTTTTTGCTTTTTTGGGTCACACCCGCGATGCTCAGGGGTTACTCCTGGCTCTTTGCTCAGGAATTTCTCCTGGCGGTGCTCGGGGAACCATATGGGATGCCGGGGATCGAACCCGGCCGGCACAGGCCAGCTGCTTGCAAGGCAACGCCCTACCCGCTGGGCTATCGCTCCGCCCCTAGATCACTATCTTTTAAAGAATAAGAATATTTATGCATGCATGCATTATCTATCATGCATGCATTACTGCATACATGCATTATCTATAGAATAATAGATAACTAAAAGAATATAGAATAAAAAATGGTAATGCATGCATGCTGTAGATACTAATTTGAATAACTATCAATAAACTTCTTCTGGGGAAATATCTAGTAGAAAAAAACCCATTTCATTTCTTACCATTAGCACAACTATATAGTTCCTCACTTTTCACTTGGTGTGGAACCCTATGATCATAGGTATTCACATGGCAGAGATAGTCTCATATTACAAGTACCTTTTCTTTGATTGATAATAATCCCCTTTAACACAGCTTTGGTGTGTGTGTGTGTGTGTTTGTGTGTGTCTGTGTGTGTGATGCAAGAGGAGGATAAACACTAAGTGTTACTTATTTTGTATTCCTGGGACATTCTGTTGTAGCAGGAAGTAGTTGCACTTTCACTCTGGAATGATTGTAACAGATTTTTATTTATGTAATCTTTCTGGTTCTTCCATTATTTATCCTACCATATAGTCTGAAACTAGCATTGACTGGTGTTTTCCAGCACTTCCCTAAGTAAGTGAGGAATACAGTGGCAACTAAAATGAAATTGAAAATTAAATGGTGCCCCAGGACATGGAGCATTATACATGATAGCCTGTTAACAGACATAGCAAGAGGGAAAAAAGTAATACCTAAAATGTGCACAGTGCTGAAACATTGTATTGTCACAGTGACAGAAACCTGGTACCAATTAGAGTATTTTTCAATATCTATTCACATTATTTCTTCTATAACACTGCTTGTTTTAAAGAGAGTTGTTATAGTGAAGTGCTTACAACTTTGGGGAGCCTACTGCTATGTAAATCAGAGTATTTGTTTCATTCAACCTTGGACAAATGTCCTTCAATAAACCAGAAACCACAAAGCTGCAGAATCTAAATTATTGGCTACTGCATCAGGCGTTAAAAAGAAAAAAAATGAAATGTGAAAGCTGAATCACTTCAAATTAGCACCAAAGTGTTTGAGACTATGCTATAGGGAACAATTCTACTTTGCATTAGGTAGCAGGATAGATATGTTTGTATCCTAATTTTATGATTTTTTTCAGCCATGGTAATGACATTCTGAAAATTGGGGTACTGCTATCTTGGGATCAGGAGTGTGACTACATCTGCTGACCTACAGAAAATTTCCAAAACATGAAAAGCCTAGGGGGAATTTTTGTGCCAGGTGGCAGCAAGCATTTCTAGTTAGTGCTCCTCTCAAATGCCTGTCACTACAGGTGAGCAGCCGGAGTCACTGACAAGGATCTGGAGGACAGCTTCTGTGCAGACAGTAGTGGTGTCTAGAATGGTTTATTTTAATATTCAATTATAGTTCAGACATAGATTGAAGGAATGGCTATATTATTATTATTATTATTATTATTATTATTATTATTATTATTATTATCATTATTATTATTGTGGCTTTACAAAGCAGTGCTTTTTAGTTGTCTTTGTCTCAATGACATTACTTGCTAAGACTTTTCTCAGCTATAAGAATTTGTGTTTAGTTCCACATTACTAGCAAATGATTTTGATCTTAGGCAAAGTGAAAAATCTTTCCCTTAAGGAGCATATGCTCCACTCAAGGAGCAAATACTCCCTTAAGGAGTAGTTGTCAGGGGGCCATAATGATAGTCCAGTGGGTAGGGCGTTTGCCTTGCATACAGCCGACCCGGGTTCGATATCTCGCATCCCATATGGTCCCCTGAGCACCGCCGGGCGGGATAATTCCTGAGTGCAGAGCCAGGACTAACCCCTGAGCATCGCAGGGTGTGACCCAAAAAGCAAAAAACAAAACAAAACAAAACAAAGGAGTAATTGTCAGCTAATTTAAAAAAAAATCAAGGTAAGATTCACATAATAGAGAATGGCCAATATACTTAGACTACATTTCAGTGCTAATGTATTCAGAATATTGTCCAACAACTAGACTTATCTTTAGCATCAAGTTATGTTATTCTTTTAGGGGAGGAGCCAAACTTGGCAGTGCTCAGTCTACTCTTGCCTCTGTTTTCAGGGATCACTCCTGGAAGGTCTTGGGGACCATGTGTGGTGTTAGGGGTAGAACCTGAACCAGCTATGTACAAGGCCAGCCCTACCTTGTATGGTAGAAAACTATTTTATTTTGCCATAAAAGCATAGAGTTTTCAATAAAAATTCCCACTTCAAACCTTCATTCTTTAGTAATCTCTATTTAAAATTTGTGATTTGCCTCTTTTTTTTTTTCCTTTGGGGTCACCTACCCAACAATGCTCCAGGGTTACTCCTGACTCTCTATTCAAATTACTTCTGATGATGCTCAGAGGACCACAGGAATGCCAAGGATCACACCCTGGTGGGCAGAGTCCCAGTCAAGCCCCAGACCTGCTGTACCTCACCAGTGCCTTATTTGCCTTTCTTGAATATATTGTATTTATAGACTCAGTCAAAAAGAAACTAACTTAGCTTGACTCAAATTCCATTCAACTTTTAACATGTATCTGCATTTTTTTCTCTTTGTGGTGGCAAAGCATTTCCTTGTGTATATGCCATCACTTTATCATTTTGTTCTTTAATGAACATTTGGGTTGTTTCTACATTTTTGTTATCATCCATGATATTACTCTAAGCATTTCTCTACAAGTTTCATTGTGGGCATGTATTTTCATTTTTCTCGAGTCTATCACTTATAGTAAATTGCTGGATTATAAGGTAATTCCATTCCATATTTAATTTTCCAAGGGACCACCAAACACATTTTTATATTTTACATTTCCCTATCAGAATATGAGTGTTCCTGGTTTTTCAAACCATTGACAATGTGCCAATGCACACACACAAACACACATGCACACACACAAACAGGTGTATTTAAATATATTTTAATTTTTTTGGGTTCTCATTAAGAAATATATATATAAATATATACACATTAAAAAAGAAAATGGGTATCAAATCAGCAAATAATTTTGTAACTGGAATAATTAGGGAAAGAGTAACAAACTAAACCTAAAGCTAGTAGAAAGATGGGTATAATAATAATTAGAGTGAAGATAAATGAAGCAGATAATTAATAAGCATAACATAATGAACAAAAACAAAAGTTGCTTCTTTGAAAATATCAGTAATATTGTCAATAAAATGCTAAGATAACATTAGTAACAAAACTAGAATATAAGTAAATAGAATTAGAAATGAACTTCCTAAAATTAGAATAAAAAGTAAAGGCATAACACTAAGATCAACTATCTACCACTAACTTAAATCATGCTGAAAGGGAAGAAAGTCTAGAAACAACTTCCTCCAAAAATGGCTCAAAAAGAAATAGGAAATGTAATAGAAATAAAACAACTAAAAGATCAAATCATCAATTCAAACCTTTCTAATAAAACTTCAGGAACAGATAATAACATAATTGACAAATCAACGAAAAGAAGATGTAATTCCTACACATCTAAACTCCTAAAAAACATTGGAAGTGAGGACTCACTTCCAATATTTAAAAAGTCAGGAGCACCCCATAAAAAAAATCAGACATTACAAAAATGAAAATGACAGATTAACATCCATAATGAACATCATTGTGAAAGTCATCAACAAAGAAAGGCAAATTGAATCCAACAATTTATTAAAAGAGTCATGCACCATCATATAGTGGAATTTATCCAAGGTTATAGACTCAGTGCATGGGGGAGGGGGAAATGAGATAAACAACAGCTACAAAATGCAGGAAAAAAATTGTATTATCATTTCTATTTCAACTGAGCCAAAATAAAGCCTTTTCGAAAACCCAACATCCTTTAAAAAGATAAACTAATTTGGTATAGAGGGAATGTGCCTCAATATAATAAAAGCATATATGTTCAGTCTGTAGCTAACACTAACCTTAATGTCAAGCACTGTGTATCTTTCTTTTAAGATATAAAACAAGATGAGGATGTCCATTCTCATATCTTTATCCAACATAGATCTAGCTAGAACAATTAGGCAAGAAAAATCAGAGAAAATGTATTTTGTCGGAAAAGAAGAAGTAAAATGTCACTGTTTGTGAAATATCAATAACCACAATATAGTTTTAGATAGAGATCACAGACATACACACAGGGGGAGAGAGAGAGAGAGAGAGAGAGAGAGAGAGAGAGAGAGAGATAACACATTTAGTAAGAACCCAGGCAACAAAAATCAGCTGCGTTTTTAGATACTACCAACAAACAAAAAAGAAAGAAAATAATATCCTCTACAAGTATATGAAAATTAGATAATATGGAATACATTTAACAAGTATTTTCTTCACTGATTTCTGATGAAATAAGTGAGAGTAAACTTTTAGCACTGCAAGTGTGGTTCCCCAAAAGAACTATCATTGGTAGGAGGGGGTCATAAGATTAAATGTATGCAAATATATATAGCCATATGTATATATTCATATGCATACCTCCACAGATATACAATGAAGTAAGCATAAAACATAGAAACCAATTATTGTAAGTGATATTACCTCCATACACTTGAAGTAATTTACAACTATTACTAAGCAGTAATAAAATATAAAGCAATTATCAAAGCTAACATATAAATAAGATATGCCCTAAGACATTCTTTACAAAACTAACATAAAAATAGGGCATTTTTATATGAATATTCAATTTTTAAATCTATTCCATGTGCTTTATATACACTTTAAAACACGAAGGTCAGTGAGTCTTCCCTCAAGGGCTCAAGCTATTGGTACACATCATCAGAGAAGCAATGTTGTCACACAGATGGCCCACTGGTCTGGGCAGCTTGATGAAAGTGCCTTTGTCCCTAATTAACTAGTGTGCAACTGTGCCAATTGCTTTGATACATTCTAAACCTTCTGTTCTCAGACTTTTTGATGAGCTGTTTATTCAAAAACAATACCTGCCTGTTTGTTTTAATGGCCCAGCATACCACTTTTAAAAGGCAGAGTAGCAGAGAGATTGATAAGGTTTTCTCAGTTTCAAGTGAAAAAATTATCAGGAAGCATTAACCATATTCCAGCAGTCTCTTTAGATCTCATTGACAAAAGGATAACTAATGCCTATGACTAAAGAGTACAAATATAATCCAGAAGTAACTCAATAGATCTGAGCTCACAGTTCAGTAATGAGCTGCTACACCAATTCTTTTCTTTGATTCTGGGAATTCCCAAATCTGTAGCAGCATTTAAAAAAGCAAGGTTTCCAGGATCTTTACTCAATCCTTGAAATGATTAGTAGTAAATTGGATACTGACATAGTGAGTAAATTAGAACATCAAACACTTCCAGAATAATAAATGTTAAGGCACATGCCTAATTATATTTAGCATGCAAAAAAAAATAAGTTAATAAAGCCCAAAGCAACAGACCACCTTTGTGCATTGAATTTTGTGGAATAGAGTGGGAGGGATGGATGTTCGTAGTTCAAAAACCTTCCTTGACAAAGTGTAATGTCGACAGTCTAAAAGCTATGTGATAAAATAATTCTTTCATTTATAGATGTACCAAATTAAAAGAAAATGTGGTTTTTTTTCAGAATTAAAAATGATGAATCCCCTCAGGTACTGTTAGAAAAACTCTTCTTATATTAGAGAAACTAAAGTCCTATGCCTGGTTTAGTGGGTATGACAAAAAAGCAGAGAAAGACAATCAATGTCAAATAATAAAACAATCATACAAGTAGCCAATGTTTTATATTATCATGAATTTTTCATCTTAAAGTACAAATTATGATATCTCAACCATGGTTCCACTGACACTTGGTGTGGTTGTTTTGTTATTATGTATTTAACAATATCCCTGGACTCTATTCAGAGACAAGACTAGTACGACAATACTATCTATAGACAAGAATAGTACCACAATATATCACACCTGCATACTACCGGGTGTAATGCCTGAACATAGAGACAGATATAAGTCCTGGGTACTGACAGAGTAGCCCCAAACTAACAAACAAAAAAACAAAAGTCACCTGTCATCTGGGGTGGTAAGGAGGTAGAAAAAAAATATAGTTGAATAAAGTGATTCAGTGAATTATTCACTTGAAGTTCTTCCAACAAAAACTTGAAGTTTTATAGAAACAGAATAGAGCATTTATCTAAGTGTTTATATTAGGTCATTTCTCTTAAATGGAGCTTCTTGAACTCTGGTCACAACACATCTGGGATCATGCAACATTTTATAAATTTGATTTAACATAATTTTCCTTATGATTTATTACACTACATATTTTAATTGCATATCTCTAATTCAAATAATAGTAGTGTTTTATGCAAATCATCATGGCATCATATAAATCAGAGGAGCATGTCTTATGCAAATCAGGTGGCATACATTTCTCCATGAAAAAGTCACTAGTGGGAAAAAGTATAAGAAACTTTGCTCTATAATTAAGTTTCTCTCCACTTCACTTATGATACTGCATGACCAGGTACCAGACACTACAAAAGTTAATACCACAATAAGCACAATTAAATTGGAGATAAGAGAAGAAAATACATAAATTTGAAGTCAGATCACTAAAACTGAACAATCTGAGAGAAAAATAAACTACACATAGAAAAAAATCTCAACATATCAAAAGCTTGTGGAACAAGATATAGCATGAGTTTTTCTTGAATGACATCAGAAGAAAACAAGGAGGATAAATGATCAAGCATTAAAATAATGACTACAAATTTCCAAACTTTGTTGAAAGGAATAAACACTCATATTTAAGAAACAACGCATAATCTAATTTTAATATCTTCAAAGATTTTCACTCTGTAATTAAAATCCAAGATGACTGTCCTCTGACGCCCTGATCGATCTATCACATCTTCCAGAAAGGCAATGGAGAAGATTATCTAGGACTTCTACTCAAATCTCTTTGATAGCCACATCTACCTGCCCACATACCAAATTCCACAGGATGGATATGTCATTTCCAACATTCTCACTTCTGAAATCTGACATACCATCTCATCGGTAAAGAAGGGAACAGCACCAGGCACAGACAAAGTCAGACCTGAACACCTGAAGAATCTGCCGTCAGTACTCATCAATACACTAGCTCAGCTCTTCACACGCTACCTGTCCGAATGCAAGGTGCCCTCCCAATTGAAAACCAGCAAGACAGTTCTACTGTTCAAGAAGGGAGACATTCACGACATTGGCAACTATCGCTCCATCTGCCTGTTGTCCATCATGTACAAACTGTTGACACGAGTCATCCTGAACAGGATTAACAGAACACTAGATGAAGGACAACCATACGAGCAAGCAGACTTCCGGAAAGGATTCGGCACAATCAACGATATCCACACAGTAACCAAGCTCATCGAGGTTTGTAGGGAGTACAAGATGCCGCTCTGTCTCACGTTGATTGATTTACAGAAAACCTTTGATTCTGTGGAGACTGAAGAAGTCATCGAAGCCCTAGCCAAACAGGGTGTTCAAACCCAATACATCAAGGTCCTTCGTGAGCTGTATTACGGATTCACCACCAGGATCTCACCATTCTACAAAGTGATCATTAATGTGAAAAGAGGGGTTCGACAGGGTGATACCATTTCACCAAAACTCTTCAGTGCCACCCTCGAGAACATCATGCAACAATTAGAATGGGAAGGAATGGGAGTGAAGATAGATGGTCGGAACTACACCACCTCCTTTTCGCTAATGACATCGTTTTAATAACACCAAACATTAGCCAAGCGGTGCAAATGCTAGCTGACTTCGATCGAGAATGTGGAAAGATAGGTCTACAGCTGAATCTAAAGAAAACAATGTTTATGAAGAATGAACTAGTTCCAGAGACCCCATTCACTCTCAATGGAACAAACATCTCTGAATGCAGCAGTTATGTGTACCTAGGTCGAGAAATCAACATGCTGAACAACCTAAAACCTGAGCTGCACAGGAGGAAGAGAGTGGCATGGAATGCCTTCAAAGGCATCGAAGAAATAGCTAAAAGGACTATTCTCCCTACATTAACATACGCCTCAGAGACATGGGCCCCTACGAAAGCAGGATGAGAATGCTATTCAGATCTCCCAGAGAGGAATCGAAAGAGCTGTGCTTGGAATATCACGCCTCACTCAAGTGAGAGAAGGAATCCAGTTCTGACCTCCGTCGCTATTCCAGAATCAGGGACGCTGTCTCGTTTGCCAAGGCATCAAATATCAGATGGCGTGGACATGTAATGCGATTTGGAGACAACCGCTGGACTAGAGCCATTACCGACTGTATCCCACGGATGTCAAAAGATCACGTGGCCGCCCACCTACAAGATGGTCAGACTTCCTTGTCAAGACCCTGAAGGAATGGTTTGAGGCTCTTTATATTCCTGAATCAACCAGATGCTATTGGGCTACATTCGCACTTGATAGGGTCCAATGGAAATGTTACTGGCGCCCGCTCGAGCAAATCAATGAATAACGGGATTCAAGTGATCAAGTAAGTGATCAATTAAAATCCACACAGAGCCTGTCAAGCCTCCCGTATCGTATTTGATATGCCAAATACCAGTAACAATTATAGACCTCATTCCCACGACCTGATGGAATGGTTTTAGGCTCTTTATGTTCGTGGAACAAGCAGATTCCCTTGGGCTCTACTAGCATGAGACAGGACACATGGAGCTGTTACTGTGCCGCTCGAGCAAATCGATGATCAATGGGAAGACAGTGATACAGTGATACAGTGACAGTCTAAAAGCAGAAAAAAATTGGGATTAAAAAAAAGAACCTCACCTATGAGAATTCTGTCCCCAAAACAAATTTTATTGAAGATATTTCTTGGTATCTCTAGTCAGTTGTTCAATTGATATCATACTCTACTTGCATTCTCTCTACCACTTATTTCAGTATGCACTCTTCCTTTCTCTACTAACACATTGTATACGGAAGATCACAATGATCTTTTGAGTATATCAGAGAAGTGGAATTTTATATATTCACAATTTGAAAGTCAATGTGCTGACCGCACTTCCTGAAATACTTTGTCTTCTACTTTCAGTGACATGAAATTATCCTGATGTGTATATGTATTTGTGTACAATCCCACACACATGCATTTGCCTTTGATAAATCTTAAATTTCTACTACTTCTGTCTGTTATAATTATTGATTATACTGTCACAACACTCTAGGGAGTTAGGATTAGTTCCCCCTGCCCCGCCTTTTTCACATTATGTACCCTGTCATTATCTATAAAGTGTCAACTGTCAAGTATTACCTTTATTTGTTTTTGTTTTTCATTCATTCATTCATTGATTCATTCATTCATTCATTCATTCATTCATTCATTGCTTTTTTTGGTCACACCCAGTGATGCTCAGGGTTTACTCCTGGCTTTTCACTCAGGAATTACTCCTGGCGGTGCTTGGGGGATCCTGGGATGCTGGGGGATCGAACCTGGGTCTGTCGCATGCAAGGCAAATACCCTACCCGCTGGACTATTGCTCCGGCCCTGTTTTTTATTTTTTAAGGAACATATTTAACAGTATTTACTTCTGTTTTGAATTTGTTTTGTTACAAAAAAAACTAAAAATATTAAAAACCTATTATGACAGCAGAACTGAGATTATCCCCCACATGTAGGTAAGAAGTCTTGGAAAAAGAAATACTACTTTTAAACTAATTCATGATGGAAATGGTCCTTCTCCTAAGCAATGCCTGTCACCTTTTTGTTCCTTTGTTTGCAACACCTTCTTTTGTTACTTTGGGCATACCAAGCAGTGATCAGTTCTTTCTCCTGCCCTTTTCCTCAGGAGTCACTCCTGGAGGGACTTTGGAAACCCTAAGTGATGTTAAAGATAGAACTGGAGTCAATCATGTGCAAGGCAAATACCTTATGCAATGGAAATACCTCTTATCCCAGGTTAGGAGAATTTTTATATCTTTCAGTCTTCATTCTTTTTGTGGCTCCAGTAATCAGAGAAGCTCAAGCTACATCAACTGGAATCAATAGGAGCTTAAACATCACATTTAATTTGTATGTATGGGGCTCCATAGCTAGGAGACAGATTTAGTAGAATAGTCACCATTTTGCTTTTATGTTTTTCTTTACAAAAAACATAGAAAGGAAAGGTTTTATATAGGAGGAATAAAATTCATTTACCATTTTAGGACTCAATTATTTTCCTCTCAATGAGTATGCTACCTACCTTTCCAATGCAAGAAGCAAGCCTTCTACAAAGTTATTCATTAGTTGTTTGCAAAAGAAAGGAGGATGAATGTGTTATTTTTATTGAGCTAACAAGTTTTAAAGCAACTTTGTTTGAAGTAATCAAGCTGCCAAGGTGGAAAGTTTTGAGACAGCCTGAAAACTGTGTCTCTTCACTCCAACCTAAATAATACAAGAATATGCTACACATCTATGTTTCCCTATAACCGGAGTAGAAGCTAATAATAGGCAGAGATTAAAAATGTTGGCATAATTTAAGTGTTTTGTATTTTGGAATTACTTTCTACAAGATACTTCCTTTAGAAATAGTTTCATGTTGTGTTTAAATGTAAATTTGGAAATTTTTAAAAATAAAGGTTTCAATTTCTGAAATCTAAAGCAATAGTTTCCATTTTCTAGGTGTTTTTTTATTCTTTCCTTGCTAGAAAATATTACTATTCCACAAAGCTTTTCTAGTTTTAGTAGCAGCTACATTAGAATATTTCAGGTAGAACATTTAGGTAAACATGTCCACAATGCAAACTTGAATATATCTTTTCATGTTGCTAAAGCTGAGATAATCAACTATAAACCCTTCTCTTCTGCACAGTGGTAGACCCTCTATGAAAATAAAAAAAGACAATGAAGAGTTGAAAAGAAAATACAAGGATATAAAACATAAGGCTTTGTACTGCCTTGTTATAAACGCAGAAAAATCTGATTTCAGAATAATGCTTACTTTCCATGCAGAACTAAATACTCTTAGAAACAAGCAATTTAGAAATACAAGTATAAAGAAATCAAAGGAGTAAACATCAAAGGGATGCAAAAGTAAATATTTTATTGTTTGATAAAAAAATTAAATTCAGACTGCATTTTGAATGTCCAAAAAATGAGGTAAATGCAAGGTATTGTTTTTTTTTTGTCAAAACAATGGTATAAAATCCATCAGTACAAAATGGATATGTTTTGCACCTGAGTGCACTTTTGGAAAGGTAATAACTTTGAAGAGTGACTTTGAAATTATCTTAAACTAGAAAATGTGATATGATTGTTAAGTTATCATGAGTAACTTATCAAGCAATGAATTACTTAGTCATAGACATAGAAACACATTTTGAAAAATGTGCTTAAAAGTTTTAAATAAGCCTAAAAATGGATCATGAATAAAATCAGAAAAAGTGTCTGTAGAACTGAAAAGTTTATCATGTTTGAAATTTCTTGCCATTTAAAATGCCTAATGTGTTTTGCCTATAAAATGAGAATATGGAATATGATTAAAACTTGAAATTCTCTTATCAATATCAAGTGCCTTTCCATAATGCACCACCTATTCATTCCAATTTGGGCACTAAAATCTTAAAATCATAAATCATTCATACAATAATAGAAAACAAATAAATGGAGATGCATATTAATAATTCATACCAAGCTATAAACATTCTTAGATAGTGATAAGTACAATTCATTCTTTTGTGTATTTCTTAATAATGGCTGAAAAATGCAAGAAATTAGATAAAATAATATGATACAGGGAATGAGTGTTGAAAACCCTCAGACTGGATCTGCCTAAAGATAATTTCAGAAGGGACCAGAATGTTAGCAGTTTAATTGGTTAATCATATCGAATACATGTAAATCAGGAAGAGTGAAAGAGAGAAAAGGAATCTAGAAAGTTACCTAAATTGCCCTATTGCACATTATTGTTTGGACCAGCAAGGATGCTGAACAAATATGTGACATAGCTATAATTCTTTCCTATGGGTAGGGTTTTCACTCCTTGGTTAGGGTTTTGCACAGTAACTTCTCAGGCTCAGTAATTTACATTCTCTCAGTGAGATATAGCTAAGTTTTCCAGTAACTATGAAAAAGTAGGTTCATGGGCTGGTGAGTTGACACATAGGGGAAAACTGAAATGTTTCTTTCTTAAAGCACAAAGGGTTTGTGGCATAATTGTAGGCCTTTCAATCACTTGATTACTTGACATCTCATTATTCATCACTTGCTCAAGCGGGCGCCAATAATATTTCCATTAGACCCTATCACGTGCCAGTATAGCCCAATGGCATCTGGTTGCTTCAGGAATACGAAGAGCCTCAAACCGTTCGTTCAGGGTCTTGACAAAGAAGTCTGACCATCTTGTAGGTGGGTGGCCACGTGATCTTTTGACATCCCGTGGAATCCAGTTAGTAACGGCTCTAGTCCAGTGGTCGTCTCCAAATCACATTACATGTCCAGCCCATCTGATTTTTGATGCCTTCGCCAAATGAGACAGCGTCCCTGGCTCTGGATCATCGACAGAGGTCGGAATTCTGGATTCCTTCTCTCACTTGTGTGAGGAGTGATATTCCAAACAAAGCTCTTTCAATTCCTCTTTGGGAGACCCGAATAGCATTCTCATCATGCTTTCTTAGGGCCCAGGTCTCTGAGGCGTATGTTAATGCAGGGAGAATGGTGGAGTCAAATAGATATGCCTGGAGCTGGAGGTTCTTTGTCCTTTTAGCTATTTCTTCAATGCTTTTGAAGACATTCTGTGCCACTATCTTCCTCCTGTGTAGCTGAAGTTTTAGGTCATTCATCATGTTGACTTCTCGACCTAGGTACACATAACTGCTGCATTAAGAGATATTTGTTCCATGGAGAGTGAATGGGTCCTCTGGAACTAGTTCATTCTTCATGAACATAGTTTTCTTTAGATTCAGCTGTAGACCTATCCTTCCACATTCTCGGTCAAAGTCAGCCAGCATTTGTCAGCCAGCCTTTCCAATAGGAAAATTAAATGATGCAAGAATTTAAAGATAAATAGGAGTTAGTAAGATGCATATGACAGAAGAAAATATTCTTTTAAGTGAAAGTGCATCATACCACCTTCAGAAGATCTTAGTTTATTTTCATGACTTTATTTCCTTTTCATTTTGTGTTCTTTTCTGAAAATAATAGAGGGAAAATAGAACAAATATTTTGCATTTTTTACATAGGCCTTTAATTTAGATTCTGCTTTAGTTTGACAATTTTTTTCTCAATATTGTAAGAGGTCTTTGAGAATTTTAGGAGCTGCTTATAAAATCTTCCATTCTTTCTTTTCCTTCACTTTTTTCAAATATGTTTCATAACTTCAAACTCTAGTGAGCATTGTGCTTGTCACTAAAGACAAAACAGTAAACAAGATAAGCATGTTTGCTGTTTCATACAATTGGGCAAAAGAAAGATCAGCTGCAGTTTCAAATGTAATGTTCCATAGGAGATGCTATATTTAGGTAGGAAAAAGACATATAAAAAGGGCATAAGATCTATTTAAATTATGTACCACCAAACATTTCTAACCATTTTTAAGCACCAGGATTTACAAAACTACTACTTACAATGTTTCATAGAACATAACTTTAGAATCACATTTGCCACCAGAGAGTCTGTCTGCCTCCCTCAAACATTGTCCAGAATATGAGAAAGATCATTCTGTCTGATTCTAACTTCACTCAGCATCATGCACTCTTGTTCCATCCACATAGCAGAAAATTGCATGATTTCATTCTTTTTTCACATAGTATTATTCCATTGTGTATATGTAACTGAATTCATTTTTATCCTGACATCAGTTCTTGAACATTTGAATTGTTTCCAGATTTTGGCTATTAAGAATAGTGCTGAAATGAACATAGAGGTGCAAATGTATTTTTCTGAATAGTTTATGGGCTCTTGTGGTATTTTTTCAAGAAACAGAGTTGCTGGATCATATGGGAGCTTGAATCTTAGTATTATAAGAATAGTCTATATTATTTCCAAAAGAGACTTTAGCAATTGTCATTCCCATCAGCTCTGAATATTCTTCCCTTTTTCTCCACATTCATGTGTGTGAGGTATGCCAATCTCACTGGTGTGAGATATCTATCTCATTATTATTTTTTTTTTTTTTTTGCTTTTTGGGTCACACCCTGCAATGCTCAGGGGTTTCTCCTGGTTCTGCACTTAGGAATTACTCCTGGCAGTGCTCAGTGGACCATATGGGATGTCAGGGATCGAACCAGGGCCTGCATGGGCTGGCTGCATGCAAGGCAAACGCCCTACCCACTGGGCTATCGCTCCAGGCCCCTCATTGTGGTTTTTGTTTGCTTTTCTCTGTTGATAACCAATATAGAACTTTTTTTCCAATATTGCATACTGCCTGTATGTCTTCTTTTTTTTTTAAAAAACCTTTATTTAAACACTTTGATTTACAGCACTGTTCACCATGCAGTTGTTTTAGGCATTCAAAATTCCAACACTATCCCACCACCAATGTGCCCTTATAGTCACCGAGGTCCCTAGTTTCCCACTCATCCCCAAAACCTACTCCCATAGCAGGCATTGAATGATTAACTTATATTGTGACTTATATTATATATCTCATGGACACAGGTACACCCGGCAGAACAGAAACCACTTTCTCCGTTGAATCCCCTGCATTCCATGGACCACGAGAGCAACTTCCGACCCGAGTCCACCATCCCGATGGAGACTCGGGGGAGCCCAGAGAAACCCCCACACCTTGCTGGCAGCGGATCTTCACAATCCACACTATGCAGCTGGTAAGATCTCCACCCAGCAGATTAATCCAGTCTCCAACCTGGCTTGTCAGAAACCCAGCCTACAAGGACCCACCCCGCAGAGACCCGCCCTTCAGAGGAGAGTATTTCAAGCCCAGGAATGCTTGAGCCTAAGACACAGGTATGCCCAGCAGAGCAGAAAAGCTTTCCCCATTGGGGCGGCTGCTGCACTGCCCCGCCATTTACCTCCAAATTACCGTAAATATTCTACCCACCCCTCTGAGAGAGCCCCACAAAGTAATGAGAATATAGCACCCACATGGCAGAGCCTGGCAAGCTGTTCAATGAGTGTTCGATATGCCAAATCCAGTAACAGAAATGTTTATTTTCCTGAGCCCGAAAGAGCCCTTAATACGTCAGCAGTAAGAAAGGCAAACAAGCAGTGCTTGATAAAATTTCATGGCCATCCTAGGCTGCCAAAACGAAGAAGGACTAAAATGACTGTCTGTACTTTCAATGAACGTGTGCTGCATCGGAAGCATATATTACGGATCTGATGCTGCAAACGCAAAAGATCAAGTACGACATCATTGGTCTGACTGAGACGAGGAGGCGTCAGTTGCATCATGCTGTATTTGACACCAGAGAAGAATTGTTCCTTGGAACATGCGACAAAAAGAGGCATCGGTGGCGTTGGTGTCCTTGTCAACACGAACATGGCCGTCAACATTGATTCATTTGAATGCCTAACAAACCGAATAGGATGATTACACTTGAAGAGATGTGGCCCACTGCCAGCAATTTCTATCTTCATTGTCTACGCACCAACATCCACATACAAAGAAGATGAAATTGAGAAATTCTACATGGATTTGGAGGAGTTCTATAAAAAGATCACACCTTCTAAAAGATCATAGTTGGTTATTTTAATGCCAATAAAAGACCTAGAAGATAGGCTGAATAACTCCACATCGGGACCCATGGCCTAGAATGGAATGAACAGGGTAAGATACTATCTGAGTTCATCATGTCCACCAAGACCATTCATGGGAACTCACAGTTCCAGAAGGCTGAAACAAAACGTTCAACATGGGAATCTCCTGGCGGACAGTTCCACAATGAAATTGACCACATCATCTTCAATCGACGGTTTTGTCTGACTAATGTAGCTGTCGTCCCCAAATTCCAAACAGGATCGGACCACCATCTCCTTCATGCACAAAATTCTACTTCGTGCAACGGGGGAAAAAAGGCTGCAAAGTTTAAGAAGAGAACTCCCAGAACGACCACCAACTGGGAACTCTTTGGCAGCATTGCAGCAACATGGGAAAAATACCATCATTGACAACATCGATGAAGAATACAACCGACTGGTTCAGCACATCCATGATTGTGTGAAGAATGCAGAGAGAGAGAAAGACACAAAAAGGACGCTTGTCTTCAGATACTCTTGAGCTCATTCACCAACGTGGCAAGGCGTGAGCCTCAGGAGACCAAATGCTAACATTCAAGCTTGCTAAACGGTGCAGAGAAGCAATAAAAGAAGACCTCAAAGACAGAAGAGCAGAAATACTGGAAGATGCAGCAGAAGCCTGGAAAAGCATTCGCACTGCCCGCCTGTCCTTTGCCAACTATAAGACCAAGATGACTGCCCTCCTACTATCTACACAGTAACCAAGCTCATCGAGGTTTGTAGGGAGTACAAGATGCCTCTCTGTCTCACGTTCATTGATTTACAGAAACCCTGATGGATCTATCACTTCTTCCAGAAAGGCAATGGAGAAGATTATTCAGGACTTCTACTCAAATCTCTTTGATAGCCACATCCACCTGCCCACATACCAAATTCCACCAGATGGATATGTCATTCCCAACGTTCTCCCTTCTGAAATCTGACATGCCATCTCGTCGGTAAAGAAGGGAACAGCACCAGGCCCAGACAAAGTCAGACCCGAACACCTGAAGAATCTGCCATTGCTACTCATCAATACACTATCTAGGCTCTTCACACGCTACCTGTCCAAATGCAAGGTGCCCTCCCAATGGAAAACCAGCAGGACAGTTCTACTGTTCAAGAAGGGAGACATTCACGACATCAGCAACTATCGCCCCATCTGCCTGTTGTGCGTCATCTACAAGCTGTTGACAAGAGTCATCCTGAACAGGATTAGCAGAACACTAGATGAAGGACAACCATGCAAGCAAGCAGGCTTCTGGAAAGAATTCAGCACAATCGATCATATCTACACAGTAACCAAGCTCATCGAGGTTTGTAGGGAGTAGAAGATGCCGTTCTGTCTCACATTCATTTATTTACAGAAAGCCTTTGATTCTATGGAGACTGAAGCAGTCATCGAAGCCCTAGCCAAACAGGGTGTTCAAACCCAATATATCAAGTCCTTCATGAGCTGTATTACAGATTCACCACCAGGATCTCACCATTCTACAAAGAAGTGATCATTAATGTGAAAAGAGGGGTTCGACAGGGTGATAACATTTCACCAAAACTCTTCAGCGCCACCCTCGAGAACATCATGCAACAGTTAGAATGGGAAGGAATGGGAGTGACGATAGATGGTTGGCAACTACACCACCTCCACTTTGCTGATGACATCATTCTAATAACAACGAACATTAGCCAGGCGGCACAAATGCTGGCTGACTTTGACCGAGAATGTGGAAAGTAGGTCTACAGCTGAATCTAAAAGAAAACAATGTTTATGAAGAATGAACTAGTTCCATTCATTCTCAATGGAACAAACATCTCTGAATGCAACAGTTATGTGTACCTAGGTCGAGAAATCAACATGATGAACGACCTAAAACCTGAGCTGTGCAGGAGGAAGAGAGCAGCATGGAATGCCTTCAAAGGCATCGAAGAAATAGCTAAAAGGACAAAAGAACCTCCGGCTCCAGCACATCTCTTTGACTCCACTGTTCTCCCTTCATTAACATACGCCTCAGAGACCTGGGCCCTACGAAAGCAGATTGAGAATGCTATTCGGGTCTTCCAGAGAGGAATCGAAAGAGCTATTTTTTGGAATATCACGCCTCACTCAAGTGAGAGAAGGGAATCCGGAGTTCTGACCTCCATCGCTATTCCAGAATCAGGGACGCTGTCTCGTTTGCCAAGGTATTGAAAATCAGATGGGCTGGACATGTAATGCGATTTGGAGACAACCGCTGGACTAGAGCCATTACAGACTGAATCTCACGGGATGTCAAAAGATCACGTGGCAGCCCACCTACAAGATGGTCAGACTTCCTTGTGAAGACCCTGAAGGAACGGTTTGAGGCTCTTCATATTACTGAACCAACCAGATGCCATTGGACTACATTGGCACGTGATAGAGTCCAATGGAAATGTTACCGGTGCCCGCTTGAGCAAATCGATGAATAACGGTATTCAAGTGATCACGTGATCATTATATATCTCATAATGATATTTCTAAGGGTGTGACCTTGTGACTGAGCTGCTACAAACAAATTGCGTATAATGTGCTGCTCAAGTGTTCAGTATTGTAGTAGCTTGCATTCCAGGAATCTCAAAGTCTTAAACAGAGTGATAAAGTTGGAGTTAGAGTGTTTTAGGTGAATGGAGGCTTTGGTGTATGGATGTTTCTGCCTGGCCTTCTGGAAGAATAGTAGGGTGGGAGGAGGTGCCCTTGCTGCATATTTGAAAGCCTGGAGATTTCTGTCACAATACCTGCATACCTGAGGTTTTCAATAGAGTGATTTCTGGAGGAGCTCATCTGAGCAGTGGAGATCAACCTTGAATATAGCATTGTGGGGTGTGAAGTTTTTTGGCTATCAGGGCTCTGTTTTGACAGGCCAGGCTAAAACCCAACCCCTTCCAAGATGCCCTAACTGAACAGCTTGGTGGACCTGGAGCATATCTGCCTCTCGATCTCTCTTGAGATTTATATATGAGTCTCTGGATCATGGCCAGTCGATGAGGTTCTGAACTGTGGTTTTTGAGCTCCTTCGAGACTTATTTATGAATTTCTGGAGTTTAGCCAGTAAGTGAGTTTGTATAATTGAGCCTGAGGTGGTTTTTGGGTGTGGATCCCACATGTGGGGTATGGAGTTTTTCAGCTGCTAGGTGTGGCTTCACTGTGTGGTTTAACTTCTTGGGAGAGTGTCATAGGTTGTTGTAGATTGGTCAGGGCACCATGGCGATTTGAAGGCATCAGGATGTTGGGAGAAGTCCTCTGGCTGCTGGTGCCTTTGGGCAGCAGGTCTAGGTGGACTTCCTGGCAGGGCCCCCTTTATCCCCCTTCGGTGTCTGCAGTCCTGGCAGGGACCAGGACCACATCTGTGGCTGCTGCCTTTCATGATTTGGGCACTCTGTATGGAATGAGGCCACCAGACCATCACATCCCATCCTGATTCTCCTGACTGTTGGCACTCTGGGGAGTTTTCTTCCATTGTGCTTTGGGGGCCTACGGACTGTTCCAGGGAGGAAATGGCAGTGGGTGCCATGCTGGTGCAGCAATTCACAGAGAACCATAGTCAATGCGCCTCACCTCCTCTCAGACCTAAGTACCCGTGATCTGCAGCAGTGCCAAGTTGGACTCAGAAAAGCTCTTTTCAGACATATTAAAACTCTATTATCACATCTTGCCTGGAGCCATGGGAGCTCAGTCAGCTGGAGGGAACGTTATCACCATCATTGTATGAACCTCTCTGTGCTGGTGTTTTGTTGTGGGTAACTAGCTGGGTTCATTTAGTGTCACTCTTCCTGAGTTAGAATACACACAGGGCATCCATATTTATTCACTGAGAAAGCTTCTGGCCAAATCTGCTGTTCAGAGCTCTGAAAGCTATTTCATATCCACCAGCTCTGGTGCTTGCAGCCCCGCCATCACCATATTGCCGTCATGTATGTCTTCTTCAAGAAAATGTCTGTTCACCTTTCTCCACCATTTTTTGGAGAAAGGTGTTTTTACCTGTAAAATTCCAGTAGTTCTTTATGTGTCTTGGGCATTAACACTTCCTCAGATGAGTGGTGGACAAATATTTTCTTCCAGTCTGTGGAATGTCTTTATTATTTTTGTCAATGTTTCTCTGTTTCTTTTTTGTAAAGGAGGATGGGCTGTTCAGGACTTACTCCTGGCCCCCAGGACTCAAGAGCCATTCCTGACAGGGCTTGGGGAACCATATAGGATGCCAGATGTGGAACCTGGGTCAGTCACATGAAAGTCAAGCACCCTACCCACTGTACTATTGCACTGGCTCTATGGTCATCATTTTATTTTCAGTGCAGAATCTTCTTAGTTTGATATAGTTCCATTAATTTATTTTTTGCTTCAATTTGTTTGGTTGATGACATTAAATTATTGCAGACAGCTCTATATTCAATGTCATGTAGTGTTTTATTCATGTTTTCCTCAATATAGCATAGGAAATTGAAGTTTCAATATAGCCTGAAATTGAAGTTCATAAACATTTTGATTTGACTTTCAAGCATGGTGTTAGAAAGGGGTTTGAATTTATTTTATGTTTCTTGTGAGCAATTAGTTTTCCCAGCACCATTTATAGAAGAGGATTTTTGTGTTCTGCTTCATGCTTTTTACTCTTATAATCTTTTAATTTTCATCAAAGATTAAATGCCATATAACTGAGAATCTTTCTGTTAACCATATCCTATACACTAACCTGAGAGTCTGCCCTTATTTCAGAAAGTGACTTTATTAGGCAATAGGGTTCTTTTAGATGTAACTAATTAAAATAAGATCATACTGATTAGGGTAGGACTTAGGGCAGAGATGTGCGTAAAGTTGTTAAGGCTAAGGCAATTGCCATCTATGCTGCCAACTCTGCCTTGATCCTTGACACTAAATGGTCCCCCAAGCACCACAGGGATCAACCCTTGAGCACAGAGCAAGAGGAAGTCCTGAAGCATAAACTGGTGTGGACCAATTCACCTATTCCCAACTGCCCTGCTGAAAAAGTGCTTGAATTTAATGAATGATGTGTCTCATAAGATAATATGAAAATACAGTCACTCTTAGGGGCATGGAGGTCATGTGACTTTAGAGATTGGGATTATAGAGATGCTTCTATACATCTAGGATAATCTAGAATTGAAGGCAACCAGGGTTAAGAGAGAGGTGTTAGATTTTTTTTTCTCCAAAACTATCAGGACAGTTTCTATGGCTTGATTTTGAATTCTAGTCTCTAGAAGTATAAGAAGAGCTTGGCATCCATTTGTTTTAGTACAATGCTATGGGTTTAATAGACCACTTGATACAAACTTGCAGAAATGCAAAGAGGGTGGAACTGTAATATTGCTAGTAGGGATTTTGCCTTGCTCAAATCCAACTTGGATGTGATCTTAGTCTCCCTATGGCTCGCTGAGACCTAAAGGAGTGATGCTAGAGTGCAAAGCTAGGACTAAGCTCTAAGAATACTTGGGTTTGGTCCAAAAACAAGCAAAAAAATAAATTCAAAGTGAATATTAACAAAATGGAGAGGATATGTAGAAAATATGTAAACATCAAAAACAGGAAATATTTTCTACTTGAATTAAAAAATATTTTTTTACTTGAATTAAAAAGTAATTTAAGTAAAATCTAGGGCCTAGACAGGAACTAGATGTTAAAAGTGCTTCTAAGTATATTTTTGGATCAATAGTAGTATATTCTTGTCAACAACAACAAAAAAACTGTCCAATGCCCTTAAATTAGATATATTGAATTCTATTTACAGTTTACAAGCATGCCTGAAGAAAATTTGTATTCAACTCCAGAGAATATGGGAAAGGGTAAATTGGTTGGCAGAAATAACTGTCATGATATTTCAAATTTCTAGAGACTGAAGTGATCGAATAGTGAATAAGGTACTTGCCTTTAATGCAACAATGGTTGGATCCCCTGTATCACACAGCATCTCCTGACCATTGCCAGGAGTGACCTCAAAGCACAGAGCAAGAGTTATCCTAAGTGCAGTAGAGCATGACAAAAAACAAATAAATAATCAAACAAAATAATTATATATCAAAAATAATCACTGAGTAAGTATAATGTCAATGGGAATAGACAAATGTGTATTGATTTGATATGCTTATTTTTATAATTTGACAAGTCTTAAGGTATGCAAAAGGAAATTGAAATTAAGGATGATTCAATATCAACTTGGATAACTATGATTAGTAACATTCCAAACGTTGGAAAAAAAGAAAAATGAGCAGATGAATAAAGAGATTACTTCATATTTATGTGTTTTGCATTGAGATGTCTATGGGTTATACACAGCAAATAGATAATGAAGTGCTTGTTATGTGAATCTGCCTCTATAAAGAGTAATATCTGTGAAATAAACTTGGAAAGGCATAAGCTCATCACAAAGAAAAATAAAATTAATGAATTATTTAAAATGATATTAGCAAGAAATGATGACAATGACAATATAGATGAGAAGGGAGATGAAAGAGCTCCTTGCAAAGTGAAATAAAAATATCAGACTTAATGGAGAGAAGATGAGCTATAGAGGGAGGCTCAGAGATACTAAGTTTTATTACAGGAGATATTTAGCATATATATACATATATATTAGGAGAAATTACTCAGCAAATATAGGCAGATTTTTTAAAAAGTTAAGTACAATTGATGAACATGAAGGGTATTGGATCCAGAAATAGTTTTCGTAAAGAGAATAATTATGAACAAATGAAGCATTCAATACAAGACCAGAATGAGTCTTAAACTAAGACCTAGCTCCATTACTTATTCCTGGACACTAACAGGGTTTTATATTCAGTAGAGTTGGGCATGGCCTTGGTATTCCCTATTTCATGGAGAAGCTTTACAGATATCGCCAACAGCCTTGAAGTGAAGCACATATTCCAGTGTTAAAATATCTCATAGATGAAAATTCAGATACATTTGTTTAGGGGCAGGGAATGGGAGAGGAATATAGGCAAATGGGGAAGAGAGTAAGTGAGTGAGTGAGTAAGTGAGTGAGTGAGTGAGTGAGTGAGTGAGTGAGAGAGAGAGAGAGCCAGAGAGAGAAAGATAAAGATATCAATTTCTCTGAAAGGAAAGAGTTCAGGTTAATTGCTGAGAATGAGTGTGACAGGAAGTGGTGAAAGGATGTCAGGAGGAGAATGAATTCTTAAAATTACCCATTTGGGATGGAAAATGTTGACATGTAGAACATTGCATAGAAATTGTTTAGGTCCCATAAAAGTTTTGTAATACTTTTAAAAGAATTATAGTAGTTGTTGTGATGGTAGAAGGAATTGGTAAGTCACAGACTGTTAGGCATTTATCAAATTAACTTTTGCTTCATTTTATTGATGGATTTATCTAATTTTGATTTATCTAATATTTATTTATCTAATTTGTTTGCTAATTCCATATTGACTAAACCTTGTAACCATAAACATATTCATTCAGAAATAACAGTTCACAAAGTAAGTTAGTATTGTATTCCTTTCATCACCAATTGGCTCAAGCGGGCATGGGCACCAGTAACATTTCCATATGTCCTGTCTCATGCTAGTAGAGCCCAAGAGCATCTGCTTGCTCCAGGAGCATAAAGAGCCCTCAAACCATTCCACCAAGTCATGGGAATGAGGTCTAAAATTGTTACTAATATTTGGCATATCAAATATGACGTGGGTAGCTTGCCAGGCTTTGCCGTGTGGGTAGCATACTCTTGTAGTCATCTCTAAGTCCAGCATTTATGATGAACTGCTGTCACCCTAGCCCGGCTGTAATAGGCTGGTCTGCTGGGTGGAGTTCTGACGAGGGTGAAGTCCGGATGTGGAAAGTGGAGGCTGTCATGGAGTGGGGGGTTGTCTGGCTTGTTGCAAGGCTCTGCTGGGGTGGCGGGCCAGGGCTAGAACCTGCCATCTCTCCTGGGCACCTCGTGAGCGGCTGGGCACAGGGAGATATTGTCTCGATCTTATCATATTAATCTTGATCTACTGTCCTTGATAGCCAAAGTACCTGCCCACAACAATTTTCGCTGTGCTCAAACAACTCTGTTTTTGCAGCCAGGAGACTCATCCAAAAGATTTTACCCTTCTGTTTCTCAGAATGGCTGCAAAAGGTCAAGACTTCAGGAAAGGTTGAGCAACTAGGGCAAAAAAATTTTATCATGTCAGGCTTCTAATCATTCCATCTATAGAAATTTAATGGAAACCAAATGATAATATATTCTATCCTCAGATGTTTCTATCCTCAGAAGAACTTGAAAAGGTGGAGTGTTCTCTGTGCCCCAAAAGGAAATACTTCAAAAAATCCTGCAATTATAGTTTACGTGTATCTGTTTTCTATTCTGCGCCCAGGTGATTCTGAGTGTCTTGTCCTCTGTTTATTGAAAGGGTCATACTTTGCTGCTTAAGGGAAAACTAGTATGATTCTTCGCTTGCTCTTAAATGGTAGTCTCATGAAGTCAGGGTGGTGGTGCCCTGGTAAATTCTAACTGTCCCACACTGGGACTAGTTGGTATTAAGAGAAATTGTGCCCAATCTAGATAACATTGGAATCATAATAGAGATTAATAATAATATTTCAGAAGTTACTAATTCAGAGTCAAAATGACTCTTGTAACTGCCACACCTCCTTCAGTTTTTACACAGAAGACATGTCTTATTAGCATGAACCCTGGCTTAAGACATGTAAATAGCTTAAATTGTAGATAGATTAAAACAGCAAAGATCCCAAGCTAGCTAGGCCTCTTCACTGAACACAAGTATCCTAAGCAACTCTAGCACGTAGGTCTGATATTATTACATTTGACTAGAATATTGAAGATATATAATGAATCATAAAAAAGAGGAAACTAGCACCAACTTACCAAAAGCCCCAAATTTATATTCTTAAATTTTAAGATAAATGACTCCGTAGCAAATACATTATTTTCTTTATAAACTCTTATGTTTTAGAAAATGTTTCTATAATTAAAAAGCATAACACTTATAATTTTCAATATTTATTAGCAATAAAATTGTACATATAAGTATATGTTTCATTCAATTTTTATATAGCTATATACTTTTATACATGTATAATGTTCATGAGTCATTTGGAATGCATGGCTCAATAACTGAATTTTACATTGCTTCCTCATCTAAATAATACTTGGAGGAATAACTTTAATGTGTTATATTCTCACATTAACAAGACTGCAATAAGGTAAAATCAGAAATAATCTGGTGTGATTTATCACTCTCTGGCATCATGTTTAAGTCCTTTCTTTTCTCTTATAGTGTAAGATAAAAAGATATTTAAACACTGTAGGCATTTAAACACTCAAAAGGGGGACTAGGGGCTGGAGCAATAGTCCAGCGGGTAGGGCGTTTGCCTTGCATGCGGCCGGCCTGTGCCGCCCGGGTTCAATCCTCTGAATCCCATATGGTCCCCTGAGCACCGTCAGGAGTAATTACAGAGTGCAGAGCCAGGAGAAACCCCTGAGCATTGCCGGGTGTGACCCAAAAAGCAAAAGAAAAAAATGGTGACTACATTTCTTATTATTTCTAATGCATTTTAAAGTGTCCAATCTCTATACTGAATAAACTAAATCTGGACTACAGATGACGAGAGAAGCTAGAGGTCCAGATTAGCCAAAAACAATAAGGCTTTAAAGTAGTATTTTTATAGTATATATGAGTACTATTGAGGGTTAGCAGAAGAAACTTAAAATTGCATTGCTATGATTGAAAAAGCTGAAATTCTCTTGGTTGGGTTAAATTAAAAAATCTAAGGCTGACATGGGAAAAATAAGGTGACTACCTGAAAATCAGTAATTTTCCTTACAGCCATGTTAGCATATATCAGCTGGTCGAGAAATGAAATGAATAAAATAACTGTTGAATAGATGCTGTAATATGAACACCGCCACCAGTTTGCCTCATTTATCTCCATGTCACTTTCAGATTTAAATCTAAGAGCTTAGCATGAAGAAGTTTGCTCCTAGACATGAATATCTCTTTGTGAATTTCACAATGCCCAGCTACTCTTTGGGTGTTCATTGTGTTCTGGTGTATCAGATCACGCACATCTCCTGGTTTTTACTTTTTAACTCCGCAAAAGCAGTCACGGTGATGATGTAGTGCTGCAGCTCATCACTCACAGCATGTCTGGTGAAAGCTGATTTCACAATATCATTTTCTCCACACATGGAGAAGGGTACCTCACTTGTCACAGGCTATTGAAAGTCGTCAGGTTTCATCAGTGGGTCCTGACAACACAGAAGGAATGATTCAACTGAAGGAAGCAGAGGGCATAGTATTTCAAAAGTGATCTCTAAAGACTGATTATGTCTTGTCCTTGACACCCTGCCAAGGGCTAGATACATTGAACATTTGGAATGTAATGGAGACTACAAATCACCCGTTGCCTACAGTCTCTCTGGGCCTACAAGAGGATAGCATGCTTGACTTTAGTTCAGTTTTTATTACATGTTGTAAACTTTTGACTGCTATGATATGCCTTGTCATTGATATGTCAAGATTGAACTCTGACAGTGTGTCTGCCTTGATTGAAATCAAGGATGTGCCATTGGATCTTGTGGAAAATAACAGAAAAGCTTCTATGGTAGGAGTTTGGATAACACATTTCATATTCACATCACTTAGAAAAAAAGAGAGACTTATTTTGAGACCATTTAGTGGGAGTTAAGAGGCTTTCCCTGACTACAGATAATTGTAATCTAATCTTAACTATGAAAATTCAAAGTCTATACAGTCACAGATGCACATTTTGCTTTTATAGAGAGCTAACTTTGCTGGTGGAAGTTTGTACCTTTAATACCTGCTGCTAAGTGGTGTTTTGTTATTGTTTTACTGAAGTTGATGTAAATGATTTCTTTAGTACACAAGAGAAATCACAAAAGACTTGTTATCAAATGAAAGATAAACTCAGCTTTTGTTATTCCAGTATTCAAAGTGCTCACTTGGTAATATTTTAAATTCTTTTATGACTGTTTCATGAAATGCAGTCTCTAACAATACAATCTCACTCCATAAGTACATTATCAATGAAAAGAGTAGTTTACCCAGTGGAGAAGGGATTGTGGATCAAACAGTTTTTTTTTTTCATTTCCAAAGATAGTTCCTCCTCTTAAAGCAATAAAACAGGATGATGAAAAATATTATTTAGTTGTGGTCAATCTTAATAAAATAGACCAGTGGGAAACAGTATCTCCAAAGCATGCTCCAGGATGATTCCATAATGTTTCAGTAGGAGAGTGCCCACTCATTGATTAAAAGACGCCATCCATTACTGTCTGGCAAAGTTGATGCTTTGAAAAAGTTAACTAAACAATCACATTTCTCCCTTGAGTTTAGGACAATAGACAAAGCAAGTAAACATAATTTCCATCCTAGTATTTGAGCTGAATTACTGCATTGTAAAAAAGTTCATGTGAAGAGCCCTTTAAATACAGACAGACAAAAACTATGGGGTGTAAATGCCATTATCTTCAAAACTCATTCTTTATTCCTTGTGTTTCCCTGCCCTGCAGTGTGCATTGTTAAAGAAAAAAATAGAGCCTGGCAGTGGAAAAGTGGCAAATACATATTTTATTCAGGGATTATTGAAATAGAAGAAAAATGAGCTCAGCATAAAACTAGGCTGAAGTCTATATGCAAAAGCAAGTGGGGATTTTAGTCAAATAGAAATGGGGTAGAACTCCTGGGAATATACTCTGGGAAGCCAAAAACTTGCAGCGGAAACACCATCCCTACTTTTATATTCATAGCAGCATTATTCACAATAGCCAGAATCTGTAAATAACCAGAGTGCCCGAAAATTGATGACTGGATAAAGAAACTTTGGTACATGTACACCATGGAATACTATGCAGCTGTTAGGAAAAAATGAAGTTATGAAATTTGCTATAAATGGATGGACTTGGAGAGGATCATGGTGAGTGAAATTAGCCAGAAGGAGAGAGACAAATATAGAATGACTGCATTTATTTGCATAACACAAATATATATATATATATATACATACATATTATGATACCAATATCCAAGGTCAGGCGAAATGTGGGTCAGGAGGTCTTGCCAAAGGTCGAAACTACCACAAATGTGTGGGAACAGAAGTTAGGTAAGACAGAGAAAGGAACAGTAAACCAATGATTGTCTAAAGTCTAGAACAATCCACAACATGTGGGAGAGGGAAGAGAGATAGAGAGAGAGAGAGTGAGAAAAGAGATGGAGAACCTGCCATGGAGGCAGGCTGGGGGATGGGGGAGGGTATCGGGAACATTGGTGGTGGGAGGTGGGCACTGGTGGAGGGATGGGTGCTGGAACACTGTATGGCTTTAAACCCAAACATGTACATTTTTGTAATTGTCAAAAATAAATAAATAAAAATAAAATTTAAAAAAAAAAAAAAAAAGAAATGGGGGTTGAGTGAGAGGGAGTGCAGGAAGTAGGTTGTTGAAAAGAAAATAGCTAAAAGGAAGCATCAGATTTCAGAATTTCAGATAAATCCACAGAGCAGTATGCAAGGACAAGAAAGGAGATGAGAATTCAATCAGATCAGGAGTGGGACTTTTTTTAATGGACTCAGCTGGGTTCTTGCTAAAACTGGGTTTTGCAGGTTCAACAAGGGGAGGACCAAGGTCAAGCCATAAGTAGAACAGGACTTCCAAAGTCTAACGTTAAAGAAAGGAAGAGTGTTAATTACTGATAAATATTATTCTCCACTGGCTTTAAATTTCTCATGCACACTAAACGTGTTTTTCTTATCATGAAATATTAGTCATAAATTAATTTATATTTGTCATAAATTTTATTTACACAGGTATATTTCATGAAAATCTACCATCATTTTGAAGAAAATTATGTTATTTACCAAAGGCTCATTTAACGCTTGATGTGTTTATGAACTAACTTCAAGTTTTTGGCATAGTAGTTGAGAGTAGGTCTAGAGAGTTAAAAAAGCTCAATCTAGACTCCGCTTGTGTTAACTATATCACTTTATACCTTCTGCACCTCAGATCCTTATTAATTAACATGATTATAATAACATTTATCATATATTCGGTGACATAAACTAAGATATGATAAGTTCTTAGCACAGTGATAATTCACTATATAATCACTTGTTTATCTTTAGCAATTATTGAAAATGATTTTCCAGGTCTGTTTATATGAATCTGTTTAACTAGGAGAAAGAATAAAAGGAAAACTTGTTTTATTTTAATTGACTAATACAATCAGAGACTTTCAGATTCTGAATCTTGTCATTGTAGTGTGTCCTCTCTGTCAATTGTGGTTTTAAAATTGTTACTTATACTGGTGTAGCTTTTTAAGGTGTTAAATTATTCACGAACATATGATGTCTACACTCCAGGTTTGAAGGAGTAAGGAAGTAGAGTATCTGAATTTAAAAGGAAACCCATCAACCTTGGTTCAGAAGTGATTGACAGTATGATTAAAAGCACTTATGGAAGCAAAGGATGTTAAATGTTTTGTAGGTAAAGAATCTATTAACTAGAAATCTGTTTGGTTTTTGCTAAATAGACATGCTTGTGCATTCATGACTTTTGATTATTTTGATTCTAATTTTAATTTATCATTGATACTGAATTTTCTTGTTTTACTTGGGAGACAGTTTGCTGCACAGTTTTGAACATTTCATTCAGAGATATTCATTCATCTCATTCAAAACAATTCATCTATATTCAGTTTCATTTTTCCTTACCCTCAAATTTGATTTGACCTATCTTTTCTTATTATCATCTAAGCTCTACCTACAATTTATTATTCTGAATTGGTATCTAAGGGTTGTAAAACTTTAGTGTTGTAAAATGAGAAAAATGGGAACCATGTTAACCTAATACATATATCATGTATATTTTATCAATTTTATCAGAAAATACTAAAAGCCTATCATCATGCTTCTGATTTATATTTATCCCAATTATATTTACCCTTATAAAATCCTGAACCTTTTGCTGCTCAAATCAGAAATTAAGAGAACAAAACTCAAAAATTTTTTGCACTCTATGACATAGACGCATACTAAGTACTTCTAAAGTGGAATAACTATTAACATAAACAAATGCACTAAAATATGTATTTTTAGATTTTTCTACTACCCAGTCTGTATATTATTGTATTATTGCAGAAAACTAAATGTGATAGTCATTGACATAAATGCAAAGCAAATTCCAGTACTAAGAACAATAGGAGGGGCCGGAGTGATAGCCCAGCGGGTAGGGCGTTTGCCTTGCAGCGCCGGCCGCCTGTGCCGGCCTGGGTTTAATCCCCAGCATCCCATATGGTCCCCCGAGCACCGCCAGGAGTAATTCCTGAGTGCAGAGCCAGGAGTAACCCCTGAGCTCAAAAAGCAAAAAAAAAAAAGAACAATAGAAATTTTATAATTCATCCACCCAGATATTGTAGAACTAGAAATAATGTGACCTTCTCAAACAAAAGAAGAAACACTTTATTAAAACTTTTTAGTGATGAACTTTTTCCAGTGTGATATTATCCATCAGGTACAATTCCATAGCAAATTGACATTTTTAAATTCCCATTAAAATAGTCTTGTTGATACTATTGTATCATAGCATCATCAGTGTTTTGTGGGGACAAAGAGATGTACACAGAAGATAAAATAGAATGCATTAAAAAACATTTTATGGGGCTAGAGAGTAAGTATAGTGAGCAAGGTGCTTGGCTTACAATCAGCCATCCCATGTTTAGATAACAGGGCAGGCATTCATACTTTTATTTGTTTTATATTTGTGTCACACCTGTTTGTGCTCAGGTCTTACATCGGATTCTATGCTCACGGTTCATCCCAGGCATTACATGGTTACCCAAGTACTGCCTGGAATGAACCCTGAGCATAGAATCAGGGGTAAGCCCTGAGCACTAACAGGTGTGACACAAATATAAAACAAATAAAAATATGTATGTCTGCCCTGTTATCTATTTTTCTCAAAATCAAATTAGAAACTAAAACCTGAAGTGACTTATGTAATGCCATATAGGACACATTTTAAATGAATTCTTTTCTATATTGACAATTCTCATAAAATGTGTTTTCTAATTGTTCATTCTATCTGTAATACAGAGTCTTCTTACCAGCCTGGAAAATATGGAAACTGTTACTTTCAGTTTAGGTAACTTTCATGGCTATAAGCATGTTTACTTAACAACATTCTCAATATATGTATTTCCTTAAAAAATTTCTTTTAGGGACGCCCTCCTGACGCCATCTGCCCAGATGCCCAGCAACACCCTGCTCTCCCCACCAGGTGCCCAGCAACACCCTGCTCTCCCCACCAGGTGCATTCCCATGGCAGGCAGGCCCCGAGGCACTCCTTTCCAGGATAAAGGGCTGGAACTTTGAGAAGGGGACCAAGCCACACCCAGCTTCTTCAGATCTTCCACTGTGCTACCTCCATCCGACCCCCTGACTCTGGAACCACCCACCGACACTCCAAAATTCAAAACTGAGGAAGCTAGATAGATAGGAATAATATCTATCTACCTGAGATACCACTGAGCATTTGCCCCTACATTCTTTGGTATACATCCCTAACTGCAAAGTAATTTAGGCATCTACTAACTCTATTGATTAGTCACCCATAGCACACATTTTCAACCTACCATAGTCATTATGGTAAAGCAATGCAGAATTCCTTCAAGCTCTATGATTGAAGTTACTAATACAGATGAGTCAAGCAATAAATATGAGCTATATAAACTCTCTGTAAAGGACTTTCAGAAGGAACTGTTAAAGATTCACAAGGAACTCAAAGAAACAATGGAATACAAAGTCAATAAAATACAAGAGGACATGAGACCAGAATTGAGTACATTTCAGATCAAAGTACAAGCAGAAATGACAGATATTAAAAATGAGGCAAGTGAACTGAAAAACACAGGGGAAGGCCTCCAAAGCAGAGTAACAGCTACTGAAGAAAGAATTAGTGATCTCGAAGATGAGGTTCATAGATTCTGTAGACAATATCAGAAGATGGAAAAAAGACTCACAATAAAAGAACACATTACCAGAGAAAATTGGGATGAAGCCAAAAGGAACAACATACGCATCATTGGGGTCCCAGAAGAGCAAGAAGAAAACCCTGATGAAGAAGAAACTGTCAAAGTCATCATCGATAAGAAGTTCCCTGAACTGAAGAAAGCATGCTCCCAGATACAGAAGGCTCATAGGATACTGGCGAAAAGAAACTCCAATAAGAATACTCCAAGACACATTCTTATTAAAATGACAAAAACGATAGACAGAGATAGAATACTGAAAGCATCAAGATCTAAGAAGGAAATCACATACAAAGGAGCATCCCTGAGATTTACAGCAGACTTCTCGGATGAAACACTCCAAGCCTGAAAACAATGGTGGGATATGGTGAAAAGACACAATGAACTTCAGGCCTCACCAAGAATTCTTTGCCCAGCTATACTTACTTTCAGATGCGAAGGAAAGATACACAACTTCATGGATAAACAACAACTCAGGAAATTCATAGACTCAAAACCAACTCTAAAAGGATTGTAGGGTCTTATGTAAAATAAGACAACCCAAACCACAACAAGTTTAAACAGAAAGATGGCACAAAATCCAACGACAATAATATCTCTCAATGTCAACAGTCTAAATGCACCAATTAAGAGACATAGGATGGCAAAATGGATTAAAAAACTGAATCCAACATTCTGCTGCTTAAAATAAACATATCTGAATAATCAGAGCAAACACAGACTCAAAGTCAAAGGCTGGAAGACCATTCTACATGCAAACAGAAAGGGGTATGTATACCAGGAAGAAATCACACTACTAAACATATATGCACTAAATGAGGGACCAGCAAAATATTTAAAATGACTATTAATAGACCTCAAAGAAGACATTAACAGTAGCACAGTAATAGTAGGAGACTTCCAACACTGCCATATCGACTACGGATAGATCTACGAGACTGAAACTCACCAGGGAAATACTGGACCTGAAGGCAGAAATGGAAGAAAGAGAGCTGGTTGATATATACAGGGCTTTTCATCCAAAAAAGCTGAATACACATTTTTTTCCAGTACACATGGAACGTTCTCCAAGATAGGCTATATAATGAGCCACAAAGCCTACCTCAACAAAATATAAAAGATAGAAATTGTGTCAACTATATTTTCAGCTCATGATGCACTGAAAATAGTAGTTAACCATACACAGAAGCAGGGAGTCAAATCAAACACCTGGAAACTGAACAGCTCACTGCTGAACAACAAACGGGTCATAGAAGAAATCAAACAGGAAATACACAGATGCCTAGACCAAATGACAATGAAGATACCAACCATCAGAACTTGTGGGACACAGCAACAGCTATTTTAAGAGGACAGTTCATAGCTCTGCAAGCATTCATAAGGAAAGAAGAAAGGGCTCACATAAATAACCTGACCTCACAGCTGAAAATATTAGAAAAACACCAAAAAGAAGCCCAACCCAGGCAGAAGGAATGAATTAATAAAACGTAGGGAGGAAATCAATGAGCTGGAAACCAAAAACAAAACAAAACAAAACAAAAAAACAATCCGAAAGATTAATGAAACCAAGAACTGGTTCTTTGAAAAATTAAACAAGATTTACAAGCCACTGGCAAGATAGTAAGGACATGGAAAGAGAGAACCCAAATAAACAGAATCAGAAATGGAAATGGTGACATCACAACAGAAAATACAGAAATACAAAAGATCATCACAGATTACTTTGAGAACCTGTATGCCACAAAACATGAGAAACTGGAAGAAATGGACAAATTCCTGAAGTCCTATAACCTCCCACAATCAAAACAAGAAGACCTCCAAGACCTGAATAAGCCTATCGCCATCGAGGAAATTTTAACAGTAATTAAAAGTTTGCCCAAACACAAAAGCCCAGGTCCAGACAGGTTCACTAGCGAATTTTACCAAACATTTCAGGAGGACCTACTGCCAGTCCTGTTCAAGCTCTTCCAGGAAATACAAGAAACAGAAACACTCAAACAGCTCCTACAAGGCACATATCACCCTGATACCCAAAGCAGGGAGAGACAACACAAAGAAGGAAAATTACAGACCAATCTCATTGATGAACACAGAGCTAAGATCTTCAAGAAAATACTAGCAAACAGACTCCAAAAACTCATCAAAAATATCATACATCATGACCAAGTAGGATTCATCCCGGGAATGCAAGGATGGTTCAACATTAGCAAATCAATCAACATAATACATCATATCAATAAGAGAACAAATAAAAACCATATTATCCTATCAATAGATGCAAAAAAGCTTTTGACAAGATTCAGCACCCATTCATGATTAAAACCCTCCAGAAAATGGGAATTGAAGGAAGCTTTCTAAAGATAGTTAAAGTCATCTACCAAAAGCCCACAGTGAGTATTATTCTCAATGGGGAAAAATTGAAAGCCTTCCTCTTACAATGAGGAACATGACAAGGTTGCCCTCTCTCACCTCTTTTATTCAATATAGTACTGGAAGTACTCGCCATAGCAATAAGAGAAGAAAAGGACATTAAGAGCATCCAGATAGGCAAGGAAGAAATCAAGCTATCATATTTGCAGATGACATGATATTTTACTTAGAGAACCCTAAACTCTCGACCCAAAAACTCTTAGAAAGAATAGATATGTATAGTAGAGTGGCAGGGTACAAAATCAATACCCCAAAAAGTCGGTGGCTTTCCTATACACAAATAACAAAAGAGAAGAAAGTGATATTAAGAAATCTATTCCATTCACAATTGTACCACAGAAAATCAAATACCTAGGAATCAGCTTAACCAAGTGTGTAAAGGACCTATACAAAGATAACTACAAGACACTGCTTCAAGAAATAAAAGGGGGACACGAGGAAATGGAAACACATTCCCTGCTCATGATGGGAAGAATTCACAATGTCAAGATGGTAATTCTTCCTAGAGCTTTGTACAGATTCAATGTGGTTCCCATAAGGATACCCATGACTTTCTTTAAAGAAATTAACCAAACACTCCTGAAATTCATATGGAATAATAAACCCCCATGGATAGCTAAAGCAATCCTTAGAAAAAGAAGATAGGAGGCATCACCTTTCCCAACCTCAAACTGTAACACAAAGCAGCAGTAATTAAAACAGCATTGTACTGGAATAAAAACAGACCTGTGGATCTATGGAATAGAGTTGAGTATCCTGACACCCACCCTCAAAGACATGATCATTTAATCTTTGATAAAGGAGCAAAGAGTCCAACTGGAGTAAGGAAAGCCTCTTCAACAAGTGGTGCTGGGAAAACTGGACAGCTCAATGTATTAAAATGAATTTGGACCTGTGTCTAACACCTTGCACAAAAATCAGATCAAAATGGATTAAAGATCTCAATATCAGACTTGAATCCATGAAGTATGTTGAAGAAAGTATAGAAAAAACCCTCCAAGATATTAAAGCTAAAGACATCTTCAAAGGTGAAACACCATTAACAAAGCAACTATAGGAAAAGACATATGGGACTACATGAAACTAAAGAGTTTTCGCACATCGAAAGAAACAGTGACCAAGATAGAAAGCATTCCACAGAATGGGAAAGAATATTCACCCAATACCCATCTGATCAATGGTTAATATCCAGGATATATCAGGCACTGATACAGCTATATAAGAAGAAACCAGCCAACCCCATAAAAAATGGGGAGAAGAGATGAACAGTAACTTTGACAAGGAAGAAATTCGAATGGCCAAAAGGCATATAAAAATGCTCATCATCACTAATCATCAGAGAGATGCAAATCAAAACAACATTGAGACATTACCTCACACCACAGAGACTGGCCCATATTCAAAAGGGTAAAAGCAACAAGTGCTGACATGGATGCAGGGAAAAGGGGACCTCATCCATTGTTGGTGGGAATGTCGACTTGTACAACCTTTCTGGAAAACAATATGGACATTCCTCCAAAGAGTAGAAATTGAGCTCCCTTTGACCCAGCCATACCACTCCTGGGAATATACCCGGGGAAGTCAAAAACACACAATGCAAACACAGTCCGGCACTTTTATTTTCATAGCAGCAATATTCACAATAGCCAGAACCTGGAAACAACCAGTATGTCTGAGGACTAATGACTGGATAAAAGAAACTGTGGTACATCTACACAATGGATTACTATGCAGCTGTTAGGAAAAATGAAGGTATGAAATTTGCCTATAAATGGATGGACATGGAAAGGATCATGTTGAGTTAAATTAGTCAGAAGGAAAGAGAGACATAGAATGACTGCATTTATTTGCATGACATAAATATATCAGGTGGTCCTACCAAAAGTGGAAATTACCCCAAACATGAGGGAATCAGAGGTTAGGTAAGACAGAGAAGGTAACATGTGTGAATAAATGTCGAAAGGGCTGATACCAACATAGAACTGAGCATTAAATGCAGGCAAAAAAAATGCACATGATGGCTTCCAAGTGTATGTAGTGCAACCCACAATGTGTAGGAGAAGGAAGGGAGAGAGAGGGAGAGACAGAAGAGATAAAGAACCTGCCTTTTAGGCAGACTATGGGGGGGAGAGGCAATTGGGGACATTGGTGGTGGGAAATGGGCACTGGTGGAGGGCGGGTGTTGGAACACTATGTGACCATAACCTCCAAACATGAACAACGTTGTAATTGTATATCTCATGGTGGTATAATAAAATTTTTAATTAAATAAAAATAAAAAATAAAGGATGTAGTTTAGGCAGAAAAAATTTATTTTAATTTCCTTTTAGATTACACCTGACTATTCAGGCCTTACTCCTACCTTGGTGCTCAGGAATCATTCCTATCACTCACTTGTATAACTTGTCTTTCCATTGTTCATCGATTTGCTAGAGCGGGTGCCAGTAATATCTCCATTCATTGGAAATAAGGTCCATTATTGATCATTCCTCATAAGAATAAATATTGAGTATTGGGGTCAAAATTGGGTTGACATTGTCCAAGGCAATCACCTAACCTTTGTTTTAGTCCTCAGTTATGAAAAAAAGCATTATAAATACACCACAGTATTTGCGTTTTGTCTTTATATTTTAAACTTATACTTTAAATGATCTCCCTTGCCTTTTGTACTCTTTCACTAATGCTCATATGTTAAGACTAGTACATTTTCAGTGGTAAAATTAATCTCCAGGCAAGTAATATTGCGGCTATTCTCTTAAATAATAGACAGTAATGGTTTTCCATATACAAGAACTCTTTTCTGTGCTGGAGCAAAGTGTGCTTGTCTTGCACATGGCCAATCTGGGTCTTTTTCCCTGCACTCCTTGACCCAGATAGGACTGATCCCTGAGCACTGATCTCTGGGCAAGCTCTGAGCACAGCCAGCTTGGGGACAAAAATAACAAAACAAACAAACAAACATTGGGCACTTTTACAGCATGAACTGATGCAATCATTCTTTCTTGATTTGATCCTTTATGCTTTGCATTTTTATAACTTGAATCTTTCTAGGGAGATAATTTCGGACATATTAATCTAGTTCTACTTTCAAACCATTGAAGTCAGCATTGTCAATCACTAAGATGATATCTTGACGTTGCCTTGCTGCCCTTGGCCTTTGACCACACACTCTTCTGAATGATGCAGACAGGCCTTCATTGTAGAAAAAAAAATAACACTAAAGCCAGATCAAATTGGATAAAAATATTTCCTATGTGCTTCTTTCTCTGGCCTGAAAAATATCTATGGTACTCCATAAGGTTACAAATGAGCATATTGAAGTCATGGTTTTTTCGTTAGCCTAAACCTCTCTATCCTGATCATTTTCATTAAATTTCGTCCCATGAGGCAAATATCTCAGTGACAAAATACCTTCCTTGCATGTGCAGGTACTGACTTCAATCCCTAGCTTATGAAAACAACAACAGTCACAAAACGAGCACACAAACACACACACTTTTTAATTTTTTGAAATAGAATTTTATCTTTATTTTCATGAATATGGAACACCGCATCTCAAATGTAACACACTTATTTTCTTTAAACTTGTATGTAACATTGAGCTTAGAGTCAAGTAAAACAGGAATAGGTTTTTCTAGGTAGTGGCCCATAGGTTGCAGACATGGCATGAGCACTCTCTTTTCTCTTTCTCTCTTTAAAAAAGAAAAATATTATATATATATTTATATATATATATATATAATCAGTATTGTAGAAAATATCAAATAGTGATGAACCCTTGGTCTTGCATTACAAAATTGTGTCTATCAAGTAGTGGTGGAAGAGAGAGTGGGGAAGAACAAAGAGGAAGACTAGACATCACATGGAGGAAGGTCTTGGCACTTTGTTGTTTGTGTAGGTGTGATAGCTTTCCAATCACAGCCATAAATATTAATGCATATAACCATGTTACTTATACTAATATATATAAATAAACTATATATTACCATGATACTTAAACTACTATATATGGAGTAATATATAATGCCACTATATCCATGTTACTTAAACTACTACATATATACACATATTTATACAGTATATATAAAGTAGTATGTATATGTATATATGTGCATATGTCTATATGTGCATATGTGTATATGTGTATATGTATATAATAGTTTAAGTAACATGGCTACTTAAACATGTTACTTTAACTACTATATATACATATATGCATATTTGTATATATGTGTATATAGTAGTTTCAGTAACATAGTTGTAGTGATGTTATATATTTACTATACATAGTAGTTTAAGTAACATGATAATATATACTGTATATAGTAATACTATATATTACTTTATATAAGTCATATATAGTAAACTAATATAGATATATATCTTTAGTAGTTTAAGTAACATGGTTATAGTGGCGTTTATATATATTAACAACTATATATTAAATACTATATACACATATATGAATATATACATATATACTCTATATGCATATATACATATGTGTGTACATGCATGCATGCTTGTATATACATACACATACATATATGCATATGTATATGTGTATATATACATATATAGTTGTATGTATGCATGTATGTATACATACAACTTCAACAACTTCATAGTTGTAGTTGAAAAATAACAATTTGGTCTATTTTGAGTCTTCTTTGAGACTTTGTATTGGCTATGTAAGGCAATAATATTTAAGAAAAGTAATATTAACTATCTCATAGGGTTTTGGTAAAAATTAAAGACCTAATATTTAAGTGATTTAGTTCATCTTTGGTTTGAATTAGACCTCAATTGGAATTTTTATTACTTAATCAGTAATCAAAGCAGCACAGGACTCATATTAATGTATATTTTCAAATTTGTATATATATGATTTCATATATGCATTTTTAAATATGTTTAATATGTATATAGGAATTCACTTAAATGATTACTTTATTGTGAAATTTGAATTTATATATTTAGAATGTGCATAATTACATAATATGCTTTTAGGAATTTTCAAAGATTCATTCAAATCTTTATAGCTTTTAGTATTTTTAAATATTCCTTCAAAATGTAGGATTATCCCCTTAGGGTCTGTAAGAAAAAGCTTAGTTTCCAAAATTGAAAGAAAGTGTCATTTCTATCTAGAGTACTGGCACATGTGAATTTTACAAGAACAGGAAGATTAACTAGAAACTCAGTGCAATGTAAAGGCATCAGAGGAGCAGTAGGGGATGATACTTGACCTTTTGAGACTTCTCAGGGGACTGAAGTTAAAGCAACTCCAGGTGGTCTTCAGAATCACTTGACATTTTCAGTAAGTGATGGGCCAAACAAAAAAAAAAAAGATTGTGAGGAAGTCAGAGTTACAATAAAGTTCTATTTCACAGGTTATTGAATACATTTATATAAGGAATTTCCTAATTCTAAATTTAGTATATATGGTGCCTGTCTTTAGTCTAACTCACTGCAACATCAGACATAGAACTTGGATTTAACAAGTTTATACTCATGTCTTTTCCTTTTTCATAGTCATTACCAGAGGCATTCTAGTTAGTTCCAGCAATTGTGTCTGTTTTGATAACTTGAATATTGTTGTCATCCTAGTTTTCCAGAAATCAAAGGTTATATTTTAATACCTGCTTTTTCTCTCCATTTAGATAGCCTTTTAGTATCCAAGGCACTGTTTCTACATTCTAAAGTGAATACAGTGATCTGGGACCTCCACAACCACACCCTGCATTAATAACCTCCAGGGTCCCATTCAGTGACTCTTGGGGGTCTTGTATTGCTGGAATTGAACTGGGATGGCTGCATGCTAGATGTTTTGCTGTTTTGTTTTGTTCCCTAGTCCCCACTAGAAGAGCTGCAGTCTAAAAGAGTGATCAGGGGCCTTAAAGATAGTACACAAACCCTTGTATTCTTTGTATTATAGAGACATTATTTCAGTTCTGTCTCCGTCTTCACACAACCTTTGTCCCTTTGCACTCTCTATTCCTAAAAGGACTTAGTTATAATATTTAGAAATTACCAGGGATCAGGGATGACTTTGTTTGAGATTCTAAGCTACTTACATCCCCAAAGATCATATGGGCCACACCTGGTGCTGCTCAGAGCTTACGTGGATTGCTACTGGCAAAAGCTAGGGGGACATATGAGGTGTCTTAGATTGAACTCTGGTTGACCATACTCAAGGCATGGGCCCTAACCTTTCTACTATCACTGGCCTAAGAAGGTCACATTCTATATTTATGTAAAACAAGAAATTTTGTGAGACACTATTCAATTAATTAGACTTCTCAAATCGTCTCTTTTCTTTAAACTAAGAGATCCCC
Source organism: Cryptotis parvus (assembly GCA_021461705.1). NCBI lineage: Eukaryota > Metazoa > Chordata > Mammalia > Eulipotyphla > Soricidae > Cryptotis > Cryptotis parvus. The sequence continues at coordinate 162,603 of JAJIBD010002882.1, forward strand.
TCCCTTACTATTGAAGTCTCAGAATATGTTTTTGTGATTATTTATGACTTTGTTACCATCTTGATCAGTATAATTATAATTTATCAATGCTCTCAAAATACTGTACGAAAATCTTCATATATAATGATGCACCTCATTTTATGATCCATGTTTTGTTTTTGTTTTGTTTCAGGATGTTTGTTTATATACTTGTACAGTCTAGTTAAACAGACTAATTTCTCTTAAAATAGAATTTACATTTTCCTATCTTTCTTTTCTTATTTTAGCTTTTCTTTCCTTTAAATTAAAATTCAATTTCCATATGATCTTTAATTCCTTTAAATTAAAATTCAATTTCCATATGATCTCTTCTAATAAAAAGTACCGGTTATTCGCTAGGCCTCAAATATATTAAAAAAAAAAGTGTTACTAAATAAGTATCAAACCAATGATTTCTCCTTCTTTTACTGTCCCTCTCAAAACCTATAAGACATAGTACTTCTCCATTTTATGGGTAATTACAGAATCTTATTCGTTTCTTAGTATAGATCTGTATTATTTATAGAGCATACATAGAAATAGTTCTTATTGATTTGAAGTATTTTTAAAGTAGTTTCACAAAAACTTGTATAATTTTCTTTAGATTCAGAGACAGATGAACACAATGCTACTTCCTTTGTTATTCTATAATAACTTAATGATTATTTAGGGTTTTAGAAACAACCACTATATAAAATCAATGTTCTATAAACAATCATGCTCAACTGTGAACAGGAAGATTTAGGATTATTGGCATAATTGTAAATAAATATTCTCTCAAGGATGATCTTCCAAGATCATTTCATTATCATAAAGTTAATCAAATAATTAATTAATAAATATTATCAGTTTACTGCATAGCTAAACTTACATGTAGTTAGTTAAGTGGAATTAAACTCAATTATAAGGGAATTCCTTCTGAGTTTTTGGTTTTTTTTTCTAATTACCCACTATGAAACTGTATGTCCCTTTAAAGAAAAAAATTACGAATAAATTGTGATCATTGTTTCCATCAAAATAATTTTGCTCTTTGTTACAGAATCTAGGGATTGAAGGAAATGACTAATGTGTAGAGATACCTTACTTCAATATTTCTCTTATCTATGTGATGAGACTCTCCCTTGGATATTGGAATTTTGCTAGTGATTAGTTATTGAGAATTAGCGCATTGGTCAAAATTATAAGCAGATTGATGGTTCTAAGTTATCTAAAATATCAAATAAAAACAAATGACCTACCCTCTTCATTTTAGTAACCAATGACTGGTTTCTGTCAATACCTGAATGCCCTCTATATTATCAGCTCATAAATGCAAAGGAGGATCACTCCTGGTGGTGCTCATGAAAGGATATGGCGTCCTAGGGATCGAATACTGGTGCGTTCAGAACCGTTCTGCCAACCCCCTACCCCCTGCCATTATCCGGGCAGGCTAGAGATAAAAAGCCTGGCAGTCTGGAATGCCCAAGTTCCATAGACCAGGACCCATCACACTCCCCAGCACCAATCTCCCTGATCTCGCCTGCTCTACCCCAGGTTTCACACTCCAAAACTCAAAACCGTGTGGATGCTAGTGCGCCGCACAAAGTACTTGGTTTACCAATATCCTATTTAGCAGTTACAGGAATATTAGCAACAATACTGAATGCATCCCTCAAAATTGGTGAACAACAATTGACAAAACCCACTGTATTGCCCAGCCACACAGTGCCCAGTGCACTCAAGTTGCAACCTATAATAGTCATAATGGTAAAGCAGTGGAGGATTAAATCAAGTTCCATGAGCGAAGTCACCTGCCAAGATGAGTGAAGCAATAATGATGAGCTGTATGACCTCTCCAATAAGCAATTTTGAAGGGAGCTGTTAAGGATACATAAGGAGCTCAAAGAAGCAATAGAACACAGAGCCAATAAAATCCAAGAGGACATGAAGGCATAAGTGAGGAAAAAGGAAATGAAAATGCAAGCAGAAATAACAAACATTAAAAATGAGGTGGGGAAAAAAAAATGAGGTGGGGGAATTGAAAAACTCATTGGAAGGCTTTCTCAGCAGAGTCACAGCTGCCGAGGACAGAATCAGAGAGCTCCAACGTGAGGTACAGAGACTTTCTCAGCAAAAACAGAAGTTGGAAAAGAGTTGCAGTAAGCGAACAGACAACAAGAGATAATTGAAATGAAGCCAAAAGGAATAGCATAAGGATAATTGGAGTCCCAGAGGGACAAGAAGAAAACCCTGTAGAAAAAGCAACTATCAAAGCAATTATTGCTGAGAAGTTCTTGGAACTAAAGAGCACTTGCTCCCTGATTCAGGAGGTTCAAAGGGTACCATCTAAAAGAAAACCAAATAAGAATACTCTAAGAAATATCATAATAAAAAGACAAGAACCATAGAAAGAGATAGAATACTGAAAGCAGCAAGATCAAAGAAGGAAATCACATACAAAGGAAAATCCCTAAGATTCACAGCAGATTTTCAGAGGAAGCACTCTGAGCCTGAAGACAATGGTGGGATATCGTGAAAAACTCAACGAAATAAAGGCTTCCCTGGGAACCCGGCCAGACTCACATTCAGATTTGAAGGAGAGATACACAACTTCATAGATAAGCAACAGCTTAAGAACTTCATGGACTTGGAGGCCAGAGCAATAGCCCAGCAGGTAGGGCGTTTGCCTTTGCACGCGCCAGCCCATGCTGGCCCTGATTCGATCCCTGACATCCCATATGGTCCCCGAGCACCACCATGAGTAATTCCTGAGTGCAGAGTGGTTGGCAATGCTAACCACTGAGCATTGCCAGGTGTGACCCCAAAAAACAAAAAATAAATAAATAAAAAACTTCATGGACTCAAAAACAACTTTAAAAAGAAGGAATGAAGGAGCTACTGTAAGATAAGACAAACCCTAAAAGCACAACAAACTTATTCAAAAAGGTGGCACAAAATCCTATAACAATAATCTCTCTCACGCCTATGGTCTAAATGCACAAATAAAGAGACACAGAGTGGCAAAATGGACTAAAAAACTGAATCCAACAATCTGCTGCCTTCAAGAAACACATCTGAATAATCAGAGCAAACACAGACTCAAAGTCAAAGGCTGGAAGACAATTCACCACGCAAACAGCTCTTCCAAAAAAGGCCAGTGTGGCCATACTAATATCTGATAACATAGACCTCAGGCTAAAAAGGTTTAGAAGGGACAGTGAAAGCCATTATTAATAATTAAGGGATACATATACCAGGAAGAACTTACACTCTTAAACATATATGCACCCAACAAGGGACCAGCTAAATATTTACAACTGCTAATAGACTTCAAAGAACATTGACAGTAACACAGTAGTAGTTGGAGACTTTAACACTGCTTTATCAAGTTTTTTTTTTGGTTTTTGGTCACACCTGGCAATGCACAGGGGTTTCTCCAAGGTCTTCACTCAGAAATTACTCCTGGCTGTGCTAGGGGGACCATATCGGATGCTGGGGATCAAACCTGGGCTGGCATGGGCTGGCCACATGCAAGGCAAATGCCCTACCTGCTAGACTATCACTCCAGCCCCTGCTTTATCAAGTCTTGATAGATCAACAAGACTGAAAATCACCAAGGAAATACTGGCCCTGAAGGAAAAAATAGAAGAAAGATGGATGTTGATATATACAGGGCTTATCATCCTAAAACAACTGAATTCACATTTTTCTCCAGTGAACACACAAAACATTCTCCAAGATAGACCACATGCTGAACCATAAAACATACCTCAATAAAATAAAAAGCATAGAAATTGTATCAACTATCTTTTCAGACCATTATGCACTGAAAATGGAACTTAACCACACACAAAAACAGAGAGTGAAGACAAACACCTGGAAACTGAACAGCTCAGTGTTAAACAACCAGTGGGTCATAGAAGAAATAAAAAGGAGAAATCCAAAGAATCCTGGGAACAAATGAAAATAAAAACATAAACTATAAAAACTTGAGGGATACAGCGAAAGCAGTGTTAAGAGGAAAGTTCATAGCTCTGCAAGAATCCATCAAGAAAGAAGAAAGGGACCACATATATAACTTGACTTCACAGCTCAAAATATCAGAGAAAAACAACAAAAGGAGCCCAAAGAGGCAGAAGGAAGGAAATAGTAAAACTTAGAGAGAAAATCAATGAGTTGGAAACCTAAAGAAACAATCCAAAAGATTAATGAAACCAATAGCTGGTTCTTCCGGAAAAAAAAAAAACAAGTTTGACAAACCACTGGTAAGACTTGTATGGACAGGGAAAGAGAGAACCCAAATAAACAGAATCAGAAATGAAAATGGAGACATCACAACAGAAACCACAGAAATCCAAAAGATCATCAGAGATCACTTTGAAAGTCTGTATGCCATGAAACATGAGAACCTGGAAGAAATGGATAAATTCCTGAAGTCCTATAACCTCCCACAGCTGAAACAAGACCTCTAATACCTGAATAAGCCTATCACCATGGAGGAAATTGAAACAGTAATTAAAAGTATGCCCAAAGACAAAAAGCCCAGGTCCAGATTGATTCAATAGAGAATTCTACCCAACCTTTAAAGAGGACCTACTGCCTGTCCTCTTCAAGATCTTCCAGGAAATAGAGAGAAACAGAAACACTCCCAAACAGCTTTTACGAGGCATGTATCACCCTGATACCCAAAGCAGGGGGAGACAACACAAAGAAAGAAAACTACAGACCAATCTCCCTGATGAACATAGATGCTAAGGTCTTCAACAAAATTTTAGCAAACAGAATCCAAATATTCATCAAAAAGATTATACATCATGACCAAGTAGGATTATCCCAGGAATGCAAGGATGGTTCAACATTCACAAGTCAATCAACATAATACATCATATCAATAAGAAAGAAATAAAAACCATATGATCATATCAATAGATGCAGAGAAAGCATTTGACAAGGTCCAATACCTGTTCATGATTAAAACCCTCCAAGAAATGGGAATTGGAGGAACCTTTCTCAATATACTCAAAGCCATTTATCAGAAGCCCACAGCGAGTATCATTCTCAATGGGGTAAAAAATGAAAGCCTTTCCCTTAAGGTCCACAGACAAGGTTGCCCACTGTAACCTCTTTTATTTTATATAGTACTGGAAGTACTTGCCATAGCAATCAGAGAAGAAAAGAACATTAAGGGCATCCAGATAGGCAAGTAAGAAGTCAAGCTATCATTATTTGCATGACATGATATTTATCTAGAGAACCCTAAACTCTCTACCAAAAGACTAAAAACAATAGATACTTAGAGTGGCAGGGAACAAAAATCAATACCCAAAAGTTGGTGGCTTTCCTATATACAAATAACAAAATATAAGGAAGGGATATTAAGAAAACAATTCCATTCACAATTGCACCACAGTAAATCAAATGCCTAGCAATCAGCTTAACCAAGTATGTAAAGGACCTGTACAAAGAAAACATCAAGACACTGCTTCAAAAAATAAAAGAGGACAAGAGGAAATGGGAAAGCATCCCCTGCTCTTGAATGGGGAGAATCAGCATTGTCAAAATGGTAGTACGCCCTAGATCTTTGTTCAGATTCAATGCTGTCCCTATAAGGATACTATGACAATTTTCAAAGAAATTGACTAAACACTCCTGAAATTAGTATGGACTAATAAACCCCCGCAGATAGCTAAAGCAATCCTTGGGAAAAAAGAAGATGGGAGGAATCACCTTTCCCAACTTCAAACTGCACTACAAAGCAGTAGTAATTAAAACAGTGTGGTGTTTGAATAAAAGGAGACCTGTGGACCTATGGAATAGAGTTGAGTATCCTGACACCCATCTTCAAGCACATGATCTTTTAGTCTTCAATATAGGTGCAAAGAGGTTGAAATGGAGCAAGGAAAGCCTCTTCAACAAGTGGTGTTGGGAAAACTGGACAGTTACGAGTAAGGAAATGAATTTGGACCTCTGTCTAACACCGTGCACAAAAAATCAGATCAAAATGGATTAAAGATATAAATATCAGACCTCAGTCCAATGAATAAAACGTACAATGAATAAAATATAGGAAAAACCCTCCATGACATTGAAACAAAAGGCATCTTCAAAGATGAAACACCACTAAAAACCAACTGGAAGCAAAGATAAACATACAGGACTATATGGAACTAAAAAGCTTCTGTACCTCAAAAAGAAAGTAGTAGCAGAGCTGCTACTGGCTCTCTCCTGCAGACCGGCCGCTCACGAGGTGCCCCGGGAGGGATGGTGGGTTCTAGCCCTGGCCCACCATCCCAGCAGAGCCTCGCAACAAGCCAGACGACCCCCCCCCACTCCATGAGGGCCTCCATTTTCCACATCCGGACTTCTCTCTCGTCAGACCTCCACCCAGCAGACCAGCCAATCAGCGCCCGCTCATCGAAGTTCCACCCTGCAGCAGTCTTTCTTAAATCCGGCTCAGGTATGCCAGTCCAGAGACTCGCAGACATGGGGCAGAGCTGCTACTGGCTCTCCCTGTGACCGGCTGCTCACGAGGTGCCCAGGAGGGATGGTGGGTTCTAGCCCTGGCCCATCATCCCAGCAGAGCCTCGCAACAAGCCAGACGACCTCCCACTCCATGAGGGCCTATATTTTCCACATCCGGACTTCTCTCTCGTCAGACCTCCACCCAGCAGACCAGCCTATTAGCGCGCCGGGGGTTCATCAATAAATGCTGGACTTAGAGATGCCTACAAGAGTATGCTACCTGCACGGCAGAGCCTGGCAAGCTACCCGTGTTGTATTTGATATATATGCCAAATACCAGTAACAATTATAGACCTCATTCCGAATGGATTGAGGCTCTTTATGTTCCTGGAGCAAGCAGATGCCTTGGGCTCTACTAGCATGAGACAGGACATATGGAGATGTTACTGGGGCCCGCCTCGAGCAAATCGATGGTGAACGGGAAGACAGTGACAGTGATACAGTGATACCTCAAAAGAAACAGTGACCAAGATACAAAGACAGTCCACAGAATGGGAAAGAATATTCACCCAATATTCATCTGATAGGGGGTTAATATTCGGGATATATTAGGCACAGGTAGAACTTTTCAAGAAGAAAACAGCCAAACGACATCAAAAAATGGGGAGAAGAAATGAACAGAAACTTCAACAAGGAAGAAATTGGAATGGCCAAAAGACATATGAAAAAATGCTCATCATCACTAATTATCAGAGAGATGCAAATCAAAACAGCAATTAGATATCATCTCACACCACAGAGACTGGTGCATATCCAAAAGAGCAAGAACAAGTGCTGGAGTGAATGTGGGGAAAAGGGGACTTTCATCCATTGTTGGTGGGAATGTCGACTGGTGTAGCCTTTTTGGAAAACAATATGGACATTCCTCCAAACTCTAGAAATTGAACTCCCATTTGACCCAGCCATACCACTATTTGGAATATACACTGGGAAGCCAAAACACACAGCAGAAACACCATCTACACTTTTATTTTCATAACAGCACTATTCAAAATAGCCAGGATCTGGAATCAACCAGAATGTCCTAGAGCTGATGACTGGATAAAGAAACTGTAGTGCATCTACACAATGGAATACTGTGAAGCTGTTAGGAAAAATAAAGTTATGAAATTTGTCTATAGATAGACGGACATGGAGGGATCATGCTGAGTGAAATCATATATACTGAGTGAAATAGCCAGAAGGAAAGACAGATATAGAACTACTGCATTTGTTTGCATTACATACAATATATATATACATATATTTGTATATGTATATATATTTTATGTATATATGTATATATTTTATAAATATATATATTTGTATATGTATATATATTTTGTATATATACACATATATATATATGATACCAACATCTAAGGTCAGGCGAATCACGGATCAGGAGGTCTTGTCAAAGGTGGAAATTACCACAATTGTGTAGAAGTCAGAGGTTAGGTAAGACAGAGAATGAAATAGTGACTAATAATTGTCAAAAGTGCTAATACCAACCTAGAACTGAGGATTAAATACAGGCAAATGATACACATGATAGCCTCTAAATTTATGTATTGTAATCCACAATGTGTAAGGGAAGGAAGAGAGAAAGAGAGAGAGAAAGATAAAGAGATAAAGAACCTGCCATAGAGGCAGGCTAGGGAGGGGGAGGGAATCAGGGATATTGGTGGTGGAAAACGGGCACTGGTGGAGGGATGGGTGCTGGAACACTGTGTGACCGAAACCCAAATATGAACATTTTTTTAATTGTATATCTCATGGTGGTATAATAAAATATTTTTAAAATTAAAAAGGGATATGGACAAATGATACCTATAAAATGCAATTTTGTAAACTTGTGAAAGTGCTTAAGGTCAAAGTAAAAATGGGAAGGAAATAGTTATTATGAAAAAACTACCTATCTATAAATGCATTTAATTGCATAAATTAATTTATGTTGGATTAATATGGCCTATTGGATTAAATTGTCTGGGAATTTTTTTTCTGAATAGAACAGGAAAATTTTAGCTCAATTACTATTTTATTTCTTAGACAGTAAATATGCATTTAAAATAAATGCTTATCTCGAGTACTTGTTCCATCTGAACATGACCTTGATTTATCACTAGATTAAGCTCCTTGAAAGGTACTGGATAATCAGGTTATTTGCTTTCATAATTGAATATTATTATCTGGTGACAAAAATATGATAATAATAAAATCATAAAAAAATGCAAAGGAACAATATTAGGATTGGGGTTCAGGAGTTTCTAACAAGTGTAACAGCCTCCTATTAGTGAAGATGTTGTTTAAATATATATTTTGCTACTACCAAAATCATTTTGAAGACAGCTACATCTTTGTGATTAAAAGATTAAGAAAACATCATCCATCCACTTCTGGTTCCTGAGTAATCAGGAGCAGCAGCTTGCTGATAAGGGCTGGGGATGGGTGTGCCTTGACCCTGAGCAGCTCTCTATGCTGGCCATGGGGTTTACGACAAACATCTGTTTCTCTGACCCTGAGTGGTGTAAAGGATCATTTGTTCCTCTGTGAACTGTAACTTGTTTTCCCTTTTTGATGTATGAATGTAACTGTACTCAATCTTGCATGATTTTAATTGACACTTTGGAATGTACTTTTTGGACTATAAATGAAACCTCAGTACTTGAAGCATTGGTGAAATGGGTTAGAGTCCCATGACCACCTTGATCCCTGGTCCCATTGCAATGAAATAAACTTCTGTCCTTCTCCCCTTCTGTATTTTGTCTATTTTATTACAAACTTGGGCATAATATATTCTGCTCATTGAAATTAAAAGAGAAAATGAACTTTTTTTCAGTTTAATATCTTTAGATATAGTGGAATGTTGCTTTCTTATAATTAAAAATTTCAAAGTATAACTTCACCCAGAAGGTAGAGAAGCCCTAACTCTTATAAGAAATAAACACATAGCTCACTTAAGTATGAGTTATAGAAGCACACGGGTGGGGATTGGGAAGGAGTGGCGAGAAGCATTCAGAAAACCTACTTCAATATTACATGAATAATGTAAATTTGAAACTGCATCTATAGATCCTCAATTTTTCCAGGAGAAGCATGAAATAAACAAAACACTTTGAGCATAATGCCAATTGTAATCTTTTTCAGTAAGAGTTTATAACACTTAACACAGAGGAGGCAAACTTGTTCTAAAACAAGTTTATTTTATGGAAAATTTATAATCTGAAAATATCTTTTCAAAAACAAAATAATGAATTCTTGACAAGGAAAGGGACTTCAGGTTGGCATTTTGTGCAATTTGTCTTCCACAAAGGGTCAAGCAAACTTAGCTCAGTAGGCCCAGGGTGAAGCAATTCTAAAATATGGCACTTTAATACCATACCAATTGACATCAGAACAATTTATTTAATTACCGCTTACCCCATGCGAAAGCAACCATGGAGCTGACCTCCCAATAAATGGCTTGGTCAATCCCTGGCCGAGTCCAACATTGCTCTAAGGGTTCCCTCACACAGGTAGGGGGAGGGGCCATGCTGGCCAGACTTGGAGTGGAGATTTGGGCTCCTCCACCCATTCCTCTACCTCCATGCCAGCTACCCCGGAAGAGAGATCCACGCCAGACCCACAGCTTTGTTGGCACACAGCCACTCTGCAGCCACGTGACATTCTTAGATAGTACTGATTTTAGGATCAGGTCCTTCCTAGGATCTTTCACATTTATACACTGTATACAGATCTAGGCAGGAATGTTAAAGATGGGGCCTTAGGATGAGGTGTGGCAAGTTGATGAGGAGAAATGGAATTTCTGTGAAAGGGAAACTGTGAGCTCCTTTCTGGTTGGCAAGGGGAAACTGAAACTTCCTCTTTTATTACCTTCTCTGTTTCTCCACTTCATCCAAATGACCTGAAACACTTAACACTTGTCAAGATAAGCAGATGTCACTGCAACATAATTTGTGACCCACTCGGGACGCCACTTTTTGATGGGAGCCACTTCTCCCCATCTGCAGCAGATTTATGATTAACAATTTATACACAATTAGGAAATTTCAAAAAATATATATTCATGAAGGGGAAAACTGGGCACAGGAAAGTGTGACTATGCATGTGATAACATACATAGTCATATATAATGAGTATAGAAAATGTTGAATGGAGATCATCGAAGTGTGCTTTTAGGACGGGAATGAGGAGAAAGGAAACTACAACTGAAAGAGAACAACTTTGTACAGCTCTCATGGCCACTGCTCTCCAGCCAAAGTGATCAGTACAAAGGTATGTATGAGGCTCTGTTTCATTCCAATCAAACTCAAGTAATATGACAATGTTCCCTGTGAGGTCTTGTGATACTTTTGTCTAAACTACAGCCTTAGGACAGTCTATTTTTTGCTTTCTTATTCACTTGTAGGTCATCTAAATTTTGAAGAGAAAGGAGGGGCAAAATTTTCCATAAGTTGTGTTTATTTGATTTCAACAGCACTTTTTCAGAACTAAGCCTGAGTGAAATTTCCCCAGGCAAAATTTCCCAGGCAGATATTAGACTGCCCTTTCAACTGTCATAAAACTCTATAAGTTACTCCAAAGTACTTAACAAAATTTTCAATAATTCAGTTGATATGCACTTATTTGATATATGCCTATTCTGGGATAGAATATAAGTTCTATAAGCAGGGGCAGAATCTGTTTTGCTTATTACTTTTTCCTCAATTATGTAGCACAGGTCTTATACTGACTGCAAAAGTGTGTGGGAAGTAGGCTGGTGTGTTGTGAGTGGAGGGATGTGGCAATAAATCTCAAAGGGTTATCCATATGATCTTAAAAGGAGTTCCTGCTTTCAACTTCAACTTCTAGCTCCAGACTTGGGGAGTCAGCTCAAATTCTAAGTCCAGAACCCATCAAGGGATCATTCAACAGTACTGACAAAATTCTGCATGATGACATCCAGAAGGGAGAAAGGTAGAGTGTCTTAGGAGACAAGTTACTATAGGACTTGAGAACAGGCATGTGAAATCAGCTTTGTAAAAGCAAATTCCAGCAAGCACTGGGCCTCAGAACTGCCAACCCTACTCAACTCTACACGTGATGATCTTCCCTTTGCTTTATGACACACTCTACTTTCTCATCACCTGCATTCCAAGTGAGGGTGTGTAAATCCTTTCAATTTCTTTATGTATTTTTCTCTTCTCCTCTTTCATATTTCTTAAATGAAAGGTTGTTTCATGCCTGATTTCCTGACATTTCTTCCTGTGGGAAATGCTAAGGAACTTGGGTGGAATTCAAGATTTCAATCTGCCCTCAGGCCGTTGTGTAATAGTAGTACTCTCTCTTTGATGACCACAGTCCTGCTTCTTGCTTCCTTCCCTTCCCTAATGGAAAAAATGGATGCAATACAGTGAACAAATAAGGATATAGAAAAATTGGCAGGGTAAGATTAGGGGAGCCCTGAGAGTAAAATGTGAAGACAGAATATCAGGAGGTTGGGATTGATAGTGCACATATACTGCTTCTCTCTTGACATCAAGGCATACAGGACCCTGAAGTTAAGAGACTCGATGAACGAAGGTTCATCTTCACAAGACTTTAAAAAGATAAGGAAAGTGCTGGTTCATATCCCTAATTAGAAAATTACATTTCTCACTGGATGTTCTGCTATGGGGACTCCATTCCTCCCTCCCTCCTTTCCTTCCTCCCTCCCTCCCTTCCTTCCTTCCTTCCTTCCTTCCTTCCTTCCTTCCTTCCTTCCTTCCTTCCTTCCTTCCTTCCTTCCCTTCCTTCCTTCCTTCCTTCCTTCCTTTCCTTCCTTACCTCCCTCCTTCCCTCCCTCCTTCCTTCCTTTTTCTTCTTCCTTTCCTTCCTTCCTTCCTTCCTTCCTTCCTTCCTTCCTTCCCTTCCTTCCCTTCCTTCCTTCCTTCCTTCCTTCCTTCCTTCCTTCCTTCCTTCCTTCCTTCCTTCCTTCCTTCCTTCCTTCCTTCCTCCCTTCCTTCCTTCCTTCCTTCCTTCCTTCCTTCCTTCCTTCCTTCCTTCCTTCCTTCCTTCCTTCCCTCCCTTCCTCCTTCCTTCCTTCCTTCCTTCTTCCTTCCTTCCTTCCTTCCTTCCTCCCTTCCTTCCTTCCTTCCTTCCTTCCTTCCTTCCTTCCTTCCTTCCTTCCTTCCTTCCTTCCTTCCTTCCTTCCTTCCTTCCTCCTTCCTTCCTTCCTTCCTCTTTCCTTCCTTACCTCCCTCCTTCCCTCCCTCCTTCCTTCCTTTTCCTTCCTTCCTTCCTTCCTTCCTTCCTTCCTTCCTTCCTTCCTTCCTTCCTTCCTTCCTTCCTTCCTTCCTTCCTTCCTTCCTTCCTTCCTTCCTCCCTTCCTTCCTTCCTTCCTTCCTTCCTTCCTTCCTTCCTTCCTTCCTATCATTTATTTTTCTTAAGTACTTGAGTTCAACCATTTTTATCACTTTTCCAATCTTTAGGGACCAGAGATAAGAACCTTCTTGCAGTAATCTGTTATATATATAAATATCTAAAATTCAATTGCAAAATAAAATTTTTTGGCTCTTAATTGCACACCTTTAACTAGTATACCAAGCTAATAATGTCACTAACTGATTATTCTGTAGAACAAAAACAAAAAAATGCAGAACAAAAACAAACACCTGGTTCACTTGAATGTGAGGCACACAAATCCAAGATAAGTTATAGTTAATCCCAATAGATTAAAACCCTATTTCAGTATAAAAATATAACATTAATGTATGAACAATGGACATAATGTTTTAATTGTTGGGTAAAAATCTATATTAAATTGGTGAATTTACTGTGGCTAGTAGTTCAACTGATTATGATGCAGTTTTAAAGGTGAGAGTGACAAATCAGCCTCTCCATTAAGACTCTATTAGTTTTTCTTTAACCAATTTAGGACTTGGAAGTGATAGAAAGAATTTAGGTTGCAGGGAAGTGGGAGACATCAAACTAATACTGTGATAAAAATCAGCTCTTGGAAATTGAACAAGAAACGAGTGATGTAAATTCAGGCAGACAGTCAAAGCATTTTATCTGGAGAATACCAAAGTGCGCACTAAACAGTAATAGATCAAGACAGGCAGACAGACGGGCGGGGCATTACGCAGGTGTCCAGGAGGACCAGCAACAGTGTGAGAGTTAGGTGTCAAGTCATTTGAAATTAAGGCAGCTAAGTACTAAAGCAAAATATTCTAAAGAGAATTTAGGCATGTCGAGGAAGTTGCAGAGGAGCAGTTGTGGAATTATACTTCTACTATGTAGAATACATACTCTTAAGAACATGATGGGATTGAAACCCTGGGTGGTGGGATAATATTCTACAAATCCAAGAGGGAATGGAGCATGAGATTAAACCACGGAGAGCAACTCAGTTACTTGATGTCAAAGTATGGATTACATTATGCCAAGAAGTAAGAGTAGAAAGAAGAACATGATCATAAAAAAGAGTATAACACAAACCACAAAACATTACCTTGAAAACACAATTATACACATATACACAACAAACACACACCAGTGGAATATTACTTAGCACTAAAAATAATTTATTTTCGTGCTGCACTTGGCTGGGATTAGAAGAAATTATGCTATGTGAAGTGAGCTAAAAAGAATAAAATGAACACCAAATGATCTAATTTATTTGTAGAGCACAAGAAAACAAGTCAAGGATTAGACAATTCTCAGCAGAAATAACCCTGAGACACGGTCAATTGCACTGTGATATAGAGCGCTGGAGGAGTAGAGTTGAAACATGGATTTGATATTGTAAAAAGAGACATACAGAGATTCTTCTGGTCACCATGTACAGTTATTTTTAAATAAGAAAAGTTATTTTAGAATAGCTTGAATGATTTTTAATCTATTTAATAAAACAAATATTTATTAAAATTAATAAATACATAAATATTTTAAAATTATTTAAAGCAAGTATTTAAACTTTTTTAAAATATATTCACTAAATACACAAGCAAACACACAAACAACATAAAAATGTGTAGAATCAGCAAAAGTTTACCTCAGTCTGGAATTGCCGATTTGTTGGATTAGATTTTCAAAATAACTAATTAAAATATTTCTTCATCCTGAGACTAGATTTTCTCTAGTGAGACAGGTGGTGTTAAATTGTTTCTAATTATAGTATAAGTAATGACAGTAAATAAAGAAAAATCGGAAGCATTCATTGAGTAAAAGGTGTATCTATTTCAAAGTCTCCTCAGTGTGTGTGTTTGCTCCACATAAAAAAGAATATCCAAACATCAAATATATAAAACAAAGACAAGAAAGTAGAAAAAAAAGGAACTTAGCTTATAAGAAACATATTTGATTTTGTCACAGTTGATTATTTGACTCTAGAATTCTATGCTCAGAACAATAAGGCTAGTAGAGGTAAGAGGACGGGATAGAAAGTGGTTTTATTTTATGGTCTTTTTCTACTTTAATTACATGAATCCATGAATCTAGGTAAATCATTTTCTCTGGCCATACCTTTATGTGTTAACATTCTAACACTTGAAAGTAAAATCCAATGGTTCCAGGGATGGTAGCGATAGTCCAGCGGTAGGGCATTTGCCTTGCACACAGCTGACCTGGGTTTGATACCTGGCACCCCAAGTACCACCAGAAATAACTCCTGAGAACATGGCTAAGTGTAACCCAAAAGAAGTAATTTAAAAAATTGGTGTATCATGGGGGCCGGAGCGATAGCTCAGCGGGTAGGGAGTTTGCCTTTGCACGCGGCCGGCTCCTGCCTGCCCGGTTCGATCCCTAGCATCCCATATGGTCCCCGAGCATCGCCAGGAGTTATTCCTGAGTGCAGAGCCAGGAGAAACCCCTGAGCATTGCCGGGTGTGACCCAAAAAAGCAAAAAGCAAAAAAAAAAATTGGTGTATCCATTGAACAAAATAATCAGAAAATTTAAAATGGCACTACCATTCTATCTTGTCACACATTTTTCTGGGTCAGGAATTCTGGCAGAACTAAGCTGGATAATTATTTGTGGCATAATGGAGTCATTGAATGTTCAGCTATTTCATAGTCTGAATTGGAAGAAGAAAACTGAACTCTAATTCTTCTAGTCACTTGAAAGTCTGGTGTTAGAAATTAAGTTCAACAATACATAAACTTGACCTTTTGTTTTTGGCTGCTTCACGGAAACCAGACTTGCTAAGTGGGGATCAGGAAGCCAAGATTAAGGAAGGTAGTAAGAAATGTAAAATTTGCATTGTATTTTACAAACTTGTACCACTTCTGCTCCAAGCTATCCATTAAAAATTTCCAAAGATGTACATTTTCTATAAGAGGGATCCTAGACTAGATATCTCAGATAAATGTAAAATAATTAGACAAAAAGCCCTTAAGATCACTAGAGGACATGACCATCTGACTGAATTTTTCACTTTTTCATCATATAAAAGTCACTAAATATCTCATCTTATTTTTTTGAAATTCAAAATTAAGGTCCAATACCCATCAACTACATCAGGTCAACCCTACTGCCTTGAATTCTTTGCTTTGTGTGAAGTTGTTTTTAATCTGCTTCTGTCCAGTAAATTGAGAGTTATCTGAATTCCACCAATGCAAGGTCCAATTATGAGACATGTTCAGGATAACTGCAATGCCACGACTGTTGTGTAAAGAGAAATATGATGCTCATAGAAATCACTACCTAACAAAATTCTTAAAAATAATTGGGCAGATATTGCATTTTCTCTAATTTGGGCTCATTCTTGATCTTGAGCCCATTCTTTTAAGACCCCATTCTTTTCAAAAGACTCTATTATTTTAATCATTGTTGTTTTGGTCCTGTTCTTAAAAAATATTTCTTTCTATATAGCAGACGTTTTTTTGCAAAATGTAGTTTTCATAAAATCTACTTTTTATAAATTGATTATATAAAATTTTACTTGTATTTTTTCTTATTTTTATTATAAAACTTTCTATGTTAATATAATCTCTTTAAAGTATTATTTACTAATTGAGCTTATTATGTGTCAATTTATAAAAAATAAATTCTGTTATACTAAAAAAGTTGTCAATAAATAGTGAAGTAAGCCATACTCTATCCTGGTTTTCCTATGAGACTGCTGTTGACAATGAACTAGATTATTATATATTCTAGAGCACTTACATGGCATGTCATTTTAATTTTACTATTGGGATGGTATATTCAATGAAGTCTAAAAATTTTTGAAGTATTTAAAGATTTTTAGAACCACAGTTATGGTTCATTGAAGTTATATTTTAGTGGTTATAGCTTGATTTGAACTTTACCCTGAGGCAACCTCCTACTTTGTGAATAACTTGCTGGTTGGAAATTGGCCATAAGTCTTTCATATTTTCTCCATAGTCTATGAACAGTTAATTTGTTGCATCTCCTTTTATTTTTGTTTTATTAAAGACAGCTTGAAGACATCATGTAATATCTTTTAAAATTTACTCAGAAATCATTTTGACTAGATTATCAAATTTATTACAAGTATTGTATATTTCCCATATTACTACTGAAACAATATATTACCAAGTTTTTGACAGCTCTCAATAGTTTTTTCCCAGTTTCCTTTGAGTCTTCCAAACTAGTCACTGCAAAGTTGTCAACTTTTGCCTGATATCCAGTTCAGAAACAATATTACATATTGTAATCTGTAGCATGAGCAATTCATTTCTGGTTATGAAAACAAAAAAAGTTTTATAAAATGTTATAGTGCAAAAGATGAAGAAGGAAGAAGCAGAAGAATGAAGAGGAGGAGGGAGAGGGAGGAGGAGGAGGAGGAGGAGGAGGAGGTTTGGATTGTGTGGTACTTTGCTGAGAATGCCAGAGAGGTTAAGGTTCTCTTGGGTCTTCAGCTAGAATTTGTGCAAGTGTCTTCCCAGCATGGAAGCGTCTTAATGTAGTGGATCTTTTTGCAGGCAGCTCCCAGCTTTAAGAAAAAGGGTTCTGGTTAACTCCTCATGGGAAAATAAAAGTAAGGTAGATCCTGGATTCAGTATACTAAAATTTGACTTGATAATTATGTACACCACATTTCCCCCAAAAAAAAGTCTGTTTATAAACTACCACTAAAATTTAGCATAGATATAAAATAAAAACATAAAACTTTAACTATTCAAAAGCTATAAGTGTCTAAACCTGCTGTAGTATTAAGTGGTCTGCAGCATTCATCTCTCAAAAGATTTAATTTCAAAATTAACTTTAGGTGATAAAGACATTTATAGATAAGTTTGGATGGAAAATCTGAGAAACATAATTCACATTTATGTTGATTTAAAAAATGCCAAATTTTCCTATACCTTCTTGTCAAGATGGTTTTTCTCCAAAGCCCATTAACACAGTTGAACATCATCATTCTTAAAATTGAATTTTCAGTCATTTTAATGAAGACTGTAGTCAGAAAATTGTTAATATATTTAAGATTATTTCAGATAGTTACCACAATCAATAAATAATATTCTCTTCTTTGATTTTATTTTATATGATACCTAAAATAGTTAAACTATAGAAATGGCAATAATTGTAAATATGATCTTGACTAATTTCTTCCAGCCAGAGATGAAACTACTTAACAGTAGGAGAGACTTTGAAGCTTTTCCATGACCACTTAGATTTTTTTTAAATTGTAGTTTATTAATGGACAGTGATTTATAAAGTTATTTGTTGCTGGGCTTTAGACAAACAGTGTTTCATCACTGATCTAACCACTAGTGTCAGCTTCCTTCCTCTAATATTTCCAAGTTCCTTGTCCTACCTCTTTTCAGCCTGACATCTTCACATGCATCTATGAGATTTGGGGGGCCGGAGCGATGGCCCAGTGGTTAGGGTGTTTGCCTTGAACGTGGCCGGCCCATGCCAGCCCGGGTTTGATCCCTGGCATCCCATATGGTCCCTCAAGCACCGCCAGGAGTGATTCCTGAGTGCAGAGCCAGGGAGTAACCCCCTGAGCATTGCCGAGTGTGACCCAAAAAAGCAAAAAAAAAAAAATTTTTGATTATGAAAGTGCAGGTCTCAGTACCTTGTTTCCCTTGACTGTGATGCTAACACTTAAACATCCTGGAGAGAGATAAGTTTCTCAAAAAAAAAAATCAGTATTTCCTTGCAGTTTATATGTATATTTTTTAACAAATACCTATATGTTTTTTTTTGTTTTGTTTTAATTTTATTTTTTTAATTTATTATACAACCATGAGATATACAATTACAAAACTGTTCAGTTAGGTTTCAGTCATACAGTGTTCTAGCTCCCATTCCTCCACTAGAGGCCCACCACCAATGTCCCCTGATTCCCTCCTCCCTACCCTGACTTGTCTCTTGGCAGGCACTTTGACTCTTTTCATTCAGTCTCTCTCTCTCTCTCTCTCTCTCTCTCTCTCTCTCTCTCACTCTCACTCTTTATCTCTCTCCCTTCTCTTACACATTGTGACTTGCAATACATACATTTATGGCTTATCATGTATATCACTTTCTACGTTCAATGCTCTGTTCTAGACTGGCATTACTGTTTCCAACATTTATTAGCACTCCAGTCCCTTCTCTATCTTACCTAACCACTGACTCTCACACACTTGTGGTAGATTCCAACCACTGAAAAGTCCTCCTGGTCCATGATTTTATGCCTTAGATATTAGTATCATACTATTATTTTTTATATCCCACAAATGAATGCAGTCATTTTGTTTCTGTCCTTTTACCACTGGCAAATTTCACTCAACATGATACTCTCCATGTCCATTCATTTATAGGCAAATTTCATAACTTCATTTTTCCTAACAGCTTAATAGTATTCCATTGTATAGATGTACCACTGTAACTTTATCCAGTTTCTGATCTCAAGTACTCAGGTTGTATCCAGCCATCATGAATCATGATGCTATGAAAATAAAAGTGCAGATGGTGTTTCTGCTGTGTGTTTTTGGACGCCAGGGTATATTCCCATTCCCAGAAATGGTATTGCTGGGTCAAACAGAAGCTCAATTTCTAGGTTTTGGAGGAATGCCATATTGATTTTCAAAAAGGCTGGAATAGTCAACATTCCCACCAACAATGGATGAGAGTCCCTTTCTCCCAGCATCAAGTCCAGCAGTGGTTGTTCTTGCTCCTTTGTATATGTGACAGTCTCTGTGGTGTGAGACGATACCTCATTGTTGTTTTGGTTTGCATCTCCCTGATCCCTTTATATGCTTTTGGCCATTCAAATTTATTCTTTAGCAAAGTCTTTTTTCATTTATTCTCCCCATTTTAGAGGGGTTTACTGTTTTCTTCTTGTAAAGTTCTACCAATGCTTTATATATTTTGGTAACCCCTTATCAGATGGGCATTGGGTGAATGTTCTTTCCATTCTGTGGGCTGTCTTTGTATGTTGGTGACCTTTTCTTTTGAGGTGTATAAGCTTTTTAGTTTCACTAGTTCCATACATTTATCTTTACTTCTGCTTGCTTTGTCAGTGATGTTTCATCTTTGAAGATGCCCTTAGCTTCAGTGTTGTGGTAGTTTTTGCTTGTTTCCTTCAGTGTACTTTTATGGATTCAAGTCTGATATTGAGATTTTAATCAATTTTGATCTGACTCATACACATGGCATTAGACATACGTCTGAATTCATTTTTTTAAATGTAGCTGCCAGTTTTCCCAGCACCACTTGTTAAAGAGGCTTTCCGTGTTCCACTTCATATGTTTTTCCTTTATCAAAGATTAATAAACACGTATTTACGGATGTGTGTCAGGATACTCAACACTATAGAACTAAGTTTGCTATACAGTGGTGGGTGGGGCCAGAGAAGAATGACATAGAAATATTAATTAATACTCTGGTGCTGCATTTGGTGTTGCAACACTCTGTGGATATTAACAGCATTGTGAATCATAGTGTATAAATATTTTTAAAAGGGTGAAGGGAGAGAGTTAGTGGAGGAGGAAACACTAATTTGATCCCTCCAAAACATAGATTCCTCAAATACTGTTACGTGTGTTGCCTGAGCACAGAGTGAAGAGTAAACACTGAGCAGAGCTGGGTGTATTTCCTTTAAATATATTTTATATTTCTAAAATTTCATTAATAATAATATAAAATTATAAGCATACTTAAAAACTAGCAAGTAAATAATAAAAAAGATAGTTTTTTAAATCAAGTATATAGGGAGCATTTATATTCTGCATAACATGTAATCTTTAGAGCTAACTACCTTCTACCCCAATTTTGAAATAGCTTCTAAAGCATTTCAAATGCAGGGAAGCCAGATGAATTTGAATATTCCTAGTAATCAGTTTGTCAGTCATCCTGCCAAAAAGTGAAATATTTTGCATGAGTCATCATCATAATTAATTTTTATGAAAGTAATATCTATCACTAAGCAAATTTTTTAAATTTGGTTAATATACTTGTCATGAAATATGTTAACATGTGTGTTTCTGATGAACACTTTCAGATATTGCATCACTTGTCACTTGTCTTCCGTTGTTCATTGTTGTGTTCAAGCAGGCGCCAGTAACATCCCCATTCGTTGGGAATGAGGTCCAATATTATTACTGTTTTTGGCATATTGAATACACCACGGTAGCTTGCCAGGCTCTGTTGTGACTTTGGGTTCATCCTAGGGGGCCCAACCTTTTTCTGTGTCAGACCATCAACCATCTAGGGTTCATGGGGCAGAGCCCTGGGTATAGAAAAGCCTGTATCCTGTCTGCCACCTGGTGACACAGCCGGGCACCACAGTCACCCAAGCAGTACCTTGAGGGGCAGGGAGATCTAGTATCTTGCCATGATAATGTTTTATAATTTAAATATATGGGTTGCTGCAACAGACCAAGGTTCTTCCTGGCATCCCATATGGCCCCCTATGCACTGCTAGGACTAATTCCTGAGTGCAGAACTAGGAATAAACCCTGAGCATCTCTGGGTATGACGCCCAAAGAGCACATAAATAAATTCATTAATAAAGATAAATATGAAAATCTTACATCATAAATATCCAAAAATGGGATATCACAGGCATATTTTTATTTTGTGTTTGGGCAATGCTCAGGTGTTATTCCTGGCTCTGTGCTTAGGAATCACTCTTGTCCGAGCTCAGGAGAACATATGATATCCTGCAGATCAAAACCAGGTTACACATGTGCAAGGCAAGAGTCTTACCTCCTGTACTATCTCTCCAGGCCATTGCAAACAGTTTGAGGATGATGAAATTCAAAAATAGCTACATAGAGGAAGGTATTATGAATTATGTATTTACTTTGCTTCTTTTCTCTTTGTTCTTCTTAAAGAATGCTCTCACTAGTGCTAACTAGCAATAAGGAGCTATTTTCTTTACTAAGACTTAAACATGGACTGACCTTTGTTCTCATTATGTTATTCTAGGACTTCAGGGAGATAAAGAGTACAGTTAGTTGTGTCCTAGGCAATCGATAGTGGTTAAGGAGTAGTAGTTTTGTTTACTAGAACAATTTAACACTATTGTAACCCTTTTTTACCTAAACAATAAGAATTTGTTAAAAATTTTAAGAAGTAAAAAAAAAGGTTCAAATAAGCCCTTTTATTAAAAGTTATATTTTGATTGAAGGGAGAGCTGAGAGAGCTGAAAGGGCTACTGCAAATGTTTGCATATAGGAGGTCAAGTTCAATCCCTGGCATGTCATAGTAAAGCTGGGAGCTTTAAAGAAAAAATATATATGTATATGTATATACACATATAGATGTGAGTATATACACATATATCGCATAAGTGTGTGTAATATGTACACATGTATGGATATATGTGGATATACACATGTATGCATATGTGTATATAAGTATATGCACATGCATATATGTATGTGTATATGCATATACATAGATGCATATGTATATGCACAAATATACACATACATAATATGTGTGCATATACATATATGTATATATGTGTATATACATATATGTACATACACACTTATATTTGTGCATATACATATGCATATTTGTGTGTGTGTATATATATACCAAATATATCTCTCTGTGTGAGGGAATGTGTGTGTTTTGAGCTAAAGTATGATTCCAATAGCAGTAAAATAGTAAAACCTCTGTAACTTTACGTAAACTTTTTTTCCCAAATGACATATGTATTCTTGGTCTATACAGTCTTTTTCACCTTTTAAGTGTTATTTGCCTGTTTCTGTCATTTCATAGGATTCAAGGAAATGGATTATGTTTATGAGATCAACTGAACTCAAATTAATTATTGAATTCAATTTTTAAAACTTTATATTTATATGAAGCCTTTAAAAATTTATTACCTAGAAGTAGAATAAAAAATTTATTACCTTTAAAAAATTTATTACCTAGAAGTCATGACATGGGGCAGAGCTGCTACTTGCTCTCCCTGTGCCCAGCCGCTCACGAGGCACCCGGGAGGGATGGTGGGTTCTAGCCCTGGCCCACCACCCCAGCAGAGCCTCGCAACAACCAGACGACTCCCCACTCCATGAGGGTCTCCATTTTCCACATCCGGACTTCTCTCTTGTCAGAACTCCACCCAGCAGACCAGCCTATCACAGCCCGGCTCGGCCGCGAGGTTTATCAATAAATGCTGGACTTAGAGATGCCTACAAAAAGTATGCTACCTGCACGGCAGAGCCTGGCAAGCTACCCGTGTTGTATTTGATATGCCAAATCACTGTCACTGTATCACTGTCTTCCGTTCATCATCGATTTGCTCGAGTGGGCCCCAGTAACATCTATAGACCTCATTCGGAATGGATTGAGGCTCTTTATATTCCTGGAGCAAGCAGATGCCCTTGGGCTCTACTAGCATGAGACAGGACATATGGAGATGTTACTGGGGCCCGCCAGCAAATCGATGATGAACGGAAGACAGTGAGTGATACAGTGATACAGAAGTAGAATGCTATATTCATTAATATCTAAATATTTCATGACAAAGTTCATATTACAATAGTCATGTTTTACAAAAATTTTCCTATTTCATTCCTATTCTTTTTTCTTATGTCTTTTCATGCTATGCTTCTTGTTTCTCTGAATATTTAATTTAATATCACTATTCATCTCTTTAAAGCTTCTTACCTTGTATTTACAGTAATATAGATTTCTATTTTATTTTCTTTTATTTTTCTCTCTATGCTTTAAATCTTCTATTTATCTTTCAACAATTGAAACCTAGACCAATTACTTACACACAGACATGTCTGTTATGAATGAGTGTTCCCTTTCATTGGTCTCATGTAAATTTCTTTCAGCATAGAGTTTGACTTTTGTGATATTGCTTTGTAAAATGCTCTATACATCAGTTATTCTAAAATAAATGTTGATCGTAGAATATTGGATTTTTGGTAAATGTCAAATTGAAGTGTAAAATAATGTAGTAATTTGTGACTGATTTAAAACAGTTTGTATAATTTCTTATTTTGGTTTTGATTTTTCTCATCAAATTTCACACAATTCTATTCCTTGTAAATTCAGGAAAATATTTACTTCTCTTAAACAATGTATACCTCTTTTACAAAGA
Organism: Cryptotis parvus; assembly: GCA_021461705.1. NCBI lineage: Eukaryota > Metazoa > Chordata > Mammalia > Eulipotyphla > Soricidae > Cryptotis > Cryptotis parvus. The sequence goes on from JAJIBD010002882.1 coordinate 186,584, forward strand.
AATTACATACTTATTGATTCATATAAATGAAATTATCTTCAAAGACACATTTATAACTAACTTTGTTATCAAACTGAATATATGAAGAAAAGTTGAATAAGTACCTAACAGATCTAGCTGTATAATATATTTTTTAGAGCAAGCTACACATTTTTTATAAGTACCTTCTTCAATTATATTTGCTGACTCGATTCCCAAGTAGCACTTGAAGTTCTATTATTTTCCATTAGAGATATATTTGTCCAGTTTTCTATACCCGTTAACATTTTATGATTTTTACAGGCATTTTGTTTACTATCTCACCACAAATACATGCAAGATCATTTCACTTTTATATCCTCCACAATTCTGTAATAATGACACCATTACTAAGAGATCTCTTTTTTTCTCATAACTTGACTCACTATCAAATTTTCTTTTTTTAGGCCAGTTGCTATAAACTGATATGGAAACAATTTACAAAACTATAGTAAGTGAATTAAAATACAATATGATTTTAGGGAAACCATTCATAATATGTATAACTGCTAGTTTAGAGTATATTTACTACCTTTATGATGACAATCTTTGCTTGAATTTATATGATTATATATTAAGGAGTTTAGAATATTATGTTTTTCCTTCTACTTATTTTTTTTATGTTGGGAAGACACTGATCCTTTTATAATGCCATTTCTTGTTTTTATAATTGAAATTTAATGTACATTTCTACAGGAATTAGATACAGCTCAGAGTTGGAAACTTCTAATATTTATATATAATATATAAACATATTTAGATATAATATATAATATATATAACATATTTAGGTAGATATATTAGACTGAAATGATGAGGGATGGGCAGGAAACTAGGAAAACAGTCAGGAAATTTTAATACTCAGTTTGATTATGAAAACTCGAACTGAATGGAAACACTTGAGATTACCAAGTCTGTATTGAGATTTCTGTTTTGGCATGTGTCTGTTCCTCTTCTGCCTAAACTATACTGACAACCACCCAATTTCTTATCTATAAAAGTGCATCATTGTGTTGCTCATTTCTCTGTTCCAGAACTCCTATTCATGCATAATATCTTTAAGAAATCTTTCTTTATTATGAGCAATAGGTATCTAAAGTGCTTTGTTGTATTTTATGTTTTAAGGTTGCCCAATAAATTATGATCATTTATTTTTATGTTCCCCTTCTCTATTTCATTAGCCTATGAATAACTTGAGAGAAACATTAAGATATATTTATATAATATCATTTTAATGCCCTTAGTTTTATCCAATTATATGTGATAAAATTCCTTTTGTCCATATTAGTAATGTAACTTGTTGAAGTTCACCATGCCTTATCTCACTGACATCTTATCCTACTGTATAATACTTTCAGTTTTTCTCTTTCTTTTATTCAGAGACTAAATTCTTCTGGTTTCCTTATAATCAATGTTTTGCTATTTATATTCACTTTATAATCTTTTCCCTTCAGTAATATGAATTTTTGTTCATTGGTTTAGTAATCTACCAAACACATTTCCATATACTGTGATATAGAGGCACAAATAACAATATGAAAAGTTATTAAGTAGAGAAAAACTTTTATTTTCTTCTGATTAAGTTTGACATTGTCTCTCTTTACTTAAAAATGTATTAGTGTCATGATCTTGAAAAATTGTTTTCTGAAAATATGTTAAATTCATATCTTTTAGAGGACACTGAAAACTGCTGATAGATATACAGAATGAAAAAGAATATATTTTGGAGGAATGCAGAAATAACACAGTGGATAAGGCACTTGTTTACATGTGGCCAACCTATGTTTTAATTTCCTGCACCATATTTGGTTCCCTGCAAACTTGACGAGAATTGATCCCTGAGCACTGAGCTCAAAGTAACCCCTGAGCATTGCTAGGTGTGGCCCAAAGGCCAACAAAAAACACAAAACAAATATTCAGTTCAATAAAAGAGTCAGTTCAACTTTTTAAGTAGAAGAGGATAGTTTAGAATTTATCAACACGAAAATGAGATTTACTAGCAGCTATTTTCAAATATCAATATATCATTTTTATTTACTATCATTATGATTTACAAACAAAAGATTTCCTTGGGATTTCTGAATTTTAATGTGAGTTCATTCATAGCAATACTTATGCCAGAAAATAAAGAGAACATCCACTAGTCTCTTTACATATTCCCAGACACTCTTACAGGTATATGTAAATTAATATAAATGCAATTTAAAGGACTTTATGGACGAATTTCACCTATTTTTTTTTCATTTTGGGTCACACCCGGTAATGCTCAGGGGTTACTCCTGGCGGTGCTCGGGGGAACATATGGGATGCCAGGGCTCGAACCCGGTCGGCTGCATGCAAGGCAAATGCTCTACTGCTGTGCTATGGCTCTGGCCCCTAATTCCACCTTGGAAATTAAAAGGATGTATTCAATTTTTGATTTACTGTTTCTAAAATAGAACCCGCACAAAAAAACTGACTAAATACTTATTCCTTTAAAAATATTCTCCACTTCCAAAAGAAAAAATACAATTGAGGTCATTTATACATTTTAGTGCTTTTTCATTGAAATAAGTTTGAATTACATAGAAAGACTGTGCCATAATAAAGATGATAGTGAATTTGTATTCTTGGCCTAAATCCACAAGCTCTGCCAGTAACTAAACTGGTAATCCTGTTGACCTCTTAGAATTTTGCTTTAATTGCTAATAAAATATCTTTTGGCACTAGCAACCATGAATCCCTGGTTGTCACCTAGTCCCACAGAAGCTTAGTATTGCAAGCCTTCTAGGTACATACAAAAGATGAAATTCATTCAAAATCTCCCATTGTGCAACAAAAATGAACTGAAAATGGATTAATGTCTTAGATGTTAGACTTAAGACTATAAAATTGGTGCCTGGGAGACAGTGTAGTGGATAAAACGCTTACCTGTAGACGTCCAACGTGCGTTCTAGCCTTGACACCACATACTGTCAGTCCTGTCAGTCCCTCCAGGAGGGATCTTGAGTACAGAGCTAGGAGTAAGGTCTGACTGCAGCTGTTTTGGCCCAAGCTGCCCCTGCCCCCTGCCCCTGCTTGCACTCCAATGTATTGAAGACAATACACTGAAACAACTCTACTCAAAACAGACCATTATATTGGCTTTTGGGCTGTACTCAGGTATTCTGCTTCAACATTAAGAAGGTCACACATAAACAAACCCGTAAGGTTCTTCACAGTAAAACAAACTTATTTAAAAATATTCTACAATATTTTTAGGGAGAAAATATTTACACATGATGTAGTAGTCAAAAGCTAATAATCAAGACATAAAAAGGAACTTCAAATGCTAAATAAGATATAAGATACAATCCCATCAAAATATGTGAAAAATGGAACAGACTTTTAAGGAAGACATAGAGATGGCCAATTGACTTGTAAATAAAAATGTTCATCATCAATTAGTATCAGGAAAGTGAAAGTCAAAATGACAATGCGAGTCACTTCACACCTGGGGGAAAAACCTATGACAAAAAGATTAAAAATATGAAGTTCGGTAGGATAGCAGAGAAAAAGGAATGTCACATGGTGATGGTGGTCATGTAGAATTGACCCAGCCCCTTTAAAAAGTAGTTCATTTCTCAAGGAAACAAAAGAATATCTATTGTATGATACTTTTTCATGTATCTGTTTAAAAATTAGAAATACTAATTTGACAGGTTATAGACATGCCTATAGCCCTTGCAGCTTTCTTAAAATAAGGAAGGCATGTAACAACCCAAATTGCAAAACAGCTCTAAGTAAGGGTATATTACTTTTTGCTGCAAGATGGATAGACCTAGAGGATATATTCTGAGTGAAATAAATCTAAAGATATTTAACCCTTGATCCTATTTGCCTGAGGTATCTAAACAAACCAAACAACAAAATAGATAATGTCTGATGGAAATAAACCTCTATGAGTAGCAGATAGGAGAGTCTGAGGGCAAATCCCTTGTACTTTTGTACCACAGGGTTTCTTAAGTATCACTGGGTGTAGGAACAAAGACACTTTGGCACAACTATTGTGCCTTTTGTGGTCCAGTACTGGAAACCATTGGGTAGTACCATGTCACTCAGCCCTAGCATTGAAACACTGTCCTGGTTGGCTGATTGTTACCTGGAGGGTACCAGAGAGCAGTGAAGAAATTCTGTCTGGGAGCTCCACCATACCTACAAGGAACACAAGTGCAAAGACTGACTTAAGCATGATTTTCTCTTAGTTTGGGGTGGGATCAAGAGGTGAAGGTAATTTGCCACTCTGGGAATGAGCAGATATATTATATATAATTAATATAAATAATTAATTATATATAATATATAATATATTATATATAATGATATATAAATATAATTAATTTAAATAAATATATGGTGTTCAAACCCAATACATCAAGATCCTCATGAGCTGTATTACGGATTCACCACCAGGATCTCACCATTCTACAAAGAAGTGATCATTAATGTGAAAAGAGGGGTTTGACAGGGGTGATACCATTTCACCAAAACTCTTCAGCGCCACCCTCGAGAACATCATGCAACAATTAGAATGGGAAGGAATGGGAGTGAAGATAGATGGTCGGCATTAACATACGCCTCAGAGACCTGGGCTCTACGAAAGCAGGATGAGAACGCTATTCGGGTCTCCCAGAGAGGAATCGAAAGAGCTATGCTTGGAATATCATGCCTCACTCAAGTGAGAGAAGGAATCCAGAGTTCTGACCTCCGTCGCTATTCCAGAATCAGGGATGCTGTCTCGTTTGCCAAGGCATCAAAAATCAGATAGGCTGGACATGTAATGCGATTTGGAGACAACCACTGGACTAGAGCCGTTACTAACTGGATTCCACGTGATGTCAAAAGATCACGTGGCTGCCCATCTACAAGATGGTCAGACTTCCTTGTAAAGACCCTGAAGAAACGGTTTGAGGCTCTTCATATTCCTGAATCAACCAGATGCCATTGGGCTACATTGGCACGTGATAGGGTCCAATGGAAACATTACTGGCGCCCGCTCGAGCAAATCGATGAATAATGGGATTCAAGTGATCAAGTGAAATAAATATATATTATTATATAGTTTGAGGTTCTTTATGTTCCTGGAATGGGCAGATGCCCTTGGGCTATCTTGCATGCGACAGTACATATTGAGATATTACTGGTGCCCATTCGAGTAATCGATTTACGGGAAGTCAATTGATCAATGTATATGTACAATGTTGTAAAGCAACTTCACCTAGTAAAATAAAGTAAAAAATTTTACTTGCCAATATAAAAATAATACTCTATGATCCTAAAGATTCTAGATTTAATATTTAAGTGACAGTTGGAAGAAAACTAAAAATAAAATCATAAAATCAGTGAATCTAAAGTGTTACTTTGAACCTGTCAATCAAGTTGTTGTGATTTAGCATTACTACTTTTATTTATTTACTATCTTCTCTGGTGTTATCTTCACTATACATATTTTAAATTTTACACCTTTAATCCATTATATATCTGTGCAAAAATTGAGAAATATCACTTATTAATTTTTGCCTTAATTTTAAAAAATTCATTAATATTTTTATTTTATTAGTTTATTATATGACTGTGAGATGCATAGTTACAAAACTGTTCAAGACAAGGTTTCAGTCATGCAGTGTTCCAACACCCATCTGTCGGGGATGCCGCTGGGGTCCCCAACAGTGTCAGGACAGAAGTTCTCTTCTACCTCCGAGGATGCCAGGGGAAAAGATAAAAACTCACAAGTCCTGCGCAGTTCAAAAAGGCTTTTAATAGTGCAAAAGCTCTTCCACAGCAATCCAATATAATGAAAGAACTCCAGCTCTAGTCTGAATTTAGACCATACAAAAGAGCCTAAGTTTCCCACCAAAGAAAGAGAATATCACCTGAGAGGAATCCTACCCAAAAAGAAGGGAGCAAAGGCCAAGGGGCCTCAAGTCAGTCCCCTTATATACACCAAAGTAATCCAGGGAGGGTCGTGTCAGGAGAGAACCCTAAACAAATTGTAGAAGGGCAGAGCCACACCCTATTACAGGTATAAACAAAGGTTAGCCAAGGACTAATCCCTTTTACTGAGATTATCGCTTATGTAAAACACTGGAGAGAGAGAGAGAGAGAGAGAGAGAGAGAGAGAGAGAGAGAGCTGGTATAAAGTAATGCATCTTAATTTCATGAGCTTCATGTAATCTAGATGGTACCACAAGGTAATTCTTATTTATTATCTTCACCAGTGTGACTCTGAGTGTCTTGCTTTCCGTATACTGAAAGAGTCACACTTGCCTGCTTGAGAGCAAACTAGTGTGATCCTTCCTATAGTCTTCCTATAGTCTCAACATAGCCAGGGTGGTAGTTTCCTGGTAAATTCTAACTGTCCCACGCTGGGTGCAGCGGATATAAAGAGGAGCTGTGCCCAATCTAGAAAACATAGAAGTCTTAGTAGATGTTTAAGTCAGAAGTTATTCAGTCAATGTGAATTATGTAACTGCCACACCCTCTAGCAGTGTTTACATAGAAGAGAGGTCTCATTACAATGAAACTTGGCTTAAGTAGATTAAGCTGTGTGTGGGCAAAACACCAAAGCTCGCAGAATAGCTAAATCTGTCATCCAACACCCATCCTCCACCAGTGCACATTTCCCACCACCAATGTCCCCTTATTTTCTCTCCCATTACCTGGCCTGCCTCTATAGCAAGTGCTCTGTCTTCTTCTTCTTCTTCTTCTTCTTCTTCTTCTTCTTCTTCTTCTTCTTCTTCTTCTTCTTCTTCTTCTTCTTCTTCTTCTTCTTCTTCTTCTTCTTCTTCTTCTTCTTCTTCTTCTTCTTCTTCTTCTTCTTCTTCTCCTTCTCCTCCTTCTCCTTCTCCTTCTCCTCCTCCTCCTCCTCCTCCTCCTCCTCCTCTTCTTCTTCTTTTTTCTTCTTCGTCTTTGTCTTCGTCGTTGTCTTCTTCTTCTTCTTCTCCTCCTCCTCCTCCTCTTCCTCCTCCTCTTCTTCTTCTTCTTCTTCTTCGTCTTTGTCTTCTTTGTCTTCTTCTTCTTCTTCTTCTTCTTCTTCTTCTTCTTCTTCTCTCTTCTTCTTCTTCTTCTTCTTCTTCTCCTTCTTCTTCTTCTTCTTCTTCTTCTCGTCTTTGTCTTCGTCTTCGTCGTCTTTGTCTTCTTCTTCTTCTTCTTCGTCTTCTTTGTCTTCTTCTTCGTCTTCTTCTTCTTCGTCTTTGTCTTCCTCTTTTCTTCATCTTCTTCATCTTCTTCGTCTTCTTTGCCTTCTTCATCTTCTTTGTCTTCTTTGTCTTCTTCGTCTTCTTCATCTTCTTCGTCTTCTTTGTCTTCTTCTTCTTATTCTTCTGCTTCTTCTTCCTCTTCCTCTTCTCCTTCTCCTCCTCCTCCTCCTCCCCCTACTTCTCCCCTCCTCCTCCACCTCCCCGTCCCCCTCTCACTCCTCCTCCTCTTATCCTTCTTGTCCTTCTCCTCTGCCTCCTCCTCCTCTCCCCTCCTCCTCTCCCTCCCATCCCCCTCCCTCCCCTTTCCCTCTTCTTCTTCCCCCTCCACCTCCTCCTCCTCCTTCTCCTTTTTATCCTCCTCCTACTCCTCCTTCTCCTACTCCTCCTCCTCTTACTCCTCCTCCTCCTTCTCTTCTTCATCTTCTTCTCCTCTTACACACTGTGACTTGCAATACATGCCTTTAGATGTTATCGTATATACCCCCTTTCTTACAATCAATTAATGCTCAGTTCTAGGGTGGTATTACAATTTACAGTAATTAGCACAGTGTTCCCTTCTCTGTATTACATGAACTTTGACTCCTGCATCTTGCGGTAGATTGCACCCACTTACAAACCCTACTGATCCATGTTTTGCCTGACCTTGGATATTAGTATCATGCTATTTTTAAATCCCATAAAGGAATGCAGTCATTCTGTATCTGTCCTTTTCCTCTGTCTCATTTCACTCAAAATTATACTCTCCATGCACATCCACTTATAGGCAAATTTCATCACTTTGTTTTTCCTGACAGCTGCAGGAGTAGATATACCATTGTGTAGATATACCATAGTTTCTTTAGCCAGTCATCTGTTATCTAGCACTCAGGTTGTTTCCATATTCTGGCTATTATGAATAGTGCTGCTATGAACATTGAAGTGCAGATGGTGTTTCTGCTGTGTGTAGTCATCGTTACAAATAGTGGTCTAAGAGTTCACACCTAAGACTGCTTACTCTTAATTGAAGTTAAGTCAAGACTTGACAATGTATTACTCAATATAACTGTTTTCACCTGATTCCCAATGAAGTATCCTATTGCAAAAACATTTCTTCAGAGGATGATATATTTCTTTTCACTTTTTTCTTTTTGTCATTATTTGACATGGATTCTCATCACACATAAGTACCCTCTTTTTAATATATGAAACTTAATTTGAATCTTCAATGTTTTCAGAAATTACTATGATAAAAACATCCAGTTATTTATTTGTTTTGTAAATTAATTGATAGAAACAATTTTTTTTCACTCCGGCCCAGGTATGATGAACCAGAGAGTCTCAGACATGGGGCAGAGCTGCTACTTGCTCTTCCTGTTCCCAGCCACTCATGAGGTGCCTGAGAGGCATGGCAGATTCTAGCTCTGGCCTGCCACCCCAGCAGAGCCTCACAACAAACCAGATGACCCCCTACTGCATGGGGCCGCCAATTTCCACATCCAGACTTCCCTCTCGTCACAACTCCACCCAGCAGACCAGACTATCACAGCCTGGCTTGCATGGCCACAAGTGCCAGCGCGGTTCATCAATAAATGCTTTATTCAGAGGTGACTACAAGAGTATGCCACCCGCACAGCAAGCCTGGCAAGCTTCTGTGTCGTATTTGATATGCCAAATACCAGTAACATTTATATTAGGTCATTCCCATGACCTAATATAATGGTTTGAGGCACTTTATGTCCCTGGAGCAAGTGGATGCCTTTGGGTTCTACTAGCGTGAGACAGAACATATGAAGATATTACTGGTGCCTGCTCTAGCAAATAGGTGATCAATGGGAAGATAGTGATAGTGATAGAAACAGCATATATAGATCAATGCATTATAATCATTAGCCTTTGTATTTGAACGGCTACATAGTCTAGCATGATACTCAAGAAATGTAGTGAATGAAAAAAGATCTCTGAGAACGGCAAAGAAATATTCATCTGAGAAGAATAAAGGGATTTATAGAGAGTAACTGGTCTAGAAAAATCATTATACTTGATTCTGGTACTGCTAAGTGTAATGGTGTGGTGGCACAGATTTTTGCTTGTTTTTAGGCCACACTCAGTCATGTCCATGACTTGCTTCTTCCTGGCTCTGTGCTCAGGAATAATATGTGGCAGACTCAAGGAATCATACCGAGTTCTGGGAAACAAACTTAGGTCAAATGCATGCAGATAAACACCCTACCCTTGGATGATATTTTTATCCTCACTGGTTCAAATTTTGTGGGAGATTTTAGTCCTCTTCAGGAAGTAAAACATGTTTTTATTATTCTTAGTATTTTCTTCAACTGCTATTCCTTCACTTTAACTCTAACATTAAGAAATATTTTCAAATTTTATAGAAGAAACAACTGATGATTAGATTTAATGCTCAATTCTTTCATATAGTTTATTGCAGAACAAATTTCTATACAGTGAAAAAAAATCATGAGACCTGTTCAGTAAAACCTATAGTAAAACTTGCTTTATTTCTCCCTTGGATTTTTTGAAGAATGGTAGATATTTTCCCCCTGTTTTTATTTTTGCTTTGTTTTGCTTGGTCATTATTGAAAGTCTGTACCTGTACTTTGAGAGGTCAATTAAAATCTGATTTATGTCTATATAAATCAGAATATATAAATCTAGATTATTTTTCATATAGTTAAGATATGCTATTATGGACTACTATAAAGAATCATACATAAAAGGTTTTGATAAAACATCTTATAATTTTATTATTAAATTAAAGAAGATAAGTATTTCATTTATTTGGGGCCTGAACAATAGTCCAGTGGGTAGGGTGTTTGCCTTGCATGCAGCTGATCCAGGTTCGATCCCCAGCATCCCATATGGTCCCCATGCAGTGCCAATAGTGATTCCTGAGCAAAGAGCCAGAAGTAACCCTGAGCATCGCTGGGTATGACCCAAAAAAGAAAAAAAAAATCATTTATTTGACATTAGTTTACCATAAAATTCAAGAAGATGAATATTTAAAATATTTATATATTTTAAATATTTAAATGATTTATATATTTTAAATATTTAAAAGTTCCAAATAAATATTATAGGTTCCAGAGAGATAGTAAATTGAGTAAGATAATCATGTTATAATATGGCCAACCTAGGTTGCATATCCAATATCCCATATGATCCAAGAGCACTGACAGGAGTAATCCCTGAATGCAGAGCAAAAGTAATGCATGAAAATATTAGATGTTGCCTCCAAACAAACAATAAAAAAATCAACTAAACAAGAAAAACTTTATATCCAATAATTTCCTTCATTGCATCTTTAAATTTAGTCAATTATGTATCATAATAGAGGGAACTGGCCATTTATAAATGGAACATACATATATAGTAGCTAGGAGCTTCTCCCCAAAACATATATAAAAATAATCAAATATTTGAGTAGTTTTAAACCTTTACTTATGTATTTGCCATGCTGTTTTTAAAAACAAAACAAATATTTAAAAAGATTATTTATAAGTTCAAGTGAAAGCTATAAAAACTTTTGGAAGGGTAAAAAAGTGTTGGATTTAGAACAAAGAAAAAAATAAATAACCAGTGTTCTTACCATGGATATTTTATTTTCTAACTACAGAGTTCTGAGAGTTTATGACCTTTCAATTTAATGTGATTTTTTGTCTATTAAATCCTTATAAGAAAAAAAAATCCTTATAAGAATGACAATAGTCACAGATGATTTTGTTTTGGAATCTTAGTTATATTACTCAAGTAAAGTGAAATTATTGATAAATGTTGTCAAAGTAAAATTCACTTCTAATTTCCAAAAAAAACCCCAAAATATTTGTACTTTAATATTATTCTGTTGTTTTATAAGCCTTAATTTTAATTTTGCCGAATTTGTCACTAATAAAAATGAACACACTTCGTATGTTTATATAAGGTGATAGAGATTGATTTACCTACTTAATTTTACACCATCACTATCACTATCTTCCCGTTGATCATCTATTTGCTAGAGCGGGCACCAGTAATATCTCCATATGTCCTGTCTCATGCTAGTAGAACCCAAAGGCATCCACTTGCTCCAGGAACATAAAGTGCCTCAAACCATTATATTAGGTCATGGGAATGACCTAATATAAATGTTACTGGTATTTGGCATATCAAATACGACACAGCAGCTTGCCAGGCTTGCCGTGCAGATGGCAAACTCTTGTAGTCACCTCTAAATAATGCAATTATTGATGAACCACGCTGGCGCTAGCAGCCGCAAGTGAGCCGGGCTGTGATAGTCTGGTCTGCTGGGTGGAGTTGTGACGAGAGGAAAGTCTGGATGTGGAAAACGTCAGCCTCCATGGAGTGGGGGTTGGGGGGGTCGTCTGGCTTGTTGTGAGGCTCTGCTAGGGTGGCAAGCCAGGTCAGGAACCCGCCATGCCTCCCGGGCACCTCATGAGCGACTGGGCACAGGGAGAGCAAGCAGCAGCTCTGCCCCATGTCTGAGAGTCTCTGTATATATTTATCATTTATTTTAGGACATTGTTTTACTCTTAAAAAGAAGTGTAAAGACAACTTCTCACATTTTCTCAATTATCTGCTAATCAGTTTTTATGTAAAATATTTTAAGGTTTTTTTTCTGCTTTTAATTCACACATAGAAAAGCTATCCTAAATAATGTGTGCTAGATTTTTCAAGTAGTTGATAATAAGGCTATCTATAGATATTTAGCAAAATATGGATATTTTTAAATCTCAATTTTATAGTTTACTACTTCAAATTTCCTTTTTTTTTTTTTTGCTTTTTTGGGTCACACCCAGCAATGCTCAGGGGTTTCTCCTGGCTCTGCACTCAGTAATCACTCCTGGCGATGCTCTGGGGACCATATGGGATGCCGGGGATCAACCCGGGCCGGCATGGGCCGACCACATGCAAGGCAAACACGCTACGCGCTGGGCTATAGCTCCAGCCCCTCAAATTTATTTCTTGATTGCAATATACAAACATACATTCATGCAAATCTATAGACATATATATGCATGTTCATACTTAAATACACATACATAGTTTAATGCACACGGTATTTGATATTTGACATGTAAGTATAAAAATATAATTTAGCCCATTACAAGCAAAATTATTATCAGAGATTATGAAAAGTAAGCCTTATTTTTTTCTTAAAATCAGTCTTCAAAAACCGGAGAAGTAGAACCTAGGAGCTGATCCTGGTACCATATATTGTCCACTGGGAACCACCAAGATTCACTTCTGAGCACAGAGGCAGGAGTAGTCCCTGAGCACTTCAAGGTGAGTTTTGACCATATTTCACCTTACTCCCAAATCAGCCATCATAAACCTAAAGTCTAAATGGATTGTTCTTATCTACAGATAATTTTCTTGCTAATTTGTACTTAAACTCCATTTAAAACTAAATCCTTATTTTATTAAATGATTTTCTCTGTATAAAGGCTCAATAATGCATTTTCCTACTTTGATCTATGAACCTGAACTTAACATGGTAATTAAAATACATATTTGAAAGATTTAAGTTCTGCCAAGTTAACCAAATAATTTATGTGGCATTTTACAAAGAATTCTGCCTAATGATCTAGTCAACATAATGCTAAAATTGTATGTGGTTCTTCAGTCTTGTTAAATGCCTTCTTTGAACTGTATAATTTGCCATTAGTTAAAGTGTAAAACGCCAAAAGTATTCACATGAATGACAAAATCATTATCTTGACAAAAGAGAAGATAATAGAAGAGAAAAATACAAATCAAAATTTCTGTACACTTTCAAATTTATATAACAATCACAATCAATGGCTAGACTAAAAATTAAAATAATTAAAAGTGATACTATAGCTTTATTCCTAATCTCTGTCCCACTCCAAAAAAAGAGAACAAAAAGCAAGTTTTTTTATTTTGCTAATGAAAATGCAAATACTTGCACTAAAAAATTCAAATGAGAAGTGTTTGATAGTTTGTTGCTAATCAGAAGGCAGAATGTTCACTAACTATGGTAAGGCGATGATTTTTTTTTCACAATGTAAATAAAATATTTTGACTCTGATGAAGCATCAGGAAGATTTATTAAACAAATAGGCAATGTTCAGATATCATGCCTATTTTTATATTAAAGCATATGTATATATGTATAAAATACACATATATATGGACATTGATATCTATATTGGTGAGCATGTATACTATATATATGACACATGTACAGAAGAAACATTTTTATATATTCATATCAACATAAAAATGATGTAGAACTGAAAATAACACAAGTACACAAGAAAAATTGACTGTGTAACGGAAATATGGTATATATATTCTTTGTATAAAGAAGTACTACACAGCTATAAGAAAAGCTTAAATTATACAGTTATTACTACATGGATGAAACCAGAGTATACCAACCTGAGAGAAGTCAGGCATAAGGAAAGAGAAAGATGCATCATTCTTTCTTTATTGATATGCAGGATATCGGAAGCTTAGTTAGGTAATAACAAATGGTGAAAGGAGGCATACAAGGAGTAGGTTGAAAGGGAACCTTAAGACAATGGTGAAGAGAAAAAATTCTGGTGGAGGATATGGAGTTGGAATGTTAATGTATGAAACAACAACATTAATTCTATTGTGATCATGATGATTTAAATAAAAATAAATAAATGACTGGAAAAAGCAGGAGTTTGTTTAAATAACATAAGTGCCACTTTTCTCTGTCATTGGTGTATTGGTCTGGTTCTGAGCCCAGACTCTCTCATAATGATCAACCTGAGATTAGCATGGTACCGTATGGTAACGTCTTATGTAGAAAATACATTAACAATAGCTACCAAAATTTACATTCATCTTGAAAACATAATAACACAGAATACAATGTGACATTTTAAAAAAAAGTAATGGGTTCTTTTACAAAACAATGAAATAGTATATTATTATGTGCTTGTTTATTTTTATATTTTTTTGCTGTTTTTGGGTCACATCCAGTGATGCTCAGGGGTTACTCCTGGCTCTTCGCTCAGGAATTACCCCTGGTGGTGCTCTGGGGTCTATATGCGATGCTGAGAATTGAACCCAGATCTGCTGCTTGCAAGGCAAACACCCTACCCATTGTACTATTGCTCTGGCCCACTATGTGCTTGTTTACTAAGATATAATCTAAGGAATGATATATAAAATAGCTTTTCTTATGGAGTAACATTTGAAAGTTTTCCTATTCTGTTGCATGCTGACAAGATCTAAAATTGGGAGAAAACAGTAAAACTTCAAAAGTAATTATTATTTTTCTTAATTCATATGAGAATCTGCTTCTACAAGATGACAATGCTTTCTTTCTGTGTATCATTTTATAACTATCACAGGTATTGTTGAAGGACTCCTCTAAGAGCCTCTAAATCTGCTCTGAATTGCCTCCTGCAAATCACTTCGTAGATAAAGGGGTAGTCTAAATGTGGCAGTTTATCTGACTATGTATTCTGTACTAGCTGGTATAAATATTCTCTCATGCTACCACAATCATCATGGGACTAGCTAGTTCTTACCAGCATATTTGCCTGGCCACGTGGGATCCCTAAATAATTAGACCAGAGAGAAATGCTGTTTGCCTCCAAGCAAACAAGCATGGCTCCTGATAGCTCAAAGGCAATTATAATACAAAACCACCGTGAAGTAGACGAGACTTGTGAAGGCTTGGAGAAATATTTAACTGGCATTAGTATTAGTCTTTGGTACAGAGACATGCCATCTCAGAAACCCCCTTCTCTACCCTATAAAGGCTTTTCCAGGCATATCTTGGCTCAAGACATTAGCATATAAAAGACATTAGTTGAGGTGCTGGGAGAAATTACCTGAGGGCATTTGACCCTCCCTGCC
The DNA here is from genome assembly GCA_021461705.1 of Cryptotis parvus. Classification (NCBI taxonomy): domain Eukaryota; kingdom Metazoa; phylum Chordata; class Mammalia; order Eulipotyphla; family Soricidae; genus Cryptotis; species Cryptotis parvus. Next base: position 201,670 of record JAJIBD010002882.1, read on the forward strand.
AGGGAAGTTACATTTAGCTTACAGCTCCTCCTAGCTCTGCTAGGAGGCTTTGAATTAGCTCTGGGTCCTTGTAAACAGCCAGAAGGTCTTCTGAAGTTGCTACATTTCTATAGAGCTATTTTCCTGTTTTCATCTCTAGATAGCCCAGCCCATTCTGGGCTGGGCTGGGAGTTTGGGCAGATTTCTAGCTATAAAATAAGCTGCAAGAAGAAAGAAGCTCTCTTTTTTCCCCCTTTTTGCCATTTCAGCCTCCCTTGGGGTTTTGCTTCTCCGTCTTCTCCATTCTCTGTTGGGCCTCAACACGTGGTGGCAGCCATCTTGGCCTACACCTGGCTGGGGTCTAGCTGGGAACCTAGAGTCCGGAGGTTTTCCGTGCTCTTGGATTGTATATTGGAACCTGTGATAGTAAAGTCCTTTTAAAACTGCATCGAATTCCTGAGTCTTAATCCATTCCCGCCCGGCTTTGGAGGTAGAATGGAACTTGCTTCCTGGCACTGTCGGGGACCCCAGCGGCGCCCCCAACAAGGTATTAAGTGTTTTATATAAGGACTTAAGGAGATAATTTAACAATTTTAACATTGTTTAAAAACCATGATTTACTAAGTTATATCAGGTATCTGGTACTCCAACACCAGTCCCACCACCAATATATCCCTACCACCACCAAATTCCCTTTGTTCCCCCTCTCCCAGTCTGCTCCCTTAGCAGGTACTAATCAATTTATTTTATATTTCTTATTCCTGCCCCTCGAGGTGTTACAGTTGTGGCTGCAGATCCCTGCTGTGTCAGTATGTGGCAGACAGAAAACAGGCTTGTCTACACCCAGGGCTCTGCCCCATGGATCCTGAATGGTTGATAGTTAGAAATAGAAAAAAGACTGGGCTCCTTGGGATGAGTCCATGCCTACGACAGAGTCTGGCAAGATACGCATTTTGTATTCTATATGCCAAAAACAGTAACAATAATTTCTTGTATCACCTGTCTTTCTGTTGTTCATCGATTTGCTCTAGCAGGCACCAGTAACATCTCCATTCCTCGGGAATGAGGTCCGTTATTGTTATTATTTTTGGCATATCGATACACCACCGGTAGCTTTCCAGGCTCCCTCCACTTTGAAGTATTACTTGTAGAGTGAAAGAGTGTTCATGTGTTGCAGCAAGGTGTAAAGGAGTACATCCACGATCATCTTGAGCTGACAGATTTTCCCCCATTGATTATAAGAGCTTGATCACTTGACATCCCATTATTTACTGATTTGCTCAAGCAGGCGCCAGTAATATTTCCATTTGGCCCTATAACATGCCAGTGTAACCCAATGGCATCTGGTTGCTTCAGGAATACGAAGAGTCTCAAACCGTTTGTTCAGTGTCTTGAAACTATATGTATACTACAGATACAAAATATATGTATATATATATAAAAAATATATATATATATATATTATATATAGACCTTTTTTAAAAAGCAAACTAAATTTTATTACATTGTCAATACCATACTTTATATAGGTTAAAGATTATTATAATTATATTATTTAACTGCTTACTATAATAAACTCCCTGAAGTAAGTATAAGATAGAAACGCCTCAGACAGAAATAATTTAATTTTTTTTTTTGGTGTTTCGTTTTACATCTCAGTAATCTTCAGGGGGTTACTCCTGGCTATACACACAGGAATAATTCCTGGTGGTGCTTGGGGTCTCTATGGGATGACGGGGATCCTACCCTGCTTATCCACATGCCAAGGCTACCCACTGAACTATCACTCAGGCCCCAGAAATAAATTTTATTTATTTTTTTTTTTTTATTATACCACCGTGAAACATACAATTACAAAGGGGTTCATAATTGGTTCTTGGTAATACAGTATTCCAGCACCCATCCCTCCACCAGTGCCCCATTTCCACCACCAATGTACCCCCCTCCCCTCCCGCCCCCAGGCCGCCTTAATAGCAGGTACCCCAGTTTCCTCTCTTTCTCTCTCTATCTCTCTCTGTCTCTGCATCTCTCTCCCTCTTATTTTACACATTGTGGCTAGCCCTGCAGATATTTAGAGTTTATCACTTAAGTCTCTTTGTGTATATTCAGTGGTGAGTTTTAATCTGCCATTACCACAGAAATAAATTTTAAAGTTGGCTTACTATAGATTGTCTTTAGAGTACTTAGATATGACCTTAAATTGGTTGTTTCCATTCATTGCCAGATTTGATGAAAATGCAAAATGAATTTTTATCACCAAATTCCATGATAACACTATTGATTTTGAATGATATATTGTTGGCTTTGAGAGGAGCAATAGTCTACCTATTTTTACAAGCCAGCTTTTCATTTTTTTAAAAGTTTATTTTATTTTTAAAATTGTATTTAATTAGCTTAAAACTACAAAGTTATTCATGATTGGGTTTCAGATATACAATGTTCCAACACAAGTTCCTTTACCAGTGGCCACTTCATCTATTAATGACCACACTTCCCCCTTTGAACTTTTTCTTTCACTTATCAGTATTTCAACTTATTTACAGTGCTTACTTCTTTTTCTTATGGGGTGGGGTGGTATGTTTTGGACATTACCTAGAGAAATTAGTGTCTCAGATGCTCATTCCAATTTCCCTCAAATTTTCCCTTAAAATATTCTAGTCACCTAAACCCTAATTGATGTACAGTTGTACCAAATTGTACTGTATATTATACAGCAGGTAAGATGCTTGCCTTGCATGCTGCTGTCCTGGTTCAATCCCTAGCAAGTATATAGTCCCTCAAGCACACCAGGAGTGATTCCTGAGCAAAAAAGCAGGAGTTACCAATTAGCATGGCCAGTAAACAATGACAGAAAAACAATTCTAATGACCCTAAGAACTAGAAACTATATCATTGAATGCTGATTAGAGTTGATCATTAAAACTTGAGATAAACTTCTATCATAAATTGCTTTAAAAAATGCCATCAAGGAATAATGATCTAATAGACTTGGTTTTCAGATTTATTATATATTTAGATATCTAAATATTAATAATAATTATAACAAGTTATCTTTATCTTTCTTTGAAAGTACAAAAAGCCCTTCATATCTATTTGGATAAGAATTGAGTACTGAACATAGGATATACATGATAGCCTTTTAGTATTTGTACTGAAAAATAAAATGCCAAAAGGAGAGACAAAGAGAGAGAAGAAAAGTGCTTGCTGTAAAGGCAGGTGGGCTGGTAAGGAATTGAAAGAGAGAAACTAATTCCAAACTAATCCCAAACTATTGTGGGAAAGGTATGTACACTGGTGAAGGAAAGGTGTTGGAATATGGTTTGATTGAAATCCAATATTAGCAACTTGGTAACTGTGTATCTGAAGGTGAGTTTTATAATAAATAAAAATCTAATAAAGTAAAAAGGGATTTTGATACCAAGAATTCAAAAGTGTGATTATTGGAAATTCATTGTAATATTATTCCTATAAAGAGAACATACTCTTTTCCTGTTGCAGGACTCCTTTAAGAGCCTCTGCATCTGCCCTGGATTGCCTCCTGAAGGTCACTTCGTAGATAGGGGGTAGTCCAAATGTGGCATTTTTCTGACCATGTATTCTGTACTGGCTGGTATAAATATTATCTCATGCTACCACAATAATCGTGGGACTAGCTAGATTTTACCAGCATATTTGCCTGGCCACATTGGATCTCTAAGTAATTAGACCAGAGAGAAATGCTGTTTGCCTCTAAGCAAGCAAGTATGGCTCCTTGATAACTCAAACGCAACTAAAATACAAAACTACCGTGAAGTAGACAAGACTCTTGTGAAGGCTTGGAGAAATATTTAACTGGCATTAGTATTAGTCTTTGGTACAGAGACATGCCATTTCAGAAACCCCCTTCTCTACTTTATAAAGGCATTTCCAGGCAGATCTTGGCTCAAACCATTAGCATATAATAGGGCCTAGGTGAGGTGCTGGGAGAAGTTACCTAAGGGGATTTGACTCTTCCTGCTTCTAATAATAGTGGGAGGTCTAAGTTGCAGGGGGTATAAAACCAGCCTGCTTCCTCTCTCTCTCTCTCTTTGTGGGCTCTCTCTTTGTGAGCTCGCACCCTTCTTGGGTGTCTTGTCTTTGTCTCCTCTCTAAAGGGCCTTTTACATGTGGTGGCCGCCATCTTTGCCTACATGTGGCTGGGGTTCTAGCCGGGAATCCTAAGCACAGGGTTTTTCCTATTGCTGATTTGTATGCCTGAACCTGTGATAAGTAAAGCGTTTTAAAACTGCATCAGATTCCTGAGTCTTCATCCATTCCCGCCCGGCCGGAGGTAGAAGGGAAGTCACTTCCCGGCACTTTTTGGGGACCCTGGCGGCATACCCCGACATTTTCCAGTTGCTTTTTATTCATACATTAGTGAACATATTAAAACTGTGCTTTATACATCGCCTTATAATGAAAATATTGCAGATGCCTAAATTTACTCTATGGAGAGAGATATTTCAGAAGAGATTTATTTTAAGTTTGATAAGATTTTACAAAATTTCTATTTACTACTGTTTTCTGAGAATATCTTGTTGCCAACTTCAATTACTTTACAGATTGATAGAACTTGGCATATTAAACTGTTCAGGGTTCTGACATTGTGATTAAGTTGTGCAGATAAGAGGTGAAAGCAAAGTTATGCCAATAAGTATATTATTGTTCAAACATTTAAATTACAAAGTTTTGCAAACCTGCTTTTTGGCATTAAATCTAATCCCTTAAAAAAGGGAACTACAAAAAAACTAATAACTATTTCCCTCTCAATCTTTTAAAACAACTATTAATAAGCTTCTTGTTTAGATAAAAATGATTTTCAGTAAAAAATGCACATTTTAATGTAATTTTAAATTATTTTAAATAATTCATTCTATTTGGTTTATTCCATTATCATATTAAAGTAATTTATGAATTGAGTCATATGCCCATTTTATATTTTGCAAATTCAACATTATATGAGGCATAAGAAAAATTTTATTGCTAATGAAATACTTCTCGATATCTAACTTATATTAGTGTGACTTACTAAGAAAGGGAATAATTGTCAGCATTGTAAATCAAAATGGAAAAAAAATAAACTTATTAACTATATACTGATATTTTTTTTGCTAAGATGAAAGTGTTCACCATTATCCAAATAAATCACAACATTAAATGTCTTGCATATTTTACATTGGATATTATTATAGAACATATTATCGTGAAACATTACTTTCATTTTGAGCTTATTGTTATGCCTTTTATAGTATGCAGTAAAACACAGATTAGTCTAAAAGGAGGTTTGGCATGCAATTTCATGTAGTGTTGTTTCTGGATAAAGGTATCTATAGCTAAAATTGTATTTCATTATGCTCTTTCAATATAAAGTTAGATTAGTTAGAGACAATTCAATTCTATACTTCTTTAATTTTACTTTGCTTCTAAGTTTGGATAATTACCTGATTCTTAATATTTTTGTATTGCCTTAGATAACTTTAAATGAGTATTGAACTACTGAGGGAAAGAAAAGAAAATGGTGTTTTAATTATCAAGCATCAAAAAAAGTTTAAGCAGCTAAAATAAATACAGATATTTAATTATTGTTTAACAGTTTTTCCCAACATATGAAGAAAATATGCTTTGAAATAATTATTTTCCTTTGGACTTTTTACTATTTTAATGTGAAATTCTTGTATAATATCTTGCAATCTTACACAAGGGAATTAGTTTTACTGCAGATTCTGCATCATGTTATGTTTTGAAGTATGCAGCACAGTATATGATCCTATAAATTGCATTCTCTATGGAGTCAGAATAAGATAATGGGTCATCAAAATACTTGAAGGATATAATTGTTATTATGGCTAATTTATTGGTACATAAATACTTTGATGTCTGCTGCCCATTCTGTTGAAAAATAATGTCAGAGATAGAATAAATCGAACAAAACCAGTGTATCTTTAGTTATTATAAATATGTACCTATTAGTCAGCTAAAGAGAAATAAATATTCTGGTAATATTCTGATAATACAGTGCATAGGGTGTTTAATTTACGTGCAACTAATCTGGGATCAAGACTTGTCTTTTCACATGTTCTCCTGAGCACTGCCCAAAGTAATTTCTGATTGCAGAGCCTGTAATAACCCCAGAACATATTAAGCTATAGCCAAAAGAAAAAAAATAATTTTCTGGCAATACCCAAATTTCTTTCTTTTCACCATCTCAGTTATAGCTTAGTCAATGTATTTGGAACCCTAATATACATGATCAATACATTATTAAATGTGTTAGGTATAATATAATTATATTTGTTAGGGTCTTGACAAAGAAGTCTGACCATCTTGTAGGTGGGTGTCCACGTGCTCTTTTGACACCCTGTTGGATGCAGTCAATAAGGTATCTAGTCCAACAGTTGACTGGACTATTCTGGCACATGATAGGGATAAATGGAAATGCTATTGGCACCCTCTCGAGCAAATCGACAAATAACAGGATGCCAAATGATCAAGTGATAGATATATTAGATATGATAATATGACACAGGAATCCATCAATGCAGAGAAATTAATATACAATGATATGACTTATCACTTATCTTCCCGTTGTCATCAATTTGTTCAAGCACCAGTAACGTCTCCATTTGTCCCTGTTAAGTGCCAGTGTAGCCCAATGATATCTCTTTGCTCCAGGAACACAAAGAGCCTCAAGTCCTTCATTCATGTTTTTGACGAAGAAGTCTGACCATCTTGTAGATGAGCAGCCATGAGTTCTTTTGATGTCCAGTGGAATCCAGTTGGTACAGCTTTAGTCCTGTGTTCATCCCTGAATCGCATTACTTGTCCTACCCATCTGATTTTCATCATCTTGGCAAACAGGACAACATCCTTAATTGTTATCTCAAGGTAGCTCATCACCACGCTACCTGTCCGAATGCAAGATTATATCCCAATAGAAAACCAGCAGGACCATTCTGTTGTACAGAAGGGCACCGTCCCACAACATTGGTAACTACAGCCCCATCTGCCTATTATCCATCTGTTGCAGGACTCCTCTAAGAGCCTCTGCATCTGCTCTGAATTGCCACCTGCAAATCACTTCGTAGATAAGGGGGTAGTCTAAATGTGGCAGCTTATCTGACCATGTATTCTGTACTATCACTGTATCATTGTCTTCCCGTTCATTGTCGATCGATTTGCTCGAGCGGGCACCAGTAACATCTCCGTATGACCTGTCTCATGCAAGTAGAGCCCAAGGACACCTGCTTGCTCCAGGAACATAAAGAGCCTCAAACCATTCCATCAGGTCATGGGAATAAGGTCTATAATTGTTACTGGTATCTGGCATATCAAATGTGACACGGGTAGCTTGCCAGGCTCTGCCGTGTGGGTAGATACTCTTGTAGTCATCTAAAAATCCAGCATTTATTGATGAACCACGTGGCTGCTTTTGGCCACGCGAGCCGGGCTGTGATAGGCTGGTCTGCTGGGTGGAGTTCTGATGAGGGGGAAGTCTGGATGTGGAAAATGGAGGTCCTCATGGCGGTCATCTGGCTTGTGAGGCTCTGCTGGGGTGGCGGGCCAGGGCTGGTACCTGACACCCCTCCCGGGCACCTCATGAGCAGCTGGGAAAAGTGAGAGCCAGTAGCTGCTCTGTCCTATGTCTGTCTCTGGATCAGCATATCTGGGCCGGATTAAAAAAGACTGCAGCAGGGTGGATCTCTGAGCTGGAGTGTGATAGGCTGGTCTGCTGGGTGGAGTTCTGAGGAGCAGGAAGTGCGGATGTGGAAAATGGAGGTCCTCATGGAGTGGGGGGTCTTCTGGCTTGTGAGGCTCTGCTGGGGTGAGGCTCTTCTGTACTAGCTGGTATAAATATTCTCTTATGCTGTCACAATCATCATGGGACTAGCTAGATCTTACCAGCATATTTGCCTGGCCACATTGGATCCCTAAATAATTAGACCAGAGAGAAATGCTGTTTGCCTCCAAGAAGCAAACATGGCTCCCTGATAATTCAAAGGCAACTAAAATACAAAACTACCGTGAAGTAGACGAGACTTGTGAAGGCTTGGAGAAATATTTAACTGGTACTAGTATTAGACTTTGACACAGAGACAAGCCATCTCGGAAACCCCCCTTCTCTACCCTATAAAGGCTTTTCCAGACAGATCTTGGCTCAAGACATTAGCATATAAAAGGGCCTAGGTGAGGTGCTGGGAGAAATTACCTGAGGACATTTGACCCTTTCTGCTTTCCATAATAGTGGGAGGGAGGTCTGAGTTGCAGGGGCATAAAACTAGACTGCTTCCTCTCTTGCGCTCTTTTTGGGCTCTTTCTTTTTGAGCTCACACCCTTCTTGGGAGTCTTCTCTTTGTCTCCTCTTTACAGGGCCTTTACATGTGGTGGCGCGCCATTTTGGCCTACATATGGCTGAGGTTCTAGCCAGGAATCCTAAGCACAGGGTTTTTCCTATTGTGGATTTGTATGCCCGAACCTCTAATAAGTAAAGCGTTTTAAAACTGCATCAGATTCCTGAGTCTTCATCCATTCCCCACCGGCTTTGGAGGTAGAAGGGAACTCTCTTCCTGGCACTGTTGGGGACCCCGAGCGTCCCTGACATCTGTTGTCTACTGAAGTTATTCATTTGAGTCAACCTGAATCACGTGGCCGCCCACCTACAAGATGGTCAGACTTCCTTGTCAAGACCCTGAATGAATGGTTTGAGGCTCTTTATATTACTGAATCAACCAGATGCCATTGGGCTACATTGGCACGTGATAGGGTCCAATGGAAATGTTACTGGCACCCGCTCGAGCAAATCGATGAATAACGGGATACAAGTGATCAAGTGATCATCCTGAATAGAATCAGCAGAACACTAGATGAAGGACAACCATGTTAGCAAGCTGGGTTCTGAAAAGGATTCAGCGAAATCGACCATATCCACATGTTAACCAAGTTCATTGGAGTTCAAGATGCCATTCTGTCTCACATTCATTGATTTAAAAGAAAGCCTTTGATTCTGCTGTGACTGAAGCAGTCATCGAAGCACTAGCCAAACAGGGCACTCAACCCAATACATCAAGATCCTTCGTGAGCTGTGTTCCGGATTCACCACCAGGGTCTCACCATTCTACAAGAAAGTGATCATTGATGTCAAAAGAGGGGTTCGGCAGGTTGAAACCATTTCACTGAAACTCTTCAGTGCCACCCTTGAGAATGTCATTTGGCGACTGGAATGGGAAAGAATGGGAGTGATGATAGTGACAGTTGGCAACTACACCACCTCCACTTCGCTGATTACATCATTCTAATTACACCAAATATCAGCCAAGCAGCATGAATGTTGGCCAACTTTTACTGGGAATGTGGAAAGAATGGACTGCAGCTGAATTTCAAGAAGACAATTTTCATGAGAAATGGAATAATTCCTCATGCTCCATTTGCTCTCAACAGAAAGAACATCTCCAAATACAGCAGTTATGCAAAACTAGGTAGAGAACTTAACATGACGGATGACCTAGCACCTTACTATGCAGGCAGAAGAGAGTGGCGTGGAATGCCTTCAAAAGGATAGAGAAAATGGTCAAGAAGATGAAGAAACTCCAGCTCCTGGCCACAACTTTTTGATTCCACCATTCTTCCTGCACTAATAGGCCTCAGAGACTTGGGCCCTAAAAAACCAGGATGAGAAGGCTATTTGGGTAGCCCAAAGAGTAATCAAAAGAGACATGCTTGGAGTATCACGCTTCACTCTAGTGAGAGAAGGTATCAGGATTTCTGACCTCCATCAATGAACAAGAATCAAGGATACAATGATATCTATTTATATATTTATGTACAGCATATGATATGAAATGCATAACACCTGCATCCTCATGAGTTTATTCATTTCTTTAATCTGAGATGCTCAGTAGTCATATTGATCTTATTGGTATTTTTGTAGTGTTCAAGCCTAACAAAATAGCACTTTTCTACATGTGGTTGCCCAGTTTTCACAACACCACTTGTTGAAGAGACTTTCCTTGTTCCATTTTTGGACTCTTTGCACCTTTATCAAAGATTAAATGATCATGTGTTTGAGGTTGGGTGTCCGGATACTCAATTCTATTCCCTAGGTCTACAGGTCTGTTTTTATTCCAATACCATGCTGTTTTAATTACTACTGCCTTGTAGTACAGTTTGAAGTTGGGAAATGTGAAGCCTCCCATCTTTTATTTCCCAAGGATTGCTTTAGCTATCCTTGGGGGGTTTATTGTTCCATACAAATTTCAGGAGTGTTTGGTCAATTTCTTTGAAGAAGTCATGTGTATCCTTATAGGGACTGCTTTGAAGCTGTACAGAGCTCTACAGAGTATTACCATTTTGACAATGTTGATTCTCCCCATCCATGAGCAGGAAATATGTTGCCATTACCTTGTGTCTCTTTTATCTCTTGGAGCAGTGTTTTGTAGTTTTCTTTGTACAGGTCCTTTACACACTTGGTTAAGTTGATTCCTAGGTATTTGATTTTGTGTGGCACAACTGTGAATGGAATTGTTTCCTTAACATCCCTTTCTTCTCTTTTGTTATTTGTATATTGGAAAGCCACTGACTTTTGTATCCTGCCACTCTACTATATGTGTCTATTGTTTCTAGGAGTTTTTTGGTAGAGAGTTTAGAGTTCTCTAGGTATAATATCATGTCATCTGCGAATAATGATAGCTTGACTTCTTCCTTGCCTATCTGGATGCCCTTAATGTCCTTTTCTTCTCTGATTGCTATGGCAAGTACTTCCAGTACTATATTAAATAAAAGAGGTGAGAGTGGGCAACCTTGTCTTGTCCCTGATCTCAGGGGGAAGGCTTTCAATTTTTCCCCATTTAGAATGATCGTTGCTATGGGCTTTTGGTAGATGGCTGTAACTATCTTGAGGAAAGTCCCTTCAATGCCCATTTTCTGGAGGGTTTTAATAATGAATGGTTGTTTAATTTTTTTCTCTTATTGATATGATGTATTATGTTGATTGACTTGTGAATGTTGAACCATCCTTGCATTCCCGGGATGAATCCTACTTGGTCATGATGTATAATTTTCTTTATGAGTCTTTGGATTCTGTTTGCTAATATTTTGTTGAAGATCTTAGCATCCGTGTTCATCAGGGATATTGGTCTGTAGTTTCCTTTCTTTGTGTTGTCTCTCCCTGCTTTGGGTATCAGGGTGATATGTGCCTCGTAGAAGCTGTTTGGGAGGGTTTCTGTTTCTTCTATTTCCTGGAATAGCTTGAAAAGGACTGGCAGTAGGTCCTCCTTAAAGGTTTGATAGAGTTCACTTAGTGAATCCACCTGGACCTTGGCTTTAGTGTTTGGGCAGACTTTTAATTACTGTTTCAATTTCCTCAATGGTGATAGGCTTATCAGGTATTGCAGGTCTTGTTTCAGTTGTGGGAGGTTATAGGACTTCAGGAGTTTATCCTTTTCTTCTAGATTCTCGTGTTTCAAGGCATACAGGCTCTCAAAGTAATCTCTGATGATCTTTTGGATTTGTATGGTTTCTGTTGTCGAGGGTACTAATACCAACCTAGAACTGAGCATTAAATACAGGCAAAAAGAAACACATAACAACCCTTTAATGTAGGTTCTGTCATCCATAGTCTGGAAGGGAAGGAAAAAGAAAGAGAGAGAGAGAGGGCAAGAAATAAAGAACCTGCCATGGAGGCAGGCTGGGGGAAGGGGAGGGAACTGGGGACATTGGTGGTGGGAGATGGGCACTGGTGGAGGAATGGGTTCTGGAACACTGTATGACCAAAACCCAAATATGAACTTTTTAATTGTATATCTTTATAATTGTATATCTCACAGTGGTATAATAAAATACTTTTAAAAAATAGCACTTTTCCTCAAAATTTTCCCCCTTTTTAAGCAGAGTGTTTAATTTTTTTTAAATTTTATTTTAATTTAAAATTGTTTTGTGTTTTTAGGCCACACATGATAGTGCTTAAGAATCATTCCTGATAAGCTTAGGGGACCATAACAAATACCAAGGATCCAAACCAGGTTGGCCACAAGCAAGACAAATGTCCTATGCATTGCTCTACTGCTTCAACCCTTAATGACCAAGTTTAAATTACAAGTTTAAATTACAAGCTTAAATTGCTCAATTTTACTTACCACATGATTGTTTTCATACCATTATTAATTGTATCACTAAAATATTATTCTATCTTTAATTTATGCATTATCATCTCCAAAATGCAAATGACTGAGTGTATATAAATGTGTGTCTGTATTTATCCAGGTAGTGAGATACATATAGAAAAATGATTTCATTTTAACATATGCATTTGTATGCTTCTAACTTTTTTATGAAAGTTTATATAATCATATTCACCAAGGCAAAAGATAGCATTTTAAAACTGTAAGAACAAGTGTGATTTATTCAAATGAAAATTATATAATTTTAAGTACCAAATAATGTAATAATAATAATTCAGAACTACTGTTTTCAGCGCAATCTCTTATAGTATTATGTAAAGATCTGTTTGTAACTGATATCTTAGAATGCTATGATTTCTACAAAGATCAAGTTGTAAAACTACAGTATAGGAATTCAAGATGGAAAGCAATCGATATTCTTTGTCAGCTAAGAATGCTGCAAAAGCACAGGAAAAATAAACTAGTTATATAACTAAAACTACACTAGAAAGAGCCAGGGAGTGGGCAAAGTGGTAAAGCAAATGCCTAGAATATACAAGACCTGAATTTAGTCCCAGGCACTCTCTCCTGATCCTGGTATAAATTATGATGAAAAGAGATTCTGAAAATAATGATTATTATAGAAAGCCAATGTTTTGGGCTAAAAAAAAGTCTTAGAATCACAGACAGATTGGACTCATTTGTTGGATATTTAAAAACATAGTGTAATACTAATATCCAAGTACAGTAGAAAAAAGGGTGTGGAGGTCATGTATCCTTTGCCGAAAGTGGGGAGTGGGTTGAGAGCAGTTAGAGAAGGGACCACTATGACAATGATAGTTGGAAATAATCTCTCTGGACAGAACCTAGTACTGAAAGGAGGTAAAGGTATCTATACAATAACCTTTCAGTAACTGTATTGCAAACCACAGTGCTTAAAAGGAAAGAAGGAGACAAAGAGAGGAATATCCAATTAGCTAGGGTGAGGAGAGAGAGAGAGAGAGAGAGAGAGAGAGAGAGAGAGGTGGGAGAGAGACAGGAAAGAGACATAGATAGAGATGTCTGCCATCAAGCCAACTGAGAGACTAAGGGTGTGGTGGGATGGAAACTGGACACACTGGTGGTAAGAAATGTACACTGGTGGAGGGACAACTGTTGCAACACAGTATGACTGAAACCCAATCATAAGCAACTTTATAACTGTCTATCTCAAGGTTATTAAATGAAAAAATAATTGTGAGAAAGCAAATAAAATTTTCAATAATTTGAAAGTATTTGCATAACAATATTAATCATATGCTTTATAATTCATTGACAACCAGTTCAATATTAAGTGGTAAAATTGGATGGCATATCTAGAGACCGAAAAACACATAGCAGAAACACTATCTGTACTTCTTTATTCATCTCTGTGCTATTCACTATAGCTAGAATCTGGAAACAACCTAAATGCCCGAGAACAGAGGACTGGCTAAAGAAACTGTGGTTCATCTACACTATGGAATACTATCGTCTGTCAGAAAAGATGAAATTATGAAATTTTCCTGCAAATGGATGGACATGGTGATTATCATGCTGAGTGAAATTAGTCAGAAGGAAAAGGACAGATATAGAATGACTGCATTCATTAATAGGATATAAATAGATACCAGTGTTTTACTAAATATGGGAAATGGTAATGGCAGATTAAAACTCACCACTGAATATACACAAAGAGACTTAAGTCATAAACTCTAAATATCTGCAGGGCTAGCCACAATGTGTAAAATAAGAGGGAGAGAGATGCAGAGACCAGAGAGAGATAGAGAGAGAAAGAGAGGAAACTGGGGTACCTGCTATTAAGGCGGCCTGGGGGCGGGAGGGGGGGGTACATTGGTGGTGGAAATGGGGCACTGGTGGAGGGATGGGTGCTGGAATACTGTATTACCAAGAACCAATTATGAACACCTTTGTAACTGTATGTTTTCACGGTGGTATAATAAAAAAATTTAAAAAATCATATCTTTTATAAATTTATATTAGAAAAAATCAAATAAATCACTGAAGTTTAAGATATCCTAAAAAATTAAGGCGCAACCCAAAAAAATATGCTTTGGGTTTTAAGCAAGCCTGTGTTTGTGATTTGAAACAAATTTGGATTTTGCTACCAGAAGGTCTTAAACAAATTCATCTAATTTTAAATGATTACATTAAATGAAAGTCTCTTACTACACTGAAAATTTTGTGTAATTTTGTAGTTAATTTTCTTTGTATAAAATTAGATGGTTTGAAGAACAATCTAAATCTTCCAACATGATAAAATAAGAAAAATTAGGGAAACTTGTATTTAGAAATACTCTTTCTAGGACTGTAGTTCAAGTGAAGAGTCTATTGGTCTCTATACTTTTAAATAGTAAAGCAATATAACTATTACATCTAGTATATAGAAACCCATAGGGAGTATTATACAACAGTCTTTCAGCAGCCTATAGTTGTCACATTAAGTGTGATGGACAATAGCAATTTATGACTCATGGCATGTTGAACTTAAATATTTATCGTGTAATTTTTTATGCAGCAAGGGAATATGGTCAAAGGAAAACTGAGCTGTGTACTTAGAATCTCTACTCTTGCATAAAGTCTTAAAAACAAAAAATGTAGCTATAAGAATGCCAGAAGAAAATTACAGAAAAAACAGCATTTTCACAATTTGTTTTATCAAATATTAACAAATATATTTAAAATAAGCATAAATTTTCAACTTTGTTGATTTAAATATAGGTTATAAAGAAACATTTTTATTTGTTTAGATAATGGAATAAATTAGCACTAAAATTGGCATAAACCTGCATCATTGAAGGCTGTTTCTTATTAGAACATCATTGAAGATAGCACAGATTCAATGTCAATCTGAGAAATAATAGAAACAGATTTTATAATAATATGAAACAAAAGAGCTACGGATTTACCTCATTAAGTAATTCCGTTTCAGAGTCTTTCAACTTTCTCCATGTGTTCAGTTTTTCAGACTATACTTCCTTCGAAGAATCTTAAAACATATCAGATTTCTATATTTGGAACCATATTGCATGTTTATATATTTTTTGTCAAAATAACTCCTTGTGATACATTCACATTTTACTAGTAAATTTTAACTCATATAAATCCAAAAAAATATCAATAGAACAATTTGTAAATGTACGAAAAAATTCTGTATGTAATCAAATATAGTTTAAAAAACTTATGCTTT
>JAJIBD010002883.1:0-195824 GCA_021461705.1 Cryptotis parvus
TATTTTTAATGATCACCAGCCAGAGGGGCAGCAGCTCTCATCTTGGCAGCTGACTAACCACAGCTAACTGACTTTAGCTGACTGACCTGAGCTCAGAGAGCTGAGCCCACTCACTTGAGCTGACTGACCTCCTCCACAAAGACCCCCAACTCTCTTATTCCCTTGTCCCAGAGGGCAATCCAGCTTAAAGTTTGCATGGTTTACATTACAAAGACATTTCACAGTCTTTACATAGGATTTAGGAATAATAGGAAGGAGACAACCAGGAACCAAAACCTGCAGGTGGTGCTATCTAGGTAACATGAGATGAACAAAAGAACGCATAACAGTTGCTAATGCAGCCCTTCCCATGATGGCAAGGGACATGTCAGACAGAAGAACAAGAAAAACCTGTTCTCTGCCTAACTTTAAGCATTGTCCATTAGACTCCATCTTGGGCTAGTTATAGCCAACAAGGAAATGTGCAGAGAAATGACCTAGGATAGCCTTGGCTGTGTAACTGCAGCTTGATTAACAGTCTCACTAGGAAATTCCACATACTAACTCTATTGGGAGACAGTCTGCCAGAATACCCCGTGTATCTGTTAATAGGCAGTATCCATCAGACCTTCCTTCGCATATCCTTAGATCTACCTTCTGCCAACAGAGTACAAAGAGCCTTAAACCGTTCGTTCAGGGTCTTGACGAAGAAGTCTGACCATCTTGTAGGTGGGCAGCCACGTGATCTTTTGATATCCCATGGGATCCAATCTGTAACAGCTCTAGTCAAGCAGTCGTCTCCAAGACACATTATATGTCCAGCCCATCTGATTTTTAGACACCTTTGGCAAACGAGACAGCGTCCCTGACTCTTGATCGTCTGATGGAGGTTGGAACTCCAGATTCCTTCTCTGACTTGAGTGAGGCATGATATTTCAAGCATAGCTCTTTCAATTCCTCTTTGGGAGACCTGAATAGCATTCTCATCTTGCTTTTGTAGGGCCCAGGTGTCTGAGGCGAATGTTAATGCAGGGAGAAGGGTGGAGTCGAAGATATGTGCCTGGAGCCAGAGGTTATTTGTCCTTTTAGCTATTTCTTCAATGCTCTTGAAGGTGTTCCATGCCTCTCTCTTCCTCTTGTGCAGCTCAGGTTTTAGGTCGTTCATCATATTGAGTTCTCGACCTAGGTACACTAACATAACTGCTGCATTCAGAGATGTTTGTTCCATTGAGAGTGAGTGGGGCCTCTGGAACTAGTTCGCTTTTCATGAACATAGTTTTGCTGAGATTCATCTATAGACCCATATTTCCACATTCTCGGTCGAAGTCAGCCAACATTTGCTGCTTGGCTAATGTTTAGTGTTATTAGAACAATGTCATCAGTGAAGCAGAGGTGGTGTAGTTGCCGACCATCTATTTTCACTCCCATTCCTTCCCATTCTAATTGTCGCATGATGTTCTCTCAAGGGTGGTGCTGAAGAGTTTTGGTGAAATGGTATCACCCTGCCAAACCCCTCTTTTGACATCAATGATCACTTCCTTGTAGAATGGTGAGATCCTAGTGGTGAATTCATAATACAGCTCATGAAGGATATGATGTATTGGGTTTGAACACCCTGTTTGGCTAGGGCTTCAAAGACTGCTTCAGTCTCTACAGAATCAAAGGCTTTCTTTAAATCAATGAACCTGAGACAGAGTGGCATCTTGAACTCCCTACAAACCTCAATGAGCTTGGTTGCAGTGTGGATATGGTCGATTGTGCTGAATCCTCTTTGGAAGCCAGCTTGCTCTCATGGTTGTCCTTTATCTAGTGTTCTGCCAAGCCTGTTCAGGATGACCTCGAGTGAACAGCTTGTATATGACAGAGAACAGGCAGATGGGGTGATAGTTGCCAGTGTCGTGAATGTCTCCCTTCTTGAACAGTAGAACTGTCCTGCTGGTTTTCCATTGGGAGGGCACCTTGCATTCAGACAGGTAGCGTGTGAAGAGCCGAGACAGTGTATTGATGAGTACTGAAGGCAGATTCTTCAGGTGATCGGGTCTGACTTTTGCCTGGGCTGGGTGCTGTTTGCTTCTTTATGAACAAAATGGTATGTTGGATTTCAGAAGGGAGAATGTTGGGAACGACATATCCATCCTGTGGAATTTGGTATGTGGGCAGATGGACGTGATTATCAAAGAGATCCGAGTAGAAGTTATGGATAATCTTCTCCATTGCCTTTCTGTAAGATGTGATAGATCCATCAGGACATTGGAGGGAAGTCATCTTGGTCTTATAGTTGGTGAAGGACAGGAGGGCGTTGAGAATGCTTTTCCCGGCTTCTGCTGCATCTTCCAGTATTTCTGCTCTTCTCTCTTTGAGATCTTCCTTTATTGCTTCTCTGCACTGACTTGTGAAAAAAAAAATTTTATTTATAAGGCTGAATAAGATTCCATCTCCACGGCTATACTACTACTACACTAAAACTTGTTTATCTGCATTCTACTGTGGAATAGACTTTGGGTCACGATCACCTTTCCCTGGGTATTGTGAATAATACTATAGTGAATATAGCTGTTTATTTTTATTTTCAAGATTCCTTCTTGAATTCCTTTGGATCCATGTCCAGAAGTATATATTGCTGTATCACATGGTAGTTGCACTTTATTTCAGTTTTTAGAAAGAGTCTTACAATTTTCTGCAGTGGTCGCACCATTTTGTATTCTCACCGAAGAGTTCACTGTTCAAGTTTTCTGCCTCTTTTTTTTTTTTTTGCTTTTATGGGTTACACCCAGCAATGCTCAGGGTTTCTCCTGGCTCTGCACCCAGGAATTACTCCCTGGTGGTGCTCAGGAGACCATATGGAATGCCAGGAATCGAACCCGGCCGGGCATAGGCCAGCCCTGTGCAAGGCAAACGCCCTACCCACTGGACTATTGCTCCGGCCCCTCCTTACCAGCTCTTATTCTCTGTGCTTTTTATTCAATGGCAGATTGCTCTTTCTTTAATATCTTTGTGGTACTTGTTTGGTCCTCATTTAAAATTTGAATTTATGCCAAACTCTCTCCTAATGGATGAATTGATTCTTTTTTATCTGATACCTCCCTTAAGTTTCTTTACTCATGAAACAAATAACTTCAATAACTTTATTAGCATATATTCTGATGCTGATTTTTATGTTTTGCTGTTTATTATTACCTGGAATTTTTTCAATTTGTATATTTAAGGCTTTTTAAATTCCTGATCAGTTGTTAGAAACTACCTCTTTATTTTTGAAAAATATTTAAATACTTTCTTCTATATATTGGTTTTATTAGCTTATGCCATTATATAATTTCAGGGGTTATAGCTCAACATGTTATGGGAGTCACTACCTCCAACCAAAGTTTCAGAGTTGTCCCACCTCCAGCAAAGATCTTTCTACCCATTCCTCCAGCTTAGCTCTCTTTTCTTCCACTAATCGCCATAGTTTTCACTGAGATTAGTGATTAGTTCTGTTTTTTTTTCCAGTTCATTTGCTTTTACTATTTATAATCCACATGTAAGTGAAGCTATCTAGAAATTGCCTTACCGTCCTTATTTATTTCACAGCTTAATCACCTAAAGTTCCATCTGCTTTGTTTATGAAGACACAATTAAAAAAATTATGCAACCGTGATATATACAGTTACAAAGATGTTACTGTTTGGTTTCAGTCATACAGTGTCCTATCCCTCCACCAGTGCTCATTTCCCACCAACAGTGTCCCATGATTCCCTCCCCACCCCAGCCTGCTTCTATGGCAGGCTCTTTACCTCTACTTCTCTCTCTCTCTCTCTCTCTCTCTCAATATATACATTTAGAAGTTATCATGTATATCCCTTTGTCTACATTCAATACTCAGTTCTAGGGTGGTATTATCATTTCACCCACTGAGAAGACCTCCTGATCTATGTTTTGCCTGGCCTTGGATATTGGTTTCATACTGTATCACTGTCTGTCTGTCTTCCCGTTCATCATCGATTTGCTCGAGCGGGCCCCAGTAACATCTCTCCATATGTCCTGTCTCATGCTAGTAGAGCCCAAGGGCATCTGCTTGCTCCAGGAACATAAAGAGCTCAGTCCATTCCGGAATGAGGCCTATAATTGTTACTGGTATTTGGCATATCAAATACAACACGGGTAGCTTGCCAGGCTCTGCTGGAAGATAAAAGCAAAATAGAAAGCAGAAAGAATGCAACTGTTTATTTAACTGTTGAATGTCTGTAAATTTAAGAAGAAAATCAATCTCAAACACTTTTTCCTACTACTGTCACATAGGGAAAAGTCCCATTTGGCACACTGGGCTTATACAAAGAGAAAGAGAGGAGGAAATGAAAGTATTTGGCGTTCCAATTGCTACAGTACAGAGAACAGTAGGGTTGGATACATACTATTTTTTTTAATATCCTGCAAATAAATAAAGTTATATATCTGTCCTTTCCCCTCTGGCTAATTTCACTACATGAAATTTCACTTTCATGATCCATGAAAGACACAATTTTGTCTTTTGTTTTTTGCTGACAGGCTATTGTTCCATTGAGTTTACGAACCAAAGTGCCTTTGTTTATTCTTAAGTGTGTTGTGTTTATTCTTCTGTGGTTGGTTAGGTTGATTCTCTATTTTGGTTGTTGTGAATAATGTTGATATGAACATAGGGGTACAAATATGATTTAGAATTAGTGTTTTCACTTCCTTCAGATAACTACCTAAAGAATAGAATCTTTGTGTTGTGTTGCTTTTTAAAAAGAAATATCCATACTGTTTTCTGTGGAGTATTGCATAAATTTTATTAGAAAACACTCTTTCTGTCCCCTTTTGCTACTAGATTTTTTATTTGAATAGTATATTTATACAGTTGTTAGAAAATAACTTCAATTCTTCTCGATAAGTTTATTTGTCACATTCTGTTTCGTGCAACCTTCAACGTTATTAATGCCGCCCACCGCAGCGCTGAGCAGCAAGGCAGCTCACGGCGAGGGCATGGTCGAGTGAGACACGTGTTCTCTGGGCGAGCGACTTCACGCTCTGCCTTGGTTCCCACCTCTGTGAAATGAAAATCCCTCACAGGTTGCCTAAGGACTAGCAGAGCTTAATAAACTGTATTTCATCAACCCCAAGACGCACGCGTTCACGGTCACCAGCACCAAATCAAAATGCATCTTACAATCCGTGAGATGACAGATTAGTTGGTGGCACTTTTTCTTCCAATGGTGGGCTCACAGCGACTGGTGGCACAGAGTGAATGAAATATAATTAATCAAGTGCTTAGAACAGCTCTTGGCACACGGTGAGCGCCATGCACGTACTTGCTGTTATTATTATCCAGGACTGCAGGTTTATATATAAACTTTCATTCACACAATGCTCAAGTGACATTTCCCGGCACTGCTTCCAGACCCCTTTGGAAGGATAGGCTTAATATGTGTGTTTCCATTTCAACCAAAAGGAAAGATAGCCCCTGACCCCACATACGGTTTTGGACCACTGCTGGAAGTGACCCCTGAACTCAGCAGAAACCAGTCTCGAGCAGTGCTTGGGTGTGGCCCTAAGCCCCCTGCCCCCTCCAAAGTTCAAGTTTTGATGTTACCATGAACTCAAACTTCAGCAGTATTATTTTCTGACTACCCAGTTCCATTTAGAAAGGTACGACTAATACGATAGGATATTCATTATCAAATGAATATGCTACCCGCACGGCAGAGCCTGGCAAGCTACCCGTGTCGTATTTGATATGCCAGATACCAGTCACAATTATAAACCTCATTCCCATGACCTGATGGAATGGTTTGAGGCTCTTTATGTTCCTGGAGCGAGCAGGTGCCCTTGGGCTCTACTTGCATGAGACAGGACATATGGAAGATGTTACTGGGGCCCGCTCGAGCAAATCGAAGATGAACGGGAAGACAGTGATACAGTGATAGTATATTTATATTTTTCCCCTCTTTCATATTTATCAATTTTTTTTCTGAATCCTGCTCTGGGAGTTTAAGTAGAAAGATCCAGGAATGAGAAGTTTTGGGCAAGAAGGGGTCATTGGTGCAGGGATCTCAGCACTGCTTTCTCTCTGCTTTCCAGGGTGACCATGTGTGGCTTAACCTCCCCTATAGCAGCGTGGCCATTGGAGGCATCATCAAAGAAACGAAGCCTGGCAAGATTTTGATAGAAGACGATGAGGGCAAGGTCAGTGCACTGGTCCTTCCAGGACATGGAGCCCTAACCTGGTCCTCTGGGGCCCTGAGACCATCCCTTTATCTAGATTTCTCCTCAACAACAGGGGTTTTAGAGCCCACGGTAGGGCACGTGTATTATAGGAGAGCAATATGGGCTTGTCTCAGGGAATGTTTCCATAGAAAAAAGGCAAGGAGCCAGTTAAATGGTAGAATACTGCGATTGGCTATTGAGGGCAGAACAGTTGAGGGGCAAATGATGGGGCAAAGAAGACAGGAGGGCAAGGAACTGGCAAGGGTAAAGGTGGAGGGCAGGGGTGGGAGGCTGGAGGAACAAGGAAGTGAGACAGGGTGTGGGAGGGGAGTGCACGGAGGGGAAGCCTCCGTGAGAAGGAAGAGACACGGCTCATATCTCTCTGAGCTCAGTGAGAGAGAGATGCAGCCTGAGGTGTTCCCTGGGGCCAAGTTTGCCAAGGATGGTGCTCGGGGGGAGAGGCCCACAGACCAAGGCGATCTGCTGGCTACTGGTCACTTAACTCCTCATCGAGTGCCCCTCTTCACGTACCAAGGCGTGGTCCGGCAGGCAGAGCCTGGACTGCCAAAGGAAGATTCTAGGCTGTTATCTATGAGATCCATATTACGAAAACCAGTAACATATTAACAAAACTATCTCTGACTCACCTATGATTTTAGGCCGCTTGAAAAAACCCCTTGTACTTGCACACTTTGACGGTAGTGGTGAGGTTCCCAGCTGTGCACTGGTCACAGTCGCCGGCGCTGCCTTTGGCAGAAACCCCTCTCATCTGGTCTGAAACTTATCGCTGCTGCCTGCCCATGCAGGGCCCTGGACACTAACCCCGGATTGCCCCAATCTTGCCATCATTCCCTTGATCTTCACTTCAGACCCTGGCCAGACTGGCCCTCAGGTCAAATGATGTGTGTGAACTTGGAGGAAAGGTCCAGCCAGGGCTTCTTCCCTCCAGGGGTTCATCTCACACCCATCTGTTCTTTCTGCCCCAGGAACACTGGATCCAATCGGAGGATCTTGGCACGCTCAGCCCTATGCACCCCAACTCTGCCCAGGGTGTGGACGACATGATCCGCCTGGGGGACCTCCACGAGGCAGGCCTGGTACACAACCTCCTGATCCGCTACAAGGAGCACAAGATCTACGTGAGTCCCAGGGCCCGGGGGATCTATGTGTGCTGACTGCCTGGTGGGGAAGGAAACCCCAGGGCGGGTGGCGGGCTGCTGCCAGATACCTGCATCCCAGTTCCTACCTTCTACCCCTTCCCTGTGTGAGAGGGACAAAACACTTAACTTTCCTCGGCTCCCCAGTTGGAAGGAAGTAGAGTCCCAACCCACGGGGTCCGGAATTTCAGGTGGTCTCTACCTGGGGTGCCAGAGGGACTGGTGAGGGCAGTTCCACTTGTGCTGCCCCACACATGCCTCCATAGACGCCACACGTGTGCCACTCATAGGCGCTACTCATCTCAACCATGCTGTCCATTTATTTCCTAGACCTGCAGGATCAGGCAGGGCAGATCAGGGTACTCAGCATTCACCAATGACGGCTTTGTTTATTCTTCTGTGAATGCATCACTGCGCCAACACCGTGGTCAGCTTCCTGAGGATCAGTCCCTACATCTAGGGGAAGGACCTGAGTGTTTCTCTGGCCCCGAGAGTCGCCTCAAAGCTCTAACCATCTTGTCCCTTCCCCAGACGCACACAGGCTCCATCCTGATGGCCGTGAACCCGTTCCAGTCTTTTGCCCCTCTACACCCTGGAGCAGGTGCAGCTCTACTACAACCGCCACATAGGCGAGCTGCCGCCACATGTCTTCGCCATTGCCGACAACTGCTATTTCAACATGAAGAGGAACAAGAAGGACCAGTGCTGCGTTATCAGGTGGGGTTCAGGCTCTTGGCTGGCTGGGGCAGCTTGTATAGGAGAGTTCTCTTTCCCTTGGCTCTTTCCTCACCAGCAAGCCCACCATGCTAGTGTGCTCCAAGGTCTCCTGTTCACCTGCAAATTCCTGCCTCCATCCCTCACTACCTCCACTCCAACGGTCTGTTTCCTCTAAGGAGCACTTCCAAGGTTTCCTCCAGAACCTGCTCAAGCATCCTGGGATCACCAGGGCCTGGGCCAACCAGTCTTCAGTGACTGTTTTCCTGAGTCAAACAAAGAAGGCAGTGCAGGATGGACTGACTTAGGAATGGGTCCAGGCTGGTGCCTAGAGGTATAGTGGTACAGAACTCAAATAGAAGAGTCACTTCCAAAAAGCAAACAAACAAACAAACAAAAAAAATCCCAAACCAACTAACAGCTCTAAAACCAACAAACAACTCAGGGTTGGACACGGGGTGGCTGGCAGTGGTTGTAATGAGCTGCTTTTGTGTGAGAGGGACAGGAAGAGAGAGGCAGAAAAACCCAGGGATCTTAAATGAGGATCTTCTAGCACTTTCTTAGGAGCCTTGCTGCCTTTCTGATCACCCATAGAACTCATTCCAGTGTTTTAAAAGCAGGAAAGTGCTGAAAGTTCTTTCTACCTCCTGACAAATCACTTCCTCAAAGGACAGCTGCACCTTCCCCTCTGGCCAACATGCAGCCACTGTGCACGGAGAATGGCTGCGTCTGGGCACTGCGCCATTGGCTCTGGCACTCTCATCTGCAGCTATGAAGCATGGTGCCAGGGATCCCGGAGTGAACCAGACAGGACCAAGCCTGCACAAGGGCTCAGAGTGGAGTAGGGGAGAAAAGACAAACATAAATTAACTGGTTCGAACACCAAAACACCTCGAAACAAATGGGCAGCCTCTCATGGTGCTGGAAACTGGGCAGCTACATGTAAAAAGAACCTAGACCTCCTTCTCGCCAGCAACAAATGGATCGTCTCACAGACGACTTAATAATCGAGAAACTAGGGAACGCTCCGACGAACGATATCTTTAAAGATGACACACCACTGACCAAGAATGGAACAAAGATAACAAATGGATTAATAAAACTAAAAGCTTCCACCTCAGACGGACCAAGAACAAACACCGAGTGAGAATTCACCCAATACCCTCTGCAGGTTAAATCCAGGATATATCAGGCACTGGTAGCACTCCAAGAAAAAACAGCCAACCCCATCAAAAATGGGGAAAAATGAACGAAGCTTCCAAGAAGAAATTGAATGGCCAAAAGGCATATGAAGTGTTCTTCATCTTTAAATCATCAGGAGATGCAAATCAAAACAACAGGTACCATCTCACACCACAGAGACTGGCACACACCAAGACAACAGTGCTGGCGGAGTGGGAAGACTCTGATCCACTGTTGGTGGAGTGCCGACTGTCCAGCCCTTTTGGAAAACAATAGGCATCCTCCGACTGAATGAGCTCCCAGATCCAGCAAGCACTCCTGGGAAACCGGACCGACACACACTTCTGTACTTCTTTCTCTCTGCGCATTCACTCTAGAATCTGAAACAGCCTAAAGCCCGGACAGAGGACTGGCAAAGAACTGTGGTTCATCTACACTATGGAAACTTGCGGCTGTCAGAGATGACTTAGAATTACCTGAGGGGGACCATCCTGGTGAAGTCGGGAAGGACAGTAGACGCATCATTAACCTAAATTTTAAATAAGCGAAGACCACCAGAACCAGGAAACCTAATACCGCGGGCTACCCGAAAAAAGAGGCAAGAGACACAGACTAGGGCACTGGGGGGGTCGATACTGTATACCAGAACCACTACACGTCAGGATAATAAAAATTAAAAAAAAAAATAAATTAACTGACTCTACATAGAGGGTCTGGGACCCCCCAGGGGACAGTGTGCATGGCCGGGAATCTCTGCATGAGGAGAGAGCCCCATTGTGATTTTTAAATTTTTTTTATTATACCACCGTGAGATATACAATTACAAAGATGTTCATGTTTGAGTTTCAGTCATACAGTGTTCCAGCACCATCCCTCCACCAGTGACCATTTCCCACCACCAATGTCCCCAATTCCCTCCCCACTCCCCTAGCCTGCCTCTATGGCAGGTTCTTTATCTCTCTTCTCTCTCTCTCTCTCTCTCTCTCTCTCTCTCTCCCTTCTCTTACACCTGTGGCTTGCAATACATACATTTAGAGGTTATCATGTATATCCCTTTGCTTACATTCACTGCTCAGTTCTAGGCTGGTATTATCACTTCCAACTATTATTAGCACGCTGTTCCCTTCTCTGTCTTACCTAACCTCTGACCCACACACACTTGCGGTTGATCGACTAGAATGACTGCATTTATATGTGGGAGATAAATAAATAAATGTATTTATCTATCATCTTTTTTAATGATTTATTTTAAACACTGTGATTTACAAAGTACAAACTTTTCATAATACAGTTGCTCGAAAGATTCATCATTCAGCACCAACCCCACCAACAGTGTGCCCCCACCACCAGAGACCTGCATTTCCCTCCCACCCTCATTCCCCCTCCCAATGCCTGCTCACTTAGCCGGAATCAATTACGTTGATCCTTACAGCTCATATAAGGGAACGGGAATGATAAAGTCATGCCTTTTTTTTTTCCTAGGCAGATGTGTGAGAGTCTGGCCAGTTTCTGTTCTTGGATTCACTTTCCGAGTTTCCAGAACACAGTGGTTTTCTACTGACAGTCCCAGACACACCATCACTACAGCTACTGACAACACTTATTTCATATTTATCTCAACGTCTTTTTGAGCTTTTCCTATTCATACACTGAACAATCCATTTTATATTGGTTGTTGGAGCTAATTCTCTAAATATGGTCGATAAACCTGGTGTTTGATAAATGTCAATGGAGATCCTCAAATCTCCATTGTGCCATTTGATTCCACTGTATAGGAAATTACCGAGGTGGTCCCCCAGACCACATCTCCTGCCCTCACACTTTGTTTCTAGAAAATGTAATGGGATACCAGTTAGATGAATATACTAGGGTTTTGATATGCGCCATGGGGGTACATGGGACCCTCCATATATGGGCCTAACCGGTCGCAGTTCTGGATGGGCCCACCAGGCCCTGCCAGAGGGCATTGAGTTGGGGGGGGAGGGTGCCCAGCTTCCAGCTCCCCAGGGAACCTGGTGGATTTGATCATCCAGTTATGCATACCTGAGCTTGAGACTCGACTATTTCGTTGGGTGTGACTCTGCTGAGCTGTGAAGTCTGGACCTTGAGAGTGGCTACGATTGTGATGCGTGAGGTTTTTGGGCCTCTGAGGGTCTGACCGGCAGGCAGGGGGAGCCTGGGCCTGTCCCCCTCCAGGACCCCTCATCAGCTCAGCACAGGTTGAGAGGGCAGCAGCTCAGCTCTGTGCCTTTTACTGTTTCTATATCTGTCCTTTTCCTTTTGGCTAATTTCACTCAGCATGATCCTCTCCATATCCATCCATTTATAGGCCAATTTCATAACTCTCGTTTTCCTAACAGCTACATAGTATTCCATTGTGTAGGCGTACCACAGTTTCTTTATCCAGTCATCTGTTCTCGGAGAGCCCCATTGTTGAGGCTCTAGTTCTGGTCCAGGAAGGAGACTTATGGTGGGTTTGTGGCAAAGGCGAAAGAGAATGAAAGTGTTGTTCTACTGACTGACGTTCTTGTACCTTCTCTGCAGTGGTGAGTCGGGGGCAGGGAAGACAGAGACCACCAAGCTTGTCCTTCAGTTCCTGGCGACCGTTAGTGGCCAGCATTCCTGGATTGAACAGCAAGTCCTGGAGGCCAATCCCATCCTGGAAGGTAAATAGTCATCTGCAAGACCCATATTACTCCACTGACCCTACAGCTGACCCCTTCCTGCCAGGAGGGCCTCATGGGAAAAGATGAAGTATACACTAAGCTTGCTGTGACTTCCCAGGACTCCTTAGGATGAGGAGGGGTTACTGTAGGCCGAGGTTGGGGCAGAGGTTTGTAGGAAGCCTGGAGGGAAAGACAGATGACGTTAGGAAGCGCTTATTGGGTGTGTTCCCACTGGACCTTATGAAGAGTTTCTCTGGTAAAAGGGCTCAGGATGAAATAAACTGGAGAAAAATCAAGTTTAGACAAAGTTCTTGTGTACAGAGCTAGTTGGTTTTGGTGCTCTAAGAGGCTAAAACAACACAGAATATTTTTTTTTAGTTCTGTGTGCATGTGAGGTCTCCATATGCTATGTCTTCCCAGGACATAGCATGGAGTCTCGATCTTACTGTGCTCACCCAGAAAAACCAACAGAAAGAGCTCTAGAAGACATATTACCTGTCAGGCTGCACCATATGAAAGCCTCCATATGACCTTTATCTCCGTGCTTGGGGCCTGCACCCGTGCTGGACCTGCAAATGCGCCTTCCCAAAAGCAGCTTTACCGTGCACCTAAATTAAAATGTGTCCTGGCACTTCCCCAGCAGCCTTGCTGCCTTTCTCATCTCCCATAGAACTAATTCCAGCCTTTTAAGCTTTGCATTCCAGACTCTGCTCTACCTGGACCCTGAACAGTTCTACCTGTTACACTGCTTTCTTCCTGTCCCATGTTGTAGCGGGGTTTGCCCTCTCCTCTCCTCCAATGTTCGGACTATGGAACTTCCCCCTACACAGTGCAGGGCCCTTCCGTGGAGCTCTTCTTGGTTACCTCCACTGCCTGGTGCAGTCTGGGCCACCCTTTCATTCCAGGTATCATGTCTTCTGAGAGACTTCCCAGCTGACTTGCTAAATAATGTTTTCTACTTCTTGTTCCCACTTATCTTGGGCCTCATTGGCTGGTCTGCAGCCTTTGGAAATGCCAAGAGCGATTCGAATGACAACTCCAGCCGCTTTGGGAAGTATATCGACATCTACTTCAACGCCAGTGGGGTGATCGAGGGCGCACGCATAGAGCAGTTTCTTCTGGAGAAGTCCCCGCGTCTGTCGGCAGGTGAGGCCTCACCTGACAAGTCTGGTCCTCTTGGCTACTCCACCCACTTCAGGAGGGGACCCAGGGGCCTGAGAGGTGCCTGAGACCAGTTCCCCTTTTCCACTCTCATGCCTTTCCTCCTCCTTAATCCTCCGCTTTCAGCCACTAGCAGACAGGAACAGAGTGAAGGAAATCTTATGAATTTTCCAGCTACTCTTCGGGGCCTACTACTGCTCCTTTTCTCTGCTAGAATGAATCCCGCAGTCAGGCCGTCCCTAACTGTAGCTGGATGTATATTCGGATGGGGCTGTGGCACAGGAATGATCATGATCCGCGATCTTCCCGTTCATCATCTATTTGCTAGAGCGGCACCAGTAATATTTCCATATGTCCTGTCACATGCCAGTAGAGCCAAGGGCATCGGCTTGCTATAGGAACATAAAGAGCCTCAAACCATTATATTAGGTCATGGGAATGACCTAATATAGTATTACTGGAATTTGGCATATCAAATACAACACGAGCAGCTTGCCAGGCTTGCCAAGAGGGAGGCAAACTCTTTTTAAACACCTCCAAATAAAGCATTTATTGATGAACCGGCGCCGGCTGCAAGCGGTTATTAACGTGGCACAGGAATCTGGTGACAATGGCTACTGTCACTGGCAGGAAAAGGGCTGTGACCTGTTCTGTCACACAGTCCCGTGATCAGGAAGTCTTCACACTTGCTTTCCTGTTCTATTGTCATGGTCACTTGTCTTCCCGTTGTTCAGTTTGCTCAAGTAGGCACCAGTAACATTTCCATACATCCTGTTGTGTGCTAGTGTAGCCCAAGGGCATCTGCTTGCTCCAGGAACATGAAGAGCCTCAAACCATTCATTCAGGTCATGGGAATGAGGTCTATAATTGTTTCTGGTTTTTGGTAATCAAATACGACATGGATAGCTTGCCAGGCTCTGCATGATTATCATGGTCCTGAAATCCCTTTGGCCTCTGAAGCAGTGCTGGAAGGGCCACTCTAAGAATGCTGTATTCTAATGGTTGGACTAATGCAGGGATAGTGGTTGGGTTTTCAGGCTTGGTCATGTGGTTCTTCTCCAGCCCCTGGTGCCCCCAGTTAGGGTTAAGGGTTGGGGGGTTAGGGTTAGGGGTTAGGGTTAGGATTAGGGGTTAGGTTTAGGCATTAGGGTTAGGGGTTAGGGTTTTGGGCCTTGCAATGCATAGATCAAACTCGGGGCCTAGTCATGCAATTACGAGCTCTAGCCTTCTGCACTATCTTCCTAGGCCATGATATTGAAATTCTCAATGCCTTTAAAGGAAGATTATTTATGTTTTCATTTTATACTTGTTGACTCATAAACCACAATGGCAAGTCCTAACAGAAGAATAGTCACAGACTTGTATGTTTTTTTTGCATGGGATAAACACAGTACCTAAAATATATGTGCATAAACACTCACTAAAGCACACATGGCATACACACAGAGGAGGTTCTGGAGACAGTGTCAGCAGGACTGACACTCTCTTGTGCTACAACACCCATGAGGAAGCTAACTTCTCATGCTAGGTAGCTCCATGAGAATTCAGTTTATCGCCCCCATTTTTGGGGGCCCCTGACTAGGATCTCCCAAAATGAATAATGGAGACCTGAATCTTTCTGGAGTTCATCTCCTGCGAAAGGAGAGAGAAGGACTTGGGAAGAAGCATCTGTCTTGCAGCTCTAGCAGAAAGGAAAAGAAAGACACCAACACATTGGGGGTCCTGGAAAGCAGTCCCATTTCACTAGCACAGTATAAGCCTTTTATACAATTTTTTGGGTGGAGGGGGTACAAGCACATATTATGTAGCATCCTGGGCCATAACAATCCTGGGCTACAGCAGATAATAATCACTGATTTAGCATTTGCAAGGTAACAATCACTGATTTACATATTCCTGTTGTCAGAACACCAGACACATCCTGTTCACCTTAGATGTAAATAATTTTCCTGCCTGTTTCCCATTGGATAAGCACAGATGTCTTTCATGTGGGTGTAAACACTTGATCATTCGGGAGCTCCACTGCTCTGTGAACAGGGCCCACCTCTGGGCCCTGCCCTCTAGGGCCTTACAGCAGGAAAGTGCCAGGCCACAATACTAGCTGCTTAGAGCCCAACAGTGCCAATGAAGAAGCAGCCCAGAGAGTTTCTGTTATTTGCACAAGGTCACAGAGCCTGAATGAGGTAGGATCTTGGCACATTCACAGAACATTTTTGCTTGAAGAGGTACCCACAGTATGCAGGCCACTTTACAGCTGGTGACGAACCCATCCTATCCATGCTAAGGAGGACATAACAAGCGTGGGGCCTGTGAAATGCTGGGCGAAAGTTGAAAGGATGAGTTTCATCTGTGTTAATGTGGGCGACCAAGAGATGTTTAGATGAAAAACCAGGCGGTAGCTGCAGAGCAGTGGACATGCTCTTGTATTAAAAATAGATAGACTGTGATAGAAATAGATAGACCATCTAGACGGGAACACAGACCTGCCACAGTTGTGGGGAAACCCGGAGGACCGAGGAGGAGGAAAGCTCCTCCTTTAACACAGCGTTTCAGGTTCTTCGAATATTTGCGACCAGAATGCATTCACAATGTTTCAGAATACAGAAGGCTTCACTAGGTGATGTAGGCAGGTGTGTTAAAGACTTCTGAGCAATGTGGATGCCGGGAAGGCCACAACATGGGCAGTTTGCCGGGCTGAGAGGCTGTGGGAGGGTCAGTCGTGGAGGCCCAGCTGAGGGCAGCAGCTGGACAGGTCACCGCTTTGGTTAATGTCAGAGCAGCCACTAAGCATCATGGATGGAAACCGAGGGGGAGCTGGGGCCAGAGACCCAGCGACAACCTGCCCACCCCTCCCTAAAGCCTCAGGTAAAGCCCATAGCTCCCGGACCCCTTTCCCCAGGCCCCTGAGGAGCGCAACTACCACATCTTCTATAGCATGCTCAACGGCATGAGTGCGGAGGAGAAGAAGCTGCTGGCCTTGGGAACACCCTCGGAGTACCACTACCTGACCATGGTGAGGCTCCCTGCCCCCCCTCCCCCACTGCCAGTCTAGCCACGGCCTTCCCAGCTCCCCTTCCTGCCCTCCCCTCCCTTGGCCTCTGCCCGTACCTCCCCACTCTTCTCAATAGCAGACCAAGAGTGAGGAAGAGCCACTGAGTGTTTGCTTGGCTGCAGCAGGAGTCCTGCTCCAACCAGCCTGTGAGATCTGGCGCTCCCCCACTAGGCTGCTGCTGTGTGGATGCACCTGCTGGGACAGAGACTTACTCCTGTCCGTAGCTTCACACCCCACGGGTCTATCCCACCAACCTTCCTTCATAGCTTCACACCCCACTGAACCCAGGGTTCTACCCCATGAACTTGTATATTTTTGGTCTTTGAGGGGAAAAACACTGCTATCACCCAGCGGGTTGTGGGAATTCTAAGGGATAGCTCTCCTTTCTGGACTTCATTCTAGATATCCATTTTTTAAAACATTTATTTTATTGAATCACTGTGCGATACAGTTAGAAGGTTGTTCATGACCAGGTTGCAGTCACACACTGTTCCAACACCCATCCCTCCACCAGTGCACATTCCCACCAACAATGTGCCCCTTTTCCCTCCTGCCACACCCCCCCCCTACTTCCCAGCCTGCCTCTATGGCAGGCTCCTTCCTTCTTTCTCCCTCTGTCTCTCTGCCATTGGCGATACAGGCACAGAGAGGTAGATAGTCATTCTTGTAGTTGGTCCTTAAACCTGAACTCAGGAGAAACAGATCCTTGCCCTTGTTCTTGACCACGTCCCTGAGATCTGCAACAATGAGCACAGCAGTTGTCACACTCATGTCTATTGGCAAGGCAGTGAGAAATTCTGCGTGAGTGTCTTTCTGACATAACCCTCTCTCCAACGTTCAGATGTCAAAACAGCTTGCAGTTTCCCCTGTAGTTCCCTTGTAGCCCGGTCTCTGCATCTATTATCAACCCCATTGACAGAGCACACAGTCTAGGGACAAGTCTTCAAAGACTCCCTGTGGCTCTGTGGCTCCCGAATCCCTCCACACCTCATTGTTCCATTGTTGTTGATCCCTCCCCCTCCCCTTTCATCCTGTTGCCTCTGGGGGAGCCTCAGGTTTGCCTCCCACCACTGACCTTGCTCTTCTCTGCATCTCCCAGCTGTTCTCTACTCACCTGCATTGTTTTGAAACTCAATCCATGGGAAAACGCAAGCACCCCTCCCAGCATCTTATTCCCCCTTCTCAGAAGGACTGACCCTGCTTGCTTTTCGCCTCTACCTCTGTAACAGCCACTGATATATCATTTGCTTCCTGCCTTCCCTTACGAATGTCTAATCCCTAGCACAGGACCAGATCTCTCTGTTTGAATTTCTAGCAGGGTGCACTGGACTTGGTACAAGGTAGGCTTTGGATAGTGTTTATTAGAAGACTAGTCTCCAGTGAGGATAAAGTCACATTTGTAAGTAGATAACAAATAGAAACTCAGGAACTGAACGTCTTGGCCAAGGTCACACTGGTGTTAGGGCCATGGCTTGTTGCAGAGCACAGGCACCGTGTCTATGGCCCATGGTGCTGCTCAGTATTCTTTGAGCATGGTCTACCCAAAGTCTGTGAAGTGTCATTTCTCAGGGGCGATGCTGGGACACTCTCGCCCTGTCTGTCTCACTGGCTCTCTGTGGAGGGTGTGGCTCTGGAAAGCTAAGACGTGCTCTCCTGCAGGGGAACTGCACCTCCTACGATGGACTCAGTGACGCCAAGGGCTATGCTCACGTCCGCTCGGCCATGAAGATCCTCATGTTCTCTGATTCAGAGAACTGGGACCTCAGCAAGCTGCTGGCAGCCATTCTCCACCTGGGAAACGTGAAATTTATGGGTAACCCCATTTTCACCCAATCTATATTCTCTGGCCCATTGGGAAAGAGGGGAGCCAGAAGTCTCCAGGGTTCTTCACCTAAGAGTTCACCCTGGATTGTTAGGCAGCTGACAGATAGAGAGAAAGCAAGAGAATCATTACCATGGCTGCTGGGAGTATGGTCACCTCCACTGGAGAAGAACAGGGCCTCAGCAAGAAGGGACAGTGAAGGACCTTGGGGATAGACAGGGACAGTCAAGGTTCTCTAGCTCAGCTCCAGAAGTGCTTATATGTTATTCATTATAATGCCTCTTGGTATTTTATGTGATAAAATGTGTGCTTTATTTTTATATATTTTAATTTTATTTTTCAGTTAATTATTATTATTTACTTTTTGGTTTGGGTATTATTACTTTTTTGGTATTAATATATATTAATTGATCAGTCTTTTGTTTTGTTTTGCTTTTTGGGTCATACCCGGTGATGTTCTGGGGTTATTCCTGGTTCTATAGCCAGGAATTACTCCTGGCAGTGCTCAGGGGACCATATGGGATGCTGGTGATCGAACCTGGGTTGGCTGCATGCAAGGCAAATGCCCTACCCAATGTACTATCGCTGTGGCCCCCATTAATCACTCCTTCAACAGACAAGAATGTTTACATTTTCAACCATATCTCATATCCCACCTGCACGGCAGAGCCTGGCAAGCTACCCGGCGCCGTGTCGTATTTGATATGCCAATTATAGACCTCATTCCCATGACTTGATGGAATGGTTTGAGGCTCTTTATTAATATATATATATATATATATATATATATATATATATATATATTATTTTTAAAGTTAAAAAACGACAAAAACAGAGCATGTGACCTCCTTCCTCCCCATAATTGCCTGGCAGTGCAAAGGTTAAGGTTACCTCAGAGAGGAGAAACTTGCACTGGGTTAGACCAGTTAGGAAACTGGTAAAGGGGCTGGGCCTGGCAGAGTGGGCCCTCTCTGTCAACCTTTGTTTTATGCCATTAACGAGGAAGTGGGTGCCCAGGTTTCTGGGAATAAGAGTGGCCTAAATAGGGCAGGCGGCTCATTTTCTTGCTTAAAGACCCTACTTGAATGACCCCACGAGTGTCAGATTTCTTTTCCAGAAAAAACCTCACATTTCTTTGCACTTGCTTTTGGCACTGGCTTGTTTGTTTCAGCCAAGGCACTGAGAAGCTCCAGGCACACTGGCTCCCTGACAGAGGCCCCTGAGACGGAAGGGCCCCTCACCCATAGGGCCTCTGGCTTCTCTTGTGTGAGTCTGGGCCAGTGTTTGCCCAGGCCCTCACTGAGGGCTTCTTCCTATAAGTGCTGACCACACTGTGCTCACTGTGGTTGCTTCTTCCTGCAGCTGCTGTCTTTGAAAACCTGGACTCCTCAGATGTGATGGACATGTCCGCCTTTACCACCGCCATGAAGCTCCTCGAGGTAGCTGGCGCCTGTGTCTGCCACGCTGGGAGTTCTAACAGAGCTCCTGGAACTCAGAATCTCTCAGGACTGCTGATTCTGCTTCCCTGCGCTTCTCCTAGCTCTCAGCTCAGTTCCAGTGTGCAGGGAGTCTGAATCAGGGTGGGACGGTGTGAGCTAATCACTAACAAAGCAGTAGAAATGAACAGGCTGACCTGCATAGAACCTTTGCTTGTTTGGGGGCCACACCTGATAGTGATCAGGGCTGACTCCTGGCTCTGAGCTCAGGGATCACTCCTAGCAGGCTCGAGGTGCTGGGAACCAAGCCCCGGTCAGTCGCATGCAAGGCAAGTGCTTTAGCTGCTGTGCTTTCTCTCGGCCTTACAGACATCTCATTGTTTGTTTAGGGTTTTGGGTCACACCTGGCTCTCTGCTCAGGGATCATTCCTGACAGTTCTAGGCAGACCCTATACAGTGCCAGGGATGGAAGCAGGTCAGCCATGTCAAGCCAGGGCCCTACCCATTGTTCTATGGCTCTGGCCCCAGACAGAAGTTCCTTTGCCCCAGTCCCTCCTGCCCCTCAGTGCTGAGCACTCCGCACCTCCACTTTGGTCCTGTGCGGTCCCTAAACTTCCCCATTCAACTACCTGACCTAATGCTATTATATTGGCCTTTAAACATGCCTATGTGTGTCTTTGATCCTTAGGGATGCTCCAGGAACTTCACTATTTGAGGGAGGCAGCATGTGCCTCACTCTAAGCCCTCCACGTAGTTATAGACGGTCCTTGGAACCTGTGTCTGGAGATGGAGTGGCGGGCATAGGACAGGGAAGGTTCTTTCCCCTGGGGTCCTTGCAGTGGCCTCCATGTCACACCTATTGGTGATTCTAGTGTGGAGTTCATGGAATGAGAAGGAAAAGGAGCCCAATCACATCGGGCCCCTGCGCCAGGCCCACACTGCCTGAGCCTCCTTCCCAACTGTTCTGATTTCCTCTTGCTCAGCCTACAGTGGCCTGGTGCCGCCAGGACCTTCGCTGTCCCCCTGTGGGGGCTTGATTCAGCTCCCATTCTCCAGCCTTGTGTGCAGAGGATGCGGGAGTGGGAGAGAACGAGACATGGCCCAGCAGGCTGAAGCCAGGTGTCAGGCTCTGCTCCACCAGTTGTGACACCGACGTCTCTCTGCTCCCCAGGTACAGCAGCAGGACCTGCGGGACTGTCTGATCAAACACTCCATCATGGTCCGACGGGGAGTTTGTCACCAGACCTCTCAACATCACCCAGGCTGCTGACCGAAGGGACGCTTTTGTCAAGGTGAGTGCGTGTCTGCTGAGCACACATGGCTTTGCCCTTTGAACAGAGCTAGCTGGGTGAGCTCCACATAGCCAGTCTCCTGGGGTCACCCCAGGGGGACCGTTCCATTCCAGAAAGAATGGAATGCCGTCCATCCTTTCTGGGCCACTAGTGTTGGCTGCGGAGCCCCAGTGCAGCCTTACCAGGTAAGCTTGCAGGAAGAGTCAAGCTCCCCAGCGGGCATCACACTCATAGGCTGTTTTCTACGGCTCCTCAGGGCATCTACGGGCACCTCTTCCTGTGGATTGTCAAGAAGATCAATGCTGCAATTTTCAAACCACCTGACAAAGACCCCAAAAATGTACGAAGGGCCATTGGCCTCCTGGACATATTTGGCTTTGAAAATTTCCAGAAAAATAGGTATGAAGATTCAGTATAGAGGAATGAAAGATAAGGGAGAGAGAGAGAGAGAGAGAGAGAGAGAGAGAGAGAGAGAGAGAGAGAGAGAGAGAGAGAGCAGTGGCTAGGGGTCTTGCTCTGCAGCGCCAGACCAGATGCGATCTCAGGTACCATACACTATTCCCCAAAACCCTCCAGAATTGATCCCTGACTGTAGAGCCAGGAGTAACCCCTGGACACTGCCAGGTGTGGCCCCAAATCAAACAAAAAAAAAAAAAGATAAACTAGGGGTCAAACTGGAGGAGAGTATTTCTCCCCCTGGGCTGGGAACAGGAGTCTTACCACCACTTAGTTGTCAGGGTAAGTCTATAAGGCGGCTCAAGGGTTTCTGAGTTAGATGGTCTGTGCAGTTCCTCCCATTCACATATCTGGAAATAGCTAAAGTTATACAAAGACCCAGGCTGAAACCAGGCGAGTTACACTTCTTGAACCCTCTGTGGCTCTCATGAGCTACTTGAACATCATATGAGCTTAGCATAACATAGCATTGATTCAGCCATATGGCTGGGTGGGATGGCATGGGGCAGTAGGCAGAAGACAGGGGCTTAGTGGATCATCTCTGACGTTTGAGTTTGGCAGGAGCAAGAGGAGGCAGACATTGTCCTGACAAGCTCCTGACATTGTCTAAGTACCCAGACTAGAGGCTTAAGGGCCATCCCCAGGCACTTCACATAAGCAACGTGTCTGGTTGTGAAGCGGCCAGCAGGCAATACCGGTCTTCTGAAGCTCATTTCAACACCTATGGAGCTGAGGCTGCTCCCGCACTTGTCCCCAAGTACAACAAGCTCTGAGTCAGGCTGGGAGTCCTAGCAAAGGTCTCTGCAGGGAACTTTGGGAGTCAAAGGCAGGAACCTGGAGACATATCAGGCCTCTTTAATTCCCAGTGTCGGTGCAGGATGTGATGATGGCAGGGGACATGAGAGGGTGGGCACGTTAGCTTCTACCCCAAGCTCCCTGCTGGCGGGCTTGTGCATCTGTAGGCAAACACAGCGTGTAACTGTGCACAGGCGGCGCAGTGGCCGGGTGGTTTGACTCACACTACCCTGTCCCTGTGCGGGGGGGGTCGCCCCCCAGCTTCGAGCAGCTATGCATCAACTTCGCCAATGAGCACCTGCAGCAGTTCTTCGTGCATCACGTGTTCACCATGGAGCAGGAGGAGTACCGCTCCGAGAACATCACCTGGGACTACATCCACTACTCTGACAACCGGCCCACGCTGGAGCTGCTGGCGCTTCGGCCCATGAGCATCATTTCCCTCATGGACGAGGAGAGCCGCTTCCCACAGGTGTGCCTCTGGGCCTGCTGCTGACCCTCAGCAGAGGCCTTGGCTGCTGGACCTCATTTCAGAGGCCCAGAACTCCCGGGCATGGCGCGTTTGTTCCCAGGATCACAGAAATCTCTTCCAGGGAGGCAGCCTTGTGTGGTAAACTTTGGTAGACAGCCCTGGCCTACCAGGTCCGATTTTCCTTCAAGGCCGACCTCAGGACCAGATCCTGCAGGAAAGCTCCTTTGCTTTTTCTGTTTCAGCAAATGCTGCTTCGGTCATTGGTTCTTCATAAAGGAGGAACACAAACCAAGACGGGGCTTTGTTAAGCTTCCATGGACCCAGGAGGAGAGAAGGAAATTTAGGTTTTCTGGTTTTTGGGTCCCTCCCTACCTTGTGTAGGGTGTAGCCAGTGAGGGCTGAACCCAGAGGGAGGAACGGAAGGAGCCGGGGCTAGGGTCCCGGCAGCCATCAGGCAGAGTGAAAGGGAGAGCTGGTGGAGATGGGAAGACCAGATCTCTGTTTCCAACTTTGCCCCCGTTTACTATGATGCGTCACCAGCCTCTGGGCACCAGCTTCCTGTAGAAGGGCCTTAGATATGCTGAACCCGATGTGTTATCCATGTCTGAGACCCCCGTGAGCCTGGCGAGTGTGCCAGCTTACTTCTCTGGGCCTACTCTCTGGCGCCTCAGCCCACAGGACTTCTGTGTTCTTTCAGGGCACAGATATCACCATGTTGCAAAAAGCTGAACAACGTCCACGCCCAGCATAAGGCGTTTCTCAAGCCCAAGAACATCCACGATGCGCGATTTGGCATTGCTCACTTTGCTGGCAAGGTGTACTATGAGGTGGAAGGTGCGTCGCGGCCTCTCAGCTGTACCTTCCTCCTCGGGTCTGGCTCATTCTTCCAGGGAGGCTGGGAAAGGGTAGGGATGGGGGAAGAGAAATGCCACAGGAAATGGTGTTGGGCTTGGACTCAGTTTCTCTTTTTCATCAATTCACTCTTCAATCTGCTTTATGTACCCAAGTAAGGCTTGCCTAAGGTCACCCAGCAAATTATTGGGTCTAAGCCTGATGAGAGCCCTCAGGGGTCTGTTTCACTGTGGGGAACGAGGCCTGTTGGCTGGAACCGCCATAGCTGAGCTCCACACACAGGAAGTTGATTTCCTCACACTTCTGGAGACAGGAAGCCTGAAGTCAAGGCATACTGCGTGCACACCAGTTCCACTGTTGCCAAAGTAATTTTCTAAGTGTGTTGACAGGTACAGCTGAGGGCCGAGATGTCGGGGAAGGACGGGCTCAGACAGTTACAGTGGCGGCTGAGCGCAGGGATCTCAGGGGTGTGCTGGCTCTTACCTAAGATCTGCCCAGATCTGGACCCAGGGTTCTGAGACTGGGGAAGGAGAAGAGGGTTCTCAGACCTCCCGTCCAGCTCTAGGGCTCCTAAACGACCACCTGGAGGCATCAGGGTACCCCAAGGCATCTCTTCACCTCACTGTGGGCTACAAAAGCGTCCTGTAATGGATCACTTGTGTGGATGTTAAAGGACAGGCAAGGGTTGGCCCAGGGATTAGTAGGAAGGAGCACCTCAGGGTCAGAGAGAAAGCTCCGGACTTGTACACAGTTGACTGGGGTGTGAGCCCTGGAACCTCATCCTGAGTTCCACAGTGGTCCCTGAGCACAGAGCCAGGAGTAAGCCCTGAGCACCGCTAGGTGTGGGCCCCAAACAAAACAAAAGCAAAAAGCAGAAAGAGCCTCCACTCTGAGAGTATTTTAGTGCCGGGGACTCAGGAACCAAGTGGGCAGGAGACGAAGAAGCCATGCGCTGTGGCAGGGAGAGAAAGTGACCAAACACGTGAAACAGCCTGCGAGGCCCCAGAAAGGTCTCTCAGGCCATGATCCAGGGACTGTGTCCAAAGGAGAAAGCCTGTGGTATCAGGTAGAAGGAAAGGGGGGTGTCTTAGCTGCAGGCCATGGTAAGGATGGTGAGAAGGGGCAGAGAGGTGACAGATGGCTGTGGCGTGCCTTGGTACTGGGGTGAGGGTGAGTGTACACAGCTCTCGGCAGGAATGTGAGTCTGAGAGAGGAGATGAAGAAAGCTTTAGGGGACTCTTTGGGGTCTCTGGGTGACCTGCACCCCCAGCCTACCGCCTTTCTATACCCTCTGGGTCAGCGACTAAGGCTGGTTTGGATTGGCGGATGCAAAGCCTTGCTTTCCCCACAGGCTTCCTGGAGAAGAACCGAGATGTGCTGAGCTCAGATATCCTGTCCCTGGTTTACTCCTCCAAGAACAAATTCTTGAAGGGAAATATTTAATTTGGAGTCAGCAGAGACCAAGCTAGGCAACAGGACCATCTTCAGGGCCAACAAGCGGAACCCAGCTCTTCAAGGTACCTTCTGCGGGCATCTCCCCTGGCGCCTTGTGGGGCTCTCAGGGCCTGCTGTCACAAGATGTGAGGTGCAGAGACTCCATGTTTGGCGTCGAGGTCTCTCAGCATGAAGGACTGAGTGAGGCAGAGCTGAGGTGGGGCTGTCTCTGCTTGGGGGAGCAAATGACTGTGCCTGACTTATACGTGATTGATGAAGTTTCAGGGGAGCTGTGTCCGTTAGGGGGAGCATGGTGCAAATGATTGTGCCTGGTTTGTGCGTGAGTGATAAAGTTTCAGAGCCGTGGCTGTCTTTGTTAATTATATTAGGTCTCTCTCTCTCTCTCTCTCTCTCTCTCTCTCTCTCTCTCTCTCTCTCGTGCACTGAGAGGCATATGGTTTTCTGGTCATGTGTGTATCATGTATGAGTGCTCTGGGTGGGGGGTGTGTGGTATGTACTGTGTGATATGGACATGTATATTATTGTATGAGTTTTGTGGCATGTGAGATGTGTGTGTTGTGGCTGATGGCTGGGAATGTGGGCAGCTAAGAGCCCATGGTGTTCCTTCCTGAGGGGTAACCAAGAGTTTCCTGCAAGACGGAGACAGTCTGCCCCAGCGCATTCTGCCTCACCCTTCACAGTGATGCTTCAGAAAAGTTCGCTTTCCCCTGGCCACACTGAGGTGCCCTTGACCGTTGCTCATTTCCCTTCTCTGTGGGAGTTTCTGAGGTGTCCATGCCAGGGGCCACAGCGCAGTAGAGGGAGACCCTCAGGAACCAAGAGGCCAAGCAGGATTTGTTCCTGTGGAATCAGAAAGGCCGCCACAGCTGAAGACTACTGCACGCCACACTCTGACCCTGGGAGGGTTCCAGAGGTTTTGGAACAGAATGACGTTGGAGAGTGTGGAATGAAATTCTTTCACAAGCCAGGAGGACAGGAATGTGCGCCATTGTTTATGCCGGATGGTGCCCTCCTCTTGCACAGATGCTCTGGTCCAGATTGGTATGACTTGGCCGATTCCTTGGTGCAGGGACACCAGACCTGGCAAAGGTTTGGTCAATGAGCAGTTAGCAGCATTGTCTGCAGCATGCCTCATGGCTGGGTGGGATGTTCTTTCTCTTTGTGTACCTCTAGTTACAAAAACATCTACCTAAAAGCTCTGTACACATGTCCCAATAAATGCCATATAAAAAATAAAAGACGGGGGCGGGCGATAGCCCAGCGGGTGGGGCGTTTGCCTTGCACGCGGCCAGCCTGTGCTGGCCTGGGTTCGATCCCCAGCATCCCATATGGTCCCCGAGCATTGCCAGGGAGTAATTCCTGAGTGCAGAGCCAGGAGTAACCCCTGAGCATTGCCGGGCATGACCCAAAAAAAGCAATAAATAAATAAATAAATAAATAAAAGACGAATGAAACCCATATAAAACTTCGATGTATGAGTGAGACGAGACCAAAAGCCAATGCCGACTGTTCTGATCTTCTGAATCTCTTACTTGAGGGTGTCCTCTTGTGCCCCTCACTTGGGTGTCTCCAAACAGATGCCTTGCCCCAACGTGTTCACCTCTGGGTCACCAGGGGTCAGCTGCGCACACATGAAGGAATGCACGTCTGAACGAATGAAGTCCTCTTTGCCTGAGGATTTTGGCAAAAACCCTCCCATTGCTGTGGGTCAGCAGTGCCCTGCTGTGCTCCCAGCACCTCACCTTCCCCTCTGCTGTTGTCTTTAGTCTGCAGATAACAATAAGCAAAGGTCCACTTTGGCTGGCCAGTTCAAGCAGTCCCTGGATCGGCTGATGAAAATTCTCAACAGTTGCCAGCCTTATTTCATCCGCTGCATCAAGCCCAATGAGTACAAGAAGCCACTGGTAATAACTGGAAGCCATGGGTAATGAGGGAAGCCACGGGTAATGAAGGAAGCCCCTAGTAATAAGGGAAGCCAGGGGTAATGAGAGAAGCCACAGGGAAATGAGGGAAGCCCACGGGAAATGAGGGAAGCCCACAGGTAATGAGGGAAGCCCACAGGTAATAAGGGAAGCCACGGGTAATGAGGGAAGTCCCAGGTAATGATGGAAGTCAGGGTAATGAGGGAAGTCCCCGGGTAATGATGGAAGTCATGGGTAATGGGGGAAGTCACAGGTAATGAGGGAAGTCTCGGGTAATGATGGAAGTCACGGGTAATGGGGGAAGTCACGGGTAATGAGGGAAGCCCTGGGTAATGGGGAAGTTCCGGGTAATGAGGGAAGTCACGGGTAATGGGGGAAGCCACGGGTAATGGGGGAAGCCATGGGTAATGGGGGAAGTTCCGGTAATGAGGGAAGTCACGGTAATGGGGGAAGTCACAGGTAATGAGGGAAGTCACGGGTAATTGGGGAAGCCATGGGTAATGAGGGAAGTCCCGGGTAATGAGGGAAGCCCTGGGTAATGAGAGAGAAGTCCCGGTAATGAGGGAAGTCCCAGGTAATGAGGGAAGTCCCAGGTAATGAGGGAAGCCCTGGGTAATGAGGGAAGTCCCGGGTAATGAGAGAAGCTGAGTCCAAGCTGTGCTGTGGGAGGCACAGTATTGAATGAGTCTGAAGGCTCCTGGGGTTGTGGCCAGCATTAGAACTCTGTTCCCCACTTTACAGATAGGGATACTGGGCTAAGGGTGCTAGGGTAGGCCACTGCAGTGACCTTGGAGGACTTTTTTTGTTGTGTGTGCGTGTCCGGGGTACACCCAGTGGTGCTAAAGTCTTGCTCC
This sequence comes from Cryptotis parvus, assembly GCA_021461705.1. Classification (NCBI taxonomy): domain Eukaryota; kingdom Metazoa; phylum Chordata; class Mammalia; order Eulipotyphla; family Soricidae; genus Cryptotis; species Cryptotis parvus. Next base: position 27,469 of record JAJIBD010002883.1, read on the forward strand.
TGGTTCTGTGCTCAGGGATCACTCCTGGTGGTCTTAGGGGCCTTATACAGTGTTGTAGGTCAAACCTGGGTTGTCTGCGTACAAGGCAAGTGCCCAACCCACTGTGCTATTGCTCCCGTCCCTGACCTGGAGGACTGTGAATTATCCCCACCCTCAGCCTAGTCATTTGCTTGCTGTGTCCTTGGCCAAGTACTTCGCTTCACCCTGCCCTGGTCTGTAAAGTTAGCGCTGCACCGCCTGCAGGGGGCAGCAAGGAGCTGGCCTGACGCTTCTGCACAGTGCATTGTCCACAAGAGACCACATCTAGTGGGACTGCAGAAGCTTGAGCCTAACCCTTACCCAAGGTCAAGCAGGCTTTGGAGAGCAGATTAACTTGGATGTGGGGGAGTGGGAGCTGGCTAGCGGCACCAAAGACCCTGACCTGAAGGCTTGCAAATGTCAGCCAGAGGCTGCCAGTTGGGATTTCCCAAACAGAGAGACCATTTTCTCTCTGAAAGGAGACAAAATGGCCGAAAACAACTTATAAGGGAAGAGAGAGTCCTTATAGGGCGAGGCAGGGATTCTGGTGATGGCCGGCCCTCAGCCCTTGCTCTCGGCTTCAGGAGTCAGGATAGGTGGGCACAATAGATGCTGGAGTTTCCTGTGTGCCCACCACTCCTGGCAGCGGCTCTGAGACAGTGACTGCTCTGCCAGAGCTGGGAAACCCCGACAAGGGTCAGCCAGGTTCGGGTTCAAATCCCTGCTTAGCCATGGAGGGGGCCTGGCCTTGGGCTTCCTCCTCGGGCACCTTATCTTTACAAGGGCACCAAGTTCCCCATCGTTCAGGGAGTGGTAAAGACTTTGAGGGAAATGCCAGCTCATTAAGAAAAGCTTAGGGGGCCAGACCAGTTATTCAGGACTAACAGCCCTTTCCAGGCTGTTGGTAGATTCACCAGGTTAAGGGTGCTGCGGGTTTCAAGAGACTGGAGAGGCCAGGGTACAGGAAGGTTCCCTAAAAGCCCAGGGGTTTATTTTATTTTATTTTATTTTATTTTATTTTTTTTTGCTTTTTTGGGTCACACCCGGCAATGCTCAGGGGTTTCTCCTGGCTCTGCACTCAGGAATTACTCCTGGCGGTGCTCGGGGACCATATGGGATATATGGGATGCGGGGATCAAACCCGGGCGGCATGGGCCGGCCGTGTGCAAGGCAAACGCCCTACCCGCTGAAGCCCAGGGGTTTAGACCTCTTGGGTCTGAGGCCCAGACTCTCACTCTTCTGTGCAAAGCATCATGGGAACTAAAGACCCTCCTCTACTGGCCCCACCCATGTGTATGGGGGAGAGACACTCTGAGTAGAAAAAGCAGCCAACAGAGACCGCCTGACCTGGGGAAGGACCTATTCTTTGGGGTCATTGCTTGGGACCTGCTAAACGCAAAACAACATTTAAGCTCCTTCCCTTTGCATATCTTATCTGTTCTTGTAGATATCAGTGCTTGATATACACTTTCATCTCCTTGGAAACTTGTTTCTTCTTTTGTTTTTGTTTTTGTCCACACCCAGCTTCAGGCCTTCCTCCTGGTTCTGCCCCTCAGGGAACATTTCCTGCTGGGACCTATGGGGTGCCAGGGATCTAAACCAGATTGGCCACACATAAGGCTGTCCCTCTTCCTGGAGATGTTTTATTTATTTATTTCTTTAATTAATTAATTATGATTTTGGGGGCCAAACCTGGTGATTTTCAGGGGTTATTCCTGCCTCTGCATTCAGGAATTCTCCTGGTGGTACGGGGGACCATATGGGATCACTATCACTATCACTATCTTTCCGTTCATCATCTATTTGCTTGAGCGGGCACCAGTAATATCTCCATATGTCCTGTATCATGCTAGTAGAACCTAAAGGCATCCGCTTGCTCCAGGAATGTAAAGAGCCTCAAACCATTATATTAGGTCATAGGAATGACCTAATATAAATGTTACTGGTATTTGGCCTATCAAATATGACTTGAGCAGCTTGCCAGGCTTGCCGTGTGGGTGGCTTACTCTTGTAGTAACCTCTGAATAAAGCATTTATTGATGAACTGAGTAGCCGCTAGCGGCGCATGAGCCGGGCTGTGATAGTCTGGTCTGCTGGGTGGAGTTGTGACGAGGGGGAAGTCCGGATATGGAAGATCTAGCCTTGGCTTGCCACCCCAGCAGAGCCTCACAACAAGCCAGACGACCCTCCGACTCCATGAGGGCCGCCATATGGGATGCCAGGGATACAACCCGGGTCGGCCACGTGCAAGGCAAATGCCTCACTCGCTGTACTATGGCTCCAGCCCCTTGGAAGCATTTTGATCTGTTATCAATGTATATAGTTATCAATTATCAATGATCAGTGATCAATTATATATCATTTTAATCAGTTATCAATGAATCAATGTTCAGCAACATTGACCGAATGACTCTCTTTAAAGCCGGAACTCGATCAAGCCATACGGTTGTGTAGTGCTGTGGCACTTGGGGACACCCATAGGTGGCTGGGCGCCCTGCTGTCCGGGGGGCTCCGGTATCAGCTCGCCCCTCTCTCTTACCACAGCTCTTCGACCGCGAGCTGTGCCTGCAGCAGCTGCGCTACTCGGGCATGATGGAGACGGTGCACATCCGCAAGTCGGGCTTCCCCATCCGCTACACGTTCGAGGAGTTCGCGCAGCGCTTCCGTGTCCTGCTGCCCACTGCTCTGAGCAGCCAGGTGTGTGGGGCAGAGGCCGGACGGCGCTGGGCGAAGGGGTGGAGGGTCTAGTTCATCTCAGCGCATCCCTGAACCCCAAGCTTAGAAATGACCAGATTCCACCTGTCGCCATCTTCCTCTGCTTGGTGTGGAACTGATCGTGCTCATTCCAGAAGGTTCTATTTTTGGTTTCTTTTGTTCTTTTTTGGGCTTCACTGGGCTGTCCTCAAGGCTTACTCCTAATACTGCACTTAACGATCACTCCTGGTGGGCTTGGGGGACAATATGTGGTGCCAGTGACTGACCCTAGGTTGGCTGTGTTCAAGGCAAGCGCCCCCGTACCATTCTAGCTAGCAGAAGCTTCTGCAGTTTGAAAACACGGGGGGGGCATGAGAGGGTGGCTGTGGAGCCCATTGGGACAGGGAAGTCCTTCCTGCGCTCTTAGACTCTAACCACCCTCGGTGTTTCTCTCCCAAGTGTCCAACAGTCACAACAATGTCTCCAAGCTCGGAAACATGTGGTGTCTGACCTGGACCCTGGGCACACCCTGAATCTGTGCCCTGCACTCCTGTCCTGCTCCTGTCTCCTGAGCCTTGCTCTGAACTTCTGTCCTGCACCCGTACCATGTACCTGTGTCCTCCCTCCTGTGCCCCTACCTGTGCCCTGTGCCGGCCTGTGTCCGGGCTGCCGACGGCAGCCCTGTGGAGGAAGCCCCTGAGGAGGGGCCACGCCTCCCACCCTGCTCCTGTTCTACCTCCACCAACTTCTGCTTCCCTCTGCAGCTACGGGACAAGAGTCGCCAGATGGCCCTGCAAATTGCAGAGATGTGGCTGGGGAACGACAAGGAGTGGAAAGTGGGGAAGACCAAAATTTTCCTGAAGGTGAGATCCAGAGAAGCGTTGGGTCCTGAGCCTGTGGGGCTGGTTCGCGACCAGCAGGCGGTGTCCGTCCCCACACGCTGAACCATCTCTGCCCTGTGGAGAAGGCACCAATGGGAAGGGAGGCCCAGGGGCTTCTGAGGAGAAGGGAAGACCACCTCTAAGTCACCCAGCAACAGTGGGAAGGAGCTCAGAGCAGGTTCCCTCTGTTCCTGCCAGGGGGTCTCCAGGGGTCGCTGTCGGGGCAGGCAGGGAGCTCCTTAGGAGGAGCTCACTGCTGACTCCCTCACTGCGGCACAGCCCTGGCTCTGTGCTGAAAGGTGTGTCAAATAGCCATGGCCCCCACTCTCAAGGGACCCGCTGCGACACAGAGAGGGTGTGTCTCTGCCTAGCAGCTCCTAGACCCTGAGGCTGCCTTTGTGCCCTCCAGGACTGCCGGCTTGATGCAGGAGCCTCATCCTCTAGCCTCAGCAGCTTTGGTGCAGGGGTGAGGAGGAGCAGAGCCAGAGAGAAGGGACGACAGTGGCAGATCACCAGAGCTCCCTGTTGCGTCCCTCGGGCAGGGGGCCCTCTGAGATCCTCCACTCGCGGTCCCCTGAGGGTTTGCTCATCCACCCCTGCTGTCCTCTGAGGAACCTGAGCACCTGCCCTTCCACTGGGCTGGTCATCTGTGCGTTAGCCTTGTGCTGGGGCTGGTGCAGATGGAAAGAAAAAGGGCTGCAGACTCCACTGGAGGTGCGGCCAGCAGAGGGAGGGCGTCTGGGGGCCCAGGTGTTGCTTAGGAGGTGACCAGCGTAAGGTCAGCGTGGCCAGGTGGGATGCCCACCTCTTTGCTCTTCCCCTGTCCCTGACTGCTCCTTGAGCCAGCAGTAGAGGTTGTTCGTTGTCTCTGGTGCCTTGGAACTCCCAGGCGCTTCACACACTCAGTTTAGCTTGATGCGAAACTGACAGAAAATGTGTCCCAAAGCCCCGCTGTCTCCTACCCACTTGGAGGTCCCCAATGGGACTGGTTCAGGGTGAGTGAATTGACATGGCTTGAGTGGGCAGTGTTATAAGTGGGCTTGAGTTCTATAAGGACAGTCCCACCAGTCCTGGGACCGCGGGCTGTAAAGTGGACTGGTGTAGCTTGGGACTTGATCCTCTCGCACTGAATCCCATCCTGAGGCCCAGAAACATTTTAGTCTGACACAAGCATTAGTCTGCAACACAGCTGATTGCACATTTAAAGGCTTTCTTGGGGTAAAGGACAACTTCAGGGAAATTTTTTTCCACCTCCCTGCCAACACCCTCCCCACACCAAGTAGGGAGGCGCTCCCAAGTCCCCCTTCAACCTCCCATTCCCCATTGGGTTCCCAGACCGGAAAAACTTTTTGCTAGATCGAGTTAAAAAGATGCAGCTAAAATGGAGCATCCATGGACGGGAAGGGAGCAGAGTTGTGGCTGCGATTCTCGAGGCGTGTCAGACAGTTCCCTCAGGCTCCTTCCCTGTTCGACATTCTCAGAACCCAGGCAAGACAAATCTGAGCAACCCTGACTCTCGGATCAGAGTCTGGTCCCTGGGGTTTGGGGTGTGGGGACAGTTACATAGCAGGGCGTGTCCCCTCCCAGGATAACCAAGATACTCTGCTGGAGATTCAGAGGAGCCAGGCCCTGGACCGGGCAGCAATCAGCATCCAGCGAGTCCTGCGAGGCTACAAATACAGGTGCCACACCCGCGTGCCCTCTGCTTTCTTGCTGTGTTTCACAGGCTTGTTTGTTTCTCAATGTATCATCCAGGGATTTGGTTGTTGTTAGAAAGAACAATAGGAAAACATGCATCCATTCCAGAAGTGATCACCATCAAGATTTAGTGGTTATCACTTCTGGAAGGTTGTTCTGTCCAGTGCAATTAGACAAGAAAAATTAAAGGGAAGACTGAAATCAGGGTTTCTCAGTCTGCACCGTATTGCTCTTGTTGACTGAAGAGCTTTTCTTGTGAAATGTGATTCTGAGCTTTGCCGATGTTTAAGTTTATCACCAAGGTGCTGCCATTTCAGTGCTGCCATTCGCCTCTAGGTGTCGCCTCCTGTTCCCAGATGGCAGAACAGCTCCCTGTGGAGGACTACTTACTTGACTATTAGAACGAAAACAGTCTGTCTCCATTTGATAGATAATTTAGAGGTTCAATTTTGGCCTCATACTAGAATCAGCTGGGAGCTATATAAATGGTGTGCCACTATTTTACATGCATGAGCTACAATAAACAGTCAAGAGCTATGTATGTGCCACTGTATTTACATGCACGAGCTACAATAAACAAAAATACAGCATCTACTCCCCACACCCATCAGCAAAGATTTGAAACTTAATTGTCCTGTCTATGGTTGAGGCATCAATAAATATTGAAATTCTTAGGTGTTTTTTAAGATAGCTTAGGTCATAGACCTAAGAAAATTCCCAGAAAAAATAATTGAAATGATAAGATAAATTCCTGTGCACCAGAGTTATCTGGGGTGCCCCTGCTCTCCCAGAGCTGTGACTTCTGGTTTCTCTCTCCCTTTTTTCACCCACTCTCCTCCCTGTGAATTCTGGGCTCTCGGGCATCAAGGATTGGGGGCTGCCTCATGTCTGACTCACCCCAGAGAGAAAACCTGGGCCTGATTTCTACTTTCATACACCTAGACTAGTGGATGATGGAGAAAGAAATTGAAAATGAACTTCATATTTCATAAATCTTTTGGAAAAATGAAAATTTCCTGATTACTTTAAAAACTGTACTGTCATTCATAAATTTGAATATTGGCCATAGATTTTTTTTGGGAAAAATTTATTTATTTATTTATTTATACATATTAGTATATGTATAATATATTATACATATATGCTATACATGTATTATATATGTATAATACATACTAATATGTATGTATATAGTATATATGTATATAATATTTACATATAGTATGCATGTATATAAAACATACATACTATATATGTATAGTGTGTATGTATATAATACATGCATACTGTATATGTATTATATAGTATAGTACATACATATTAGTATATGTATGTATATATTAGTAATATATGTATTGTATATGTATAATGGACACATATTAGTATGTATAATGTATTATATATGTATAATACATACATATTAGTATGTATCCTGTATTATATATGTATAATACATACATATTAGTATGTATATAGTATATAATATTTACATATAGTATGCATGCACATAATACATAATACTTATAAGTATAGTATGTATGTATATAATACATGTACATATATAATACATACATACTATATATGTATAGTATGTATGTATATAATACATACACAATATATATGTATTATATATGTATAGTACATACATATTAGTATATGTATGTATATATTAGCATATGTATGAATATATATTAGTAATATATATGTATTATATATGTATAAAGCATACATATTAGTATAATGCATATTAGTATAAAGGAAGTATGTATTAATTTTCCTAAATATCTGTATTCCCCTTTCTCCTTGTTGCCATCCTTTCCCCCCTCACCACTGCCATCTTTAAAGATTTTGCAGTGTGAAACTGTCACACTTATGACATTCTCTTTTTAGGCAAGAATTCCTGAGGCAGAGACAGGCAGCCAAGACCATCCAGGCCATGTGGAGAGGACACCTTTCTAGGCAAAACTTCAAGATGGTGAGAGAGAGAGAGAGAGAGAGAGAGAGAGAGAGAGAGAGAGAGAGAGAGAGAGAGAGAATGCTTTAGAGTAGCTCTTGTCTGGGAGGCTATGTCTGTAGAAGTAGAGGTGAGCTGCCCAATATAAAACAAACATTAAGGATTTATTGCTGCAATTTGAGTGCTTAGGCAGGGAAAGATTAGCAACCAGCAGATAAGATGATAGAATTCAAGGCCCAGACCTCAGCATCCCTTCATACTGTGTTGTTTTTTCCCCCCAGCATGCTCTGTTTGTTGGTCTCTAATTGTTCCCAGAAGCATTTTGGGTGTTTCCAGACCTAGAATGAGTTATCCTGCTGTGAACTGCCTACCATGGCTCTCATCCTTTTATAGGCAACAGAATGAATGAATAGATGGAGTATTCTCTGTCTCAAGCATGTCTTCCTTTTGTTTGAAATAGACACAGGCACTGTTGATGAGTGTTTTCAACAGATGAAGTAGCGTAGCCATGAGCATTCACTGTAAGAGACAGCTGAGTGCTGGGTGGGCTTTGTTATGGATCCAACTATGAATGAGAGAGGCATTTATTATGTCAATAAAGCTGACCTCAAGCTTGTCCATGTTCTCACAGTCATATGGTAATTAGTATGGATGAAACATAGCCCATTGCATTGAATGGATCATGATACTTATAATTAAACAGCCCTAAAAGTCAAAGGAACGAAGTATATACTAGTTAAGTAATTTTCTCAAGAATACACAGCATAGATGAAGTTTGGATGCCTGAGTTTGGTTTGTATGAATTCAGTGCCCAGAGATGAGCTATTACCTAGCACCCTTGGGTCACTCTTTGAGAATTCACCAAGAATCAACCCATGGGCTCAGTGACTGCTGGGATCCAGGGCACATTCTTTACCAATTCATTATTTCCCCTTAATTTACTAACCCTTGAGAGATTAGTTTAATCACCACACACCACAGATCTCCAGATATACATACTATAGATGAAGTAACTGCACCTTCTTCTTGCCTCTCAGATTTTCCTTGGCTTTGAGCGCCTCCAGGCCATTGCCAAGAGCCACTTGCTTACAAAGCAGTACCAGGACACAAGGAAGAAGATAATCCAGCTGCAGGCCCTCAGCAGGGGGCTATTTGGTGCGCCAGCAAGTCCAGGCCAAGAAGAAGGCAGTGGTGGTCATCCAGGCACACACCAGGGGCATGATTGCCCGGCGGAAGTTCCAGCAGCAGAGAACCAATGTAGGTGGTTTCTGGGGATTGGCTGGGGCTCAGGGGCGGGCATCAGTCAGCATCAGTTCGAGCTCTCTTAGACACTTCCGCCCTGCCTGTCCCAAGTCACCGTTGCTACAAGCCCTCAAGCCATCTAGAGCAGTGAGGTCACCAGCTGGGAGACTGGAGGAAGTGCATGGCATGAAGAAGTTCCACACAGCAGGAGAGTCTAATCTCTGGGACCTGCACCGGGAGTTCCTTTGTCTCTTTTCATTGAACTTGGGGCTTGGGGTTCACCTGAAAATCACAGGCAACCAGAGATAGGTGGGTCATGAAAGGCTGTGAAGGAGAGAGAAAGACCCTGGTCACTGAGTTGTGGTGTGCCACGTCCAAGAACAAGAAAGTGACCTAGCTAGTGTCCCGGAAGAGAGGCTGCAAGGTGGGAACCTATACTGACATGCGTGCTTCTGTGAGGGGATGCTGAGGGATGGGGACCTGTACTGACATGTGTGCATCTGTGAGGGGATTCTGAGGGATAGGGACTTATCCTGACATGTGAGTTTCTGTGAGGGGATGCTGAGGGACAGGGACCTGTACTGACATGTGTGCTTCTTTGAGGGGGAGGTTGAGGAGCTTCTGTGACGGGGAGATCTCACTTTAGTAGGATTCCATTTCCTCTGATGGGCACTGGAGATCACTTCATTCCTCAGACTGGCTCCTTTGGAAACAGTGATAAGGAAAAGGGGCCTTAGAAAGCTTTCCTCTGCTCTATAGATGAACATCCGATCAACTGAGCCAATGAGGGAACACTGTTTAGGGGAAGTCAGGCGGAAACCCCGACAGACTGAAGAATGTGCTTTGGTACCTGCCTGGCCCCAAGAACCTCTTTTGGTGGAGTCTTGGTGCTTTGAGTGAGAAGCAGGGTGGGTCAGGGGATGGCTTTGGAGGTAGGTCCTAAGGGTATTTGGGGTTTGCAGTGATCAGTGACCATGTGGTCCCCCACTCTGGACTTCTGATTCTCTGCCAGAAAATGCTAAGTCCTGACTCCTTCTCCGATCATTGGCTGTTAAAATCTAGGATTTTGGAGGGACATTTGCTGATTTGGACAAGGTCGGAAGGAGGTATATGTGGCTTCTTTGAGCGTTTGCTCCTGTAAATGACCATTGCCCCGTGGGGTGTGTGTGCAGGGTCCAGTGATCATTCCCACCAGAGAACAGAAGAAGAAAAACACTCCCCTGCCCAGAAAGCAGAAGTCAATCTACGACACCATCAATGACACGGAGATGGTGGAGAAAGTGTTCGGCTTCCTCCCATCTATGATGGGGCAGGACGGCCAGACCTCACCGATCTTCGAGGTAAGACTGTGTCTATCCTCCTGGCTTTGGCCTGCATGATCACAAGAGGACACCCCGAGTGTCTGAAGCCATTCCCGTGGGTCCATGTGATGGCAAGCTCAGAGTTTGTAGATAGTACAGCTGGTGTCCCGATGAACAGGCTAAGAAGAGGGAACAGAGTTTCTGTGGTCAAATGCTTTTAGATTAAGTTTTCTTGCCTGTAAGACTCCCTAGAGCTTTGGGGCCAGAGAACAGTGAGTAGGATGCTTGCCTTGCACACAGCCAACCCTGGGCTTGATCTTTTGCATCCCATGTTGTCCCCTGAGTCCATAAGGAGTGATTTCTGAGTGCAGAGCTGGGAGTAACCCCTGAATACTGCTGGGTGTGGCCCTAAAACCACCCACCCACCCACCCAACCAACCAACCAACTAAACCTACCTACCTACCAACCTACCAAACAAACAAACAAACAAACAAACAAAGACTTACTAGAACTTTTAATAAGCAACAGTATTAGACTTCCAATCTTGTAGCATTCATGTGTTTCTGTCCCTCTCTGATCCTGTGGCAACCTGATGTGCAGAATTGGAGAACTGAAGGTAGAAAGGGGTGTCTGAGGAGCGATGGGGGCTGGGGAGGCAAGAAGGGAATAGTTCTCTGGGGCTTTTACCACTTATTGATCCCCCAACCCTTAGGTACTCATGTCTTTTGCATCTTAGTTATACTCATACTCTCTCTCTCTCTCTCTTCTTTCTCTCTCTCTCACACACACATACACACACACCATGCCAGGCAGGATTAAGGGTAAGGGGCAGGGGGGGATAGGGTGGTTGAGAAAACGGACCCTGAGGACACTGTGCCAGGTGCTGGGCCGTTCACACTGGCGCTCCTTCCAGCACTTGGAGATGACGAAGAAGGAACCCATGAGGGTATAGGAGTGGGGCGCGGATGGGGAATTTTTCTCCTTGTGGACAACTGAACAGACCCTTCTTTGGGAGTCCATGGCCCAGAGATGTGTAGCCCACGAGATCATCTGAATGTACAGCTCACCCTTGTCCTTCCTTCTCATTGGGGCCCAGGATTCTGAAGAAAATACCTACAAACTACCTGGGATTGACCTGGACACAGTCCCCATGGTTGAGGAGCTTGAGGAACCTGAAGATGAGACCGACAGCCTGTCCCAGCACGCTTTCTCCAAGTTTGCTGCGACCTACTTCCAGAAATCCGCCACCCACACACACAGCCGGAAGCCCCTCCACTCCCCTTTGCTCTACCATGAAGATGATGCTGACTGCTCGGTACCCAGAGGGCTTCTAGTTTCTAGTGGCTCAGGACCCCATTTGGTCTGGGCTCTGCAGACTTGTTTAGGGGAGCAAGGAAGGGGCAGGGTGGACTTGGTGGCCTCTTGCGAGGGCTGCGCTCCAGCTAGATCCTCTGTCTTCTCTTCTCCAGGCTGCCGTGGCTGTGTGGAGCATCATCCTGAGGTTCATGGGGGACCTGCCTGAGCCGGTGCTCTTTGCTAGGAACACCCTGCGGCAGCAGCTCTGTGATGAAGGAGATCCATGACTCCCTGGGCAAGGGGAGCAGCACTCCACCCCAGCAGCTTGGTGACCTGGCTCAGGTGGGAGGGCGAGAGCAGCAGCGCAGGGCACACATTTTGGTGGTCCCCAGGGGAGGCTGCCTGGAAAGGGCGTGAAGGCAGAGTGGAGTGTTGTCACCCATGAGACTGACCCCAGCAGGGAACCATGGGTGTTTCCGTCTGAATCACACTCAGATTCTCATGAAGTAGGCACTAGACTTGGGAGCAATTGATTATTCCTGGGGATGGTCTCCTGGGTGCTGAACACTAGGTTTGGAACAGAATTCATGTAAGTCAGTGATAACAGATGTTACTGCCCGACCAGCCAGTGGCTTCCCTTAACTACTCCCAGGTGAGCTCATCCTTCCAGGTAGGATCTGAATGCTTGTTTTTACTTAAAAAAAGAATGAAAAGTGAAGTGATTTGCCCATAGATATCTGTGACTCTTGTAGCAACAGGGCTCTTCCACATATAGGGAAGAATCCAAGTATGTGTTGGGCCCCTGTCCTTCCCTTCCCTGCGATTGCATACTGGTCACATCTATGGAGGGTAGAAGTCCTGCCTTAAGACTCAACCTCATGATGTGATCTTTGTGGAACTGTCCAGCTCAGCTCAGATATAGCTGCCAGAGTGCTCAGACCAGCCACAGCAAGAGCCCCAGCACAGCCCTGGGATCAGGTCACAGATGGAGTCCTGCCTATATGTTGATGTACCTGGTGTGGGATGTTGATATCACTGGTGAGGTCAGATCCTGAACGAGTGGTACACCCACAAAGGAGGTCGAGTAGAGCACCCACAAAGAAGTATCTACGAACCACTTTGGGGGAATCACTGTTCATCGATTTGCTCAAGCAGGAGCCAGTAACATCTCCATTTGTCCCTGTTGCATGCTAGTGTAGCCAAAGAGCCTCTACTCACTCCAAGAACATGAAGAGCCTTAAACCATTCATTCAGGTCATGGGAATGAGGTCTATTATTGTTACTGTTCTTGTCATATCAAATATGACATGGGTAGCTTGCCAGGCTCTGCCATGCGGGCACTCTTAGTTTTTGCATTTACTGATGTACCATGTGGCCGCAAAGCAGCTGTGCACAATGGGGAAAGCTGGTAGCAGCTCTCTCTGTGTCTGTGAAATAGGCTTCTCTCTAGGGTGGGGTTCTGGCGAGCTGGGCTTGAACTGGTCCCATATAGGCTCCCACTGGGGTAGCGACCTTTTAGGATGCCATTTTGTCAGAGACCAGCAGATCATCCTGAAGAGGCAAGATCTGCCATGCTCAACCTGGGCCTCTCCCTTAGATTCTTCTAGACACCACCTCGCTATCTAATCCACTCACTATTTTTCTGCTGTCCTCAGTACCTGGACTCAGACCACCCTCCCTTCAGTGGGATTTACTGGTAATGTGTTAACATTTGGGATCTGAACAGTGTCAGGCTCTTGCTAGAGACCTACAAGCTTAGGTCTGATCTTCCCCTTGCCTTCATTTCCCACCTGCAACTGAGAATATATTTGAGCACCTGGACGTGTTTCAAAGCTCAGTGGAGGAAGGCCTGTAGCCTACTCTGCCCATTCATGCCAGGGCACAGCTGGTGAGATAGTTGTTTGCTTACCCCTGGGTAGCCATATGTCAGAACCATGGGGGTGCTCCTGGCTCACCTCCCCCCCGGATTGTCTCTGTCCACAGAAGACCAGACGCTGGGACAAGGGACGAAGGGCATCTCCTCCATGAAGCTGAAGCGGTCCTCCCGCATCACAGGCCAGGTGAGCCTAGGATAAGGGGCTTCATGCCCATCTACTGGGAGGTTCTAAGCCTTTGCTCCTTCCTTTTGCCCCCCATTTCTCCCTTTGCCAATGTTCCAATGTTACCTTTGTCTGTCAGGTGGCCAGCCAGCTGACTAGTGGAGTGGAGGCCTTTGGCCCGGATGAACCCATCTCAGAGCGGCCCATGTCTAACCTGGAGAAGGTGCAGTTCATCGTGGGTTATGCCATCCTGCGGCCTAGCCTCCGGTCAGTGCCTGCCTGCCTCACCCCATCTCAGAGCTTCCTCCTCGGTTCCCCACGAGAAGCCCCTCCCCCAGTGCTATCTTTGGGTGTGTGGACAGGGTGGCTGTACTGTAGATCTTAAAGCCATTGCCAGTTCTCTGCTTGCTCTATTGAAACCTGTAGGTAGAATATAGTGCAGGAAAGTAGCTCCGTCATGGCTAGTGATTAATTTCAGAATAGGCTTTAATGCAAGGTCCTATAAACAAGAATATTTCTCGTTTATCCTATACATATGTTTTGCGTCATAGAAATTGGATTTTTATTAAATTTTTTAAAAATATGCATACTGCCTTCAAGGACAGATACATTTAGGAATCTATGAATTTTTAATTTTATCTATCTATCTATCTATCTATCTATCTATCTATCTATCTATCTATCTATCTATCTATCTATCTATCTATCTATCTATCTATCTATCTATCTATCTATCTATCTATCTATCTATCTATCTATCTCTCTCTCTCTCTCTCTCTCTATCTATCTATCTATCTATCTATCTATCTATCTATCATCTATCTATCTTTTTGCTTTTTGGGTCACACCCAGCGACGTTCAGGGGGTTACTCCTGGCTCCTCACTCAGGAATTACTCCTGGCAGTGCCTGGGGGACCATATGGGATGCCGGGATCGAACACACACACACACACACACACATGCCCCCAGTCTGCTCTCTCTCTCTCTCTCACACAACAGAGGGTTTCCAGCCGCTCTCTCTCTCTCTCTCTCTCTCTCTCTCACACACACACAGAGGGTTTCCAGCCTGCTCTCCTCTCTCTCTCACACACACAGAGGGTTTTCAGCCTGCTCTCTCTCTCTCTCTCTCTCTCTCTCACACACACACACAAACACACACAGACACACACACACAGAGGGGGTCCCAGCCTGCTTCGGGGCTTGTATCTTCCAGGGATGAGATTTACTGTCAGATCTGCAAGCAACTTTCCCAGAACGAGAAAACCAGCAGCTTGGCCCGTGGCTGGATCCTGCTCAGCCTCTGCCTGGGCTGCTTCCCACCCTCTGAGCGGTTCATGAAGGTGAGAACCCTGGGCTGGGTCTAGTGGGAAGGCCGGGAAGGTCTGTTGAAGCAGGGGTGTGACTTGGGCCCAGAATCCCTGTGGGGGCCCTACTCCTGAGGGCTGCGTGGCCAGGAGATCCTGTGCTTCTCCAGTTTCCCTGTCTCTTAAAGGTAACATGGGATAGGCTCTTTCCATCATCATCATTCAGGGTGGGCAGGGGCATTTCACATGGGCTCAGGCACTAAGATGGCAATTCCGAGCAGACCGAGAGGTGGCGGCTATAACGTGCATTGAGCAGACAAAGGTGGCCCAGGAGTGGGACCAGCCTGAGGTAGACTGTAGCCCTTAGCACTGATGGAGAGATGGAGCGTGGCCAAGAGCTGCCCAGTGCTGGAGATCCGGCTTCACTGCTCTAATGGACCTTCCGGTTCTGGTTATAATAGGAACTTGCAGGCAGTGCAGAAAGTCTAAAAAAGAAAGTGAAGGGCCAGAGTGCTAGTACAAACAGTGACCATGATTTGGTCCCTGGCACCACAGAGCCAGGAAGCAACCCATGAGTACCACCGGTGGTGATGCCAAAATCCTCAATAAAATAAAGCACATTTTCTCGAACACACACATGTCGTGTGTGTGTGTGTGTGTGTGTGTGTGTGTGTGTGTGTGTGAGGGAAGGGGGTGGAGGTACCACATCACATTCAGGCTCTCACACACGCATGAGGCTTGTTGAATCATGGAGAGCCACATCTCCCGCCCTCAGGCATCTGTGGACACTAATCACTTGATTCTCTTGCTCGTGTCTGTAATTATTTTCTCTAGTGGTAAGGGCCAGATTGCTGATGCCTGTCTGGGTCCATCTCCTGGTTGCCTAGTGCCACAACACCATGGTGATGAAAATATATACTGTATATTGAATAAATATACAGCAAAAATACTGTATATATTGTATATACAATATGCTGTATATTTAGATCAGGTTGAATTCTTGGGCTGAAGGGTAGGTACCTTTTTAAAACTCTATATTACTTAAACATATGGCCACATTGCTCCCCGGAAATGCACCAGTTTCCTTTGCCTGTTGTGAGAGTCCCACCTCAGTGCATCTCAGCCAGCACCGAGTATTATCATTTCTTAATTTAGTGGGATGACAACTAGTGGTAAGTTGGTGGGGCCAGATGGTTTTTTGCTCAGGCCCAGCACCTAGGTGCTTTTTGGACCTTGTAGTGCTGGGGGCCCTGGGACATGCCCAGCACTGCTGGCCAGCACTGTGGCATGTGGTGCTAGGAAATAAACTCTGGGCCTTGCATTTGAGTCCTGTCCCTGTGTCATCATTTGTCACTTGTTTCACTTGTCTTCCGGTTGTTCATCGATTTGCTCAAGCAGGCACCAGTAACATCTCCATACATTCTGTTGCGTGCTGAGTGTAGCCCAAGGGCATATGCTTGCTCCAGGAACACGAAGAGCCTCAAACCATCCCATCAAGTCATGGGAATGAGGTCTATAATTGTTACTTGTTTTTGGCATATCAAATACAACACAGGTAGCTTGCCAAGCTCTGCTGTCTAGGGTGGGATACTCTTGGTAGTAGGCTCTCAGTTTGTGCATGTACTGATGAACCACACAGCCACTTTGCAGCTGTACACAGCGGGAGAGATCGACTTTTCTCTTGGGTGGAGCTCTGATGAGTAGTGGAGTCCGGATGTTGAAAATGGCGGCCCTCATGGTGTGGAGGTTCCTTTGGCTCTTGTGAGGCTCTATTGGGATGGTGTGCTAGGGCTAGAACTTGCCTTCCCTCCTAGACGCCTCATGATCAGCTGAGCAAGGGAGACTTGGTAGCAGCTCTGCCCCGTGTATCTTTTGTCTCTGGTTCAAGTATACCTGGGCTTGAAATAGGCTTCACTGAAGGGTGGGACTCTGACAAGCAGGACTTGAGATAGGCTTTTCTCTTGGGTGGAGCTCTGACGAGCTGTGGAGTCCAGATGTTGAATATGGTGACCCTCAAAGCTGGATATTTTCCAGAGATAGGTCTGTGCGTCGGACGCTTACATCACATGTGGCCAACCTGGGCTTGATCCCCAGCACCTCATAATGTGCCCTGGTCCTGCCAGGAGTGATCCGTAAGCACAGTGCCAGGATTAAGCCCTGAGTACTGCCAGGTTGGCCTCAACACCAAATATATATGTATCCATTTATTTTTTAGTTTTATTGATTTAGCATTAATGCATGCAGAAAGTCCTTTTTTATTTTGCTCTTTTGATCTCACCTGGTGATGCTCAGGGATTATTCCTGGCTCTGCACTCAGGAATCACTCCTGGTGGTGCTCAGGGAACCATATGGGATGCTGGGGATCGAACCTGGGTTGGCCGCTAAGAGGCAAACACCCTACCCACTGTGCTATCACTCTGGCCTCTAAGAGTCCCTTTGATATAATTAATCAAAGGGATATAATCAATTTAGCTTCTACATGCTTTCCCTCCCCTGGTTAGCATTGGCCTTAAGCCTTCCAGAGTCCATCTGTGACCTAAATGAAAGATGGTTCCTCTAAAGCGTCTTTCTTTCCTCCCTTCTTTGCCCACAGTATCTGCAGAACTTCATCAGTCATGGCCCCCCCACCTATGGGCCCTTCTGTGCTGAGCGCCTGAGACGCACCTGTGCTAATGGTATGCGCACGGAGCCTCCCACCTGGCAGGAGCTGCAGGTAGGGGACTGGGCGTGGTGTCAGCCCCTCACAGCTTCTGGGGCACCATTTCCTGTCTGTGGTGATTCTCCTCTGTATTCTAGTCTCTGTGCCGCTGTCCCTGTGACCTGCCCTGGGCTCAGCCTCTCCAGGGTCGGGCCTCCAACATGCCCTTCCCGTGTTCCTAGCAGGAGGAAGTGAATGGGGCGATGAGCTCACGCGAGTAAGCGCTCGACATTCCCCGTCCATTTGCGTTTTTTATTTATTTATTTGTTTGTTTATTTATTTATTTTTTGCTTTTGGGGTCACACCCGGCAATGCTAAGGGGTTACTCCTGGTTCTGCACTCAGGAATTACTCCTGGAGGTGCTTGGGGACCATATAGGATGCCGGGATCGAACCCGGGTTGGCCACATGTAAGGCAAATGCCCTACCCGTTAGACTATTGCTCCAGGCCCCCACTGGTGTTTTATAAGGAAGATTTGACCCTTCCAAAGTTGTCATTCCTGTGTCCCTGTGAGGCGTCAATCAGTCTTCAGCAAGGGTCCTCTAGGCCAGCATTCCTCAACTTTCACTCTAATCCTCTTCTGACTTTTGTTTGCTTCCTGTGACCTCCCTGGTCCTACTGAGTGTCCCCTTTTCTCATTTTTATCTGAGGTCTCCTTGGCATATGCTGGTGTCTCATGGGGGCCATATCTCCCCACTGAGAAATGCTGATTCAGACTGACTTAAACGCTGATTGGAAACTCTGATTTAGAGTTAAGGGGGCACCCCTATCCCCTACAACGTCCGTGACCCCATGATGCTTACCCCTATACTTGACGGTGCCCTATACTGGGGTCCCCTTTGTCACACCCTGCCCATTCTCACCTCCCACCATGACCCTACGGCTTCCCTCCTCACCCCCTGCCCTGCCCTGAGCCCTGGCATCCCAGGTGAGCTTGCAGTCTTGGCATTGCGGGTCAGTGGGCGGTTTTGCATTGGGGTGAGCTTGCAGGTGACCTTGCAGATTTGTCTCAGGGGTGTGACTAGACTGTCCCGGGGTGCAGACTCAACATCCCCCAGCCCTTTCTACCTCTCTCTTTCTAAACCCTTCAACCTCGCCAGAGCCCTGAGGTCTCAGGGGCGCACAGGAGAATGCTCCCCTGCAGGATGTGCCTACAGCCCCCACTCTGGTCCACCGGAGAAGCACAGTCTGTGGGTTGCACCTGCCGTCAGTGTCGCCCTCACCCGCCTGCCCCAGACCATTGTGTCCACTCTGCAGCAGATATCTTTGGGTTAAACTTTAGTTCACGCTAAGCCCGGTGGGACCTCACAAGACCCTGGGGACCACAAGGGTAGTTGGAGGGACATGAGGGAGTGGGCCAGCGTCCTGCTCAGCCTTCTGGAAGCTCTTGGCCAGACACCTGAGCCCAGGACTGAGCTTGTCTCTCCTCAGGCGGTCAAGGCCAAGAAACACATCCCGATCCACGTGGCCTTGCTGACTGGAGAGAACCTGGCGGTCACGGTGGACTCGGCGTCCACGTCACGGGAAGTCTGCTTGCACATTGCCCGCAAGCAGGGCCTCAACGACCATCTGGGCTTCTCCCTCCAGGTTTCTGTGTATGACAAGGTACTTACTGGCTGGCTGGCCCACACCTAGCCCATCTCCAGCGCTCTGAACCTGGCCCCTATCTGTCCCTCACATACTCTGAGACTGTCCCTGGCTCCAGCTTATCCCACACAACTTTACTGGGCTCAGTCTTTCCTGAGCAGCCATGGCTCTGACATTTCACGGACACTCACGCATCCAACCCCAAGCCCCATCCCAGCCTGGAGCTGTGGCCTCACTTGCCACGAATGGGGTGACTCTAGAAGCACCAACTGCCGCCTACCATCTCTGCCCAGAGGCAGGGCCACTTGTACCCACTGGGCAGCAGGGAGTTATTACCACAGCGTCATGGGCCATGAATACCAAAGGGTTTCCTTACAGGGAGGTGTTTTCTCAGGGTTAAAGTGTAAGGTGTGGAGACATCAACCAGGCACCGGCATGGGACACCCTCTTTGTAGGACCCAGGTCTTGGTGGCTAAGCACAGCACCCGCCAATGCATGTTCAGGGCTGGGTGTCCCTGCAGAGCCTGGCATAACCCCACTGCTCACACCTGAGGTCTCTGATTTTGCCGTCACGCCTGCCTTTTGTTTGGGCTATCCCTGATGGTGCTCAGGGCTTACCCCTGGCTCTGTGCTAAGAGATCGCCTCTGTAGGGATTGAGGGGGACTTTATTTGTCCCCCTGGTTTAGAACCTGGTTCTGCCATGTGGAAGGCGAGTGGCTTATCCGCTGTCCCTTCTGTCTGGCCCTGCCCTCAGTTCTGGTTCCTGAGCAGTGGGCGCGACCATGTTCTGGATGCTATTGCCCAGTGCGAGCAGCTGACCCGGGCTAAGGGCGAGTGAGCGCCAGTCACCCTGGCGCATCTACTTCCGGAAGGAGTTCTTCACCCCTGGCACGACTCCGGGAGGACCCGTCAGCACGGAGCTCATATACCGTCAAGTCCTCCACGGAGTGCGGTTGGGCGAGTACAGCTCGAGAAGGTGAGGGAGGGGGGCACACCATCAGGGCACCGGAAATGGACCCACCTACTGCTATGCTCCATGGGGCCATGCCGTCAGGACACTGGAAGTGGACCCACCCACTGCCATGCTCTGTGACGTGTCGAGGAGCCAGTGAATACTGTCAGAGAGAGGGTCTGGGCACCAAGGCCAGAGGGAAGGGGCACTGGGAGACGGTCAAGAGCCAGCCCCCAAGCCCCCTTCGCCCGTTCATGCAGCTGATCCCTCTTGGCCCAGCCTCCAATGCTTCTACTTGGACCCAGATTTACTCAATCTTCCTGGGTGCTTTTGTGCAGAAGCTCCTTCTTGCCAGGCTGGCCTGGTTTTTCTGGACTGGGGACTTGGGTGTGTTGCTGGGGCCTGAGCACTCAAGGCTGAAGTTTAAGACCCAGCAGCTGCTCCGTCCAGCCAGGTGACCTGGGAGTGGATTGTCACCCCACCAGGCTTGGGGCCTCGGCTGGAAAGTGCAGACAGTAACCAGAACTCTGAGGCTGAGAGAATCCAGGGGGGCGGAGACCAGGCACTGCAAGGCTGGGAGCAGCTACACCTTGCTGTGGTCCACAGGCCTCAGCATGATGCACTGCAGAGGCAGCGGCCACCTGGGACTCAGAGGCCACCTGAAAGGGGCAGTGAAGAGAGGGAGGCAGGGGGCAGGGCAAAGAGGACAGGTGGCCGGGTTCTGAACTCAGAGAGGGTAGGGCTGCATGTGGCTGGTGGGGCTCAGGCTGGGCCGTGCTGTGTCTCTGAGGAGGACCCACCGTGGGGTAACCGGCTGGCGACTACGACAGTAGGGACTGGCTGAGACTGGGTGAGGCTCGTTTACCCACCCAGGGCAGCAGGGTGTGGGTGTGCCCCACTCTGTTCTCAGGGTGCGCCTCCCACCCTCCCTGGCTTCCCTGAGGCTGGGAGCACCCTTTGTTGGGGTCCCAATGTGGTTCCACTGAGAGGGGCTGGGGGAGGGTGTCCACAGGTCCTGTTCTGTGACCGACACGGTGACTGGTGACTGCTCATGCTCTCCGTCCTCCTTTTTTTTCCTTTATTCCTTTTTCTTTTTTTCAGTTTTTGGTCACTCCAATTTGCTCTGAGTGCCACAGGCTACATCTGGCTCTGTCCTGGCGTTTACTTCCAGCATTGCCCATGGGAGTAGCTGGTGCCAGGGATCGGACCCAGGACGTGTCTGCATGCAAAACACGTCTCTAGCCATGGTGCATCTGCGTGGCCTCTTGCGTTCCCCGTGTTCTTTTGTGCATCACTGGTTAGCTCCGTTGAGGGGCTCGTGTGTGTGTGTGTGTGTGTGCACTTGTGTGCGTGCGTGTGTGTATATGTATGGTGATTTCCCAGGCCCCGCCCCCACCACAGTGTGTGACAACCATGCAGGAGGAAGAGCTCATCCGGCTGCTGGCCCAGCACTGCTACGTGCAGCTGGGCGCCACGCCGGGAACCAGGAGGTGCAGAACCTGCTGCCCAGCTCGTCCCCTCCAAGCTCTACAGGACGAAGCCCCCGGAGGAAGTGGGTCAGCCTCATCACTGCCGCCTCGCCAAGGTCAGTGTCTACAGGCCCTGACACTCGGCCTCCACAGCCTTGCTCAGGGATATGTTCAAGGGCGCCCTCCTCCTCCCCCAGACTGGGGCTACAGGAGACTGTTGTGTCCCCAGGGCACAGTTCTGTGCTGTAGGTCTTTCAATTCCCCTGCATCGAGGGGTGATTAGCTCCTGACGCTTACTGATGAGTGTTAATGTTCTCTTAGGAACCATTCCCTAGCTTCTTACTCCGGAAACAAAGATTTTGTGATTTTATATACTTAACGGTTCATCAGAGTCAATGTCTAGCCCTGGATTTCCGAGCACGTGTATATTCCAAAACATTTGATACATCCCACATAGAGCCGAATCAACCTTCAGATATGATGCAATATAAGGTCCCTGATCCAGAATGTCCCCCAAGCATATCCGAGTATATCCACGGGCTAAGAGCTATTTCTGGAGTTACTCAGTCAGCTGGGCCAGCAGATCAGAACTTGGGGCAAGGACACGGCCACTAGGTCTGCAGCCCCCACTGAGAGGGCTGTGCCCTGGCTGAATCTGGAAGGTCCTGTGTTGTCAGGGATTAACCCTAGGCCTCGCTGCACTCTAACCCCTGCACTATCTTCCTGGCCCCTGACCCCACTTTTAACATAGAAACAAGAGAAATAAATAAAAGGAATCAGGTTCTGTTCAATATTTTTATGATGATGATGATGATGATGATGATGATGATGATGATGATGATGGTGGTGGTGGTGATGATGATGCATTCTGGGTCACACTTGGTGATGCTCAGGGGTTACTCCTGGCTCTGTACTCAGGAATTACTCCTGGCAATGCTTGGGGGACCATATGGAATGCCAGGTTCGAACTTAGATCAGTCGTGTGCAAGGCATATGCCCTCCCTGCTGTGCCATTGCTCAGCTGAATATCGAAGACAGGCGTGTTCCTTTGGGAACGAGGCTGATGTAGGGCATGGGGAGAGGAAAGGGTGAGGCTGGGAGGGCTGGGGAGTGTCAGCAAGGGAAGGTGATGGCAGAGCTGGAGGAGACGTGTAGACAGGCGCTGAGAGCTGCCTCCCACATATGTGGAACTTAGACAAGACACACAGGAGACCCCAGGACACAGACACCCGCCAAGGCAGACCTGCATGTGTTAAGATCCCTAAGGCACCAGTGGGCAGAGCAAGTGCAGTACTCTGTGTAGACAGGGGCACGCTGTGTAGACAGGCAGCCCTGTAGTCCTCATGCTCAGAGGGGAGATCCCTTACCTCCTGAGACATCCCGCAGAGCCTCCCGGACTCCAGCCTGCCACGTGTGCACCCCTGGCCCAGCCCTGATCCGTTTAGGCTGGGGTGACCAGGAATGACTCAGCAGATGCACAGCCCAAACCGGGCTTAGCTAGGGGGAGGCTGCGGCCGCACGAGGAAGAGCCATAAGGGTCTATGTCTTGCCCCTGTAGGCTTCCTACACCCAGAAGCAGGCGGTGCGGGAGCAGGTGGTGGATGCTGCACGCCTGCATTGGCCGATGCTCTTCTCGCAGCTCTTTGAAGTCACCACAGTTTCCGGTAATGGGGGTGTGAAGGGAAGCAGCTGGGTGTCCCTGCTCCTGCTTGGGGGTCGCTCGCCCTTCATTTCTCGGTCTCCTCGCACCAGGCCCCCGACTGCCCAAGACGAAGCTGATCTTGGCTGTCAACTGGAAGGGGCTACATTTTCTGGACCAGAAGGAGAAGTTGCTTCTGGAACTCTCTTTCCTAGAGGTCATGGGTATGATCGCCAATAGGTAGGTGCTGAGTTCCTCTCTCTTCTTTGGGGGTTCTTGGAGACACAAGGACAGAGGGAGGTGTGTGGTCCCTGGACGCCCGTCTGGGTGCAGGGAGAAGGTTCTCCATGGCAGGGTGGTGGTTGCTCGCCGGCTGCCCGTCCTCCCTGGCCGGTCATTACGGGTCTACACCTCTGGCAGTGCCCTGACAGCCTCTTACACCAGGGCTCAGGATGCTGCCTGGCTCATCCTAGATCCACCCCAAGCATTGCCACAAATGATCCCTGAACACAAGCCAGGCACAAACCCTGAGCACCACTTGGGGTGGCCTCAACGTCCCCACTGCTGCCAAAAAAATAAAGCCTGGGAAGGAGGCATGTGAGTTGGCAGCTTTGGGGGCACCTATGGGTGCTGAGGTGCTTTTCTCCTCATGGTCGGAAGAGGCCACACGGCAGGGGCTGACCAAGGCAAAAAGGAAGTGAGGAACTGAGTCTGGGGGGTATGAGGACGCATCGGGGTTCCTCATTATTGAAAATACCCCCAGGACCTTCGGAGGCCGACTGTGAGGGGCTCCTGTCATCCTTCAGGGAGGAAGCGGAGGGGACAGGGGCGGGCCAGCTCACCCCACACTGGCATCATGTCCCTGCAGTGGCTCTCATGTCCTACCCAGAGCTGCCCTCCAGCGAGGCTTCTGACATTCATCACCTCTGGGCCCAACGGCCCTGAGCACTGCTGTCACCGCCACCAGGCACGGGGCAGCTGGGATTGGGCAAACCTGACCGTCGCGCCTCCGCTCTGTGGCCGTGGGCGTTACGCTGTCTCCCCCAGAGTGCCATGCCCTTGGAGAGACCTGGGAGCGCTGAAGAAAGCCCTGGTCATCCTTTGTCCCCACAGGGAGGCCCGGGCGGACATAGACTGTTGATGTCCACGCTGCACGAGGAGGAGTATGAGTTTGTGGCCCCCAGCTGCGTGGCCATCGCAGAGCTGGTGGCCTTGTGCCTGGAAGGCCTGAAGGAGCGGTCGGTGTTCACCATGGCTCTGCAGGACAGGGGGCGCTGCAGGTATGGGGCGAGGGGCCCCTCTTGTTGGGGAGGGGCAGAGCAAGCAGTCAGCTGGGATCTGGATCCTGGGGCTGGCCCAGGAGGGAAAGATCTGGGATGCCCGCGCTTCCCGGCTAGGAGAGGTGTTGGACGGGAGACAGCAGTCGGCACCGGCCCGTGTTCCTCTCTCGGCCAGCACAGCAGCCATGGGGGTGTCTTGAGCAAAACTTGGTGCCTGCCCACCAAACTCTGCCGCTCCTGAGCCTCTGGTGGGTCTCAGCCCCACTCACTGTCTGAGCGCCCAGGCCCACTGCTCGGTGCCTCATGTCAGCCCTGCTGGGTTCAGCCTTGCCTCTGCCTCTGCCTTGCTTAGCCCTCTGTGAACTGGAATTTTGCAGATGATGCCTCTCTTCTCCCATTCAAGAAGGGGGACTTGCTGGTTCTGAACAAGAGACAGGGGCTCCTCGCCACCGAGAAGTGGACCCTCGGCCAGAACGACAGGACGGGCAAGAGCGGCCTGGTGCCCCTCTCCTGCCTCTACGCCATTCCCACCATCACCAAGCCCTCGGCACAGCTGCTGGTAACTCACTCCACGGGTCCTCAGCTCCACTCCTGCAGGCACAGGGGCAATGGGTCTGAGCTCGGGGACCTGCGTCCCACTTCCCAAGAGGGCTGAGAGGGACACCAGATGCCCAGTCAGCTCTATCAGCATTGCCTGACAGGTGGAGCCTTTGGCCATACCACACTGCTCTGTCAGACCTGGCACAGCGTGTAGCACTTACTAGGTACTCAGTGAATGGACATTCCTTCCATCCATCATGTTTCAGGGACAAACCCATCCTTTTCCTGGCCTTAGCCTGACTTAGGGAGTCCTGAGTCTCCCCACCCCAGAGAACTGCCCGAATCCACCTTCCAAGACCAGCTGCACAAGAGGGCAGGGGCGACCTTGGATGACGTGACTTATGAGGTGTCAGCTGTGCACTGGTGCCTGTGTTATAGGGTGACGCATGTGGTGGTTCTCCTGCAAGGGATGTGTGGATTCTGGGTAACCTGCCAGTGCGATGCCAGGTGTACCAGCTGCCACACAGAAGAAATGCTGGTTGCTGGGGGCCAGCTCGGGGCCAGCTCACTGAGTGGGGCTTCCCTGGTCTGGGAAGTGTCCCTGAGGGTGTCCCATTTGAGGCCTGGAGGAGTTGAGGAAGGAGGTAGGCCGGTCCCAGGGGAGAGATGGTGTGGAGGAAATATTCTCAGGGCCGTGTGCTCTGGTAGGGTTGAGACCCTCCTAAAGGAAAGGAAGTAGCTCAGAGAAGGTGAGCCATGAGCCCTCGGACACACAGCAGGCATGAAAGAGGCGTCTGGGAGTGCGCAGTGCTTGGGGTAAACTGTCCAGCCAGAGGCCCTAGGCCAGAGCAGCCAAAGAGAAAGGCTTCTGGGTAGTGTCTTTGGGCCCTCAAGGCCTCTGTCCCCGCTGCAGAGTTTGCTGGCCATGTCCCCTGAGAAGAGAAAGCTGGCCGCCCAGGAGGGCCGGTCCAGAGACATGCTGACTGAGGAAGAGCTCAAGGAGAAGCCACACACCCTGGAGGAATTTTCCTCACGAGTATTTCAGGTGCCCCACCTGTGCCCCACCTCTCCGGCCCATCCCCTGAGCCCCCTCCCCACGCTTCCTGCCTGCAGTCAGGTCCGGACCCTCTGGCCTCTTGTTAACCTTGGGGGGTTCTGAGGGAGGGCCTAGGCTCACCTTCCCACGCACCCACCCCGTAGTGAGATGGTGGAGGGACAGAGGGCAGCGGGCCTGGGGACGGCGTGAGGGGACCCTTCCCAGCACGTCTGCCCTGACAGGAGCCCGGAGAAGGAGTCAGTGAGCAGAGCCGTGAACCCCTTGGCCCGGCCCCGAGCCCAACTGTGGGCTCACTCTTCCGAGCCGCTGCGACAGCCTCTGCTGAAGCGTGTGTACGCCAACCCCGAGCTGCGGGATGCCGCCTGTCAGATCTTCAAGGATATCCTCCCGGCCCACAGCCTTCCCGGGCAATGCCAATATGATGCTCACTTTCGGGGAATGGGGTCCGTCAGGGGTGGGCTGGGAGTCAGGGTCAGGGTCCAAGGGGAGACACAAGGCACTTTCTCCTTAACGGCCGCACCGATCCTCAGATACATGGGCGACTACCCCACCCGGCAGGCGTTGACCTCCCTGCACCTCACTGACCAGATCTTCTCCATGGCCGTCCAGCATGTGGCCCTGCAGGACGAGGTCTACTGCCAGATCTTGAAGCAGCTGACCAACAACACCTCAGGGTCTGCTGGGGACTGGAGTGGGCAGTGGGGCTGGGGCGCCCTAGCTCTGTGCCCAGCCCCTAGGAACAGTGGCCCCTACTGCCAGGGGAAGGTGGCAACCCTAGTTCCCATGGAAGCTGTGGGAAGAGCAGGTGGGCTTAGAGTTGCATGGGGGTGGGGCCCCCCGCCCCCTTTATCCTCTGGTCGGCTCAGAGCTGCACAGGGCCCGGCTCCCTTTATCCTCCTAAGGTGGGCTCAGGGCTGCACAGGGCTCAGCTCCCCTTTATCCTCTGGTGGGCTCAGGGATGCACAGGGCCCGGTCCCCTTTCCCCAGGTGGGCCAGGGGCCGGTCCTTTCTCCCCGGTGGGCCCGAGCGAGCGGGCCCGGCTCCCCTTTCTCCTTAGGTGGGCTCAGGGCTGCACAGGGCCTGGCCCGTCCCCTTTCTCCTCTGGGATCCGGTCAGGTCCCACCATCTCTAAGTTTCGCATACAAGACGCGCTTGTCTTGTGCAGGAAAGTCCCTCCAGCCCTGGGAGTGGCTGTGACATCATCTGGGGCATGGTGGGCTTCCTCAGAGCAGCCAGGCCTTTGGCCCCCTCTCCTGGGGTGCAGAGCTGTGCTGAGGGGCCCTTCCAGGACTGACTTGCTCCCTCTTGGCCCGCAGGTACAGCGAAGAGCGGGGCTGGCAGCTGCTGTGGCTCTGTGCCGGCCTCTTCGCACCAGGCAGGCGCTGCTGCCTCACGTCCAGAAGTTCATCGACACGCGGAGGAGGAAGCCGCTGGCTCCTGACTCCAGTCGCCGGATCCAGAGGGTCTCGAGGTGAGTCTGCGTGCTCCCAGTGTGGCCCAGGGGGCAGTTCCCAGGAAGTTCTTGGGAACCCAGGAGTTCCTGCCCCTGGGGACCTTCACCAGTGGCCTGTCCCAAGGCGCTGTCATTTGGGAAAGGCTGGGGCTCCAAGCCCTGGAGATGGGGCTGAAGGAGAGAGGCCCTGTCTGGCTCCATCACTGCTTGCTTAGACATGGAGGAGCTGCCTGCAGGCCTCACAGGAAGACTCCCGTTCCCTCAGCCGCCGTCCCCAGAGGCCCCGTCAGCCTGGCCAGGCTCTGTGCTGGGGCACGGTCCCTTCCCACCGCTGCCTCCTCCCTTGCTCTTGTTCTGTGGCCCCTGTGCTGCCTGTCTGTGCCACCGAGAGGCCGTCACGGCTGTGGGAGATGGAGGTGGGCAGCGAGAGTGACTGGCAGAAGAGGTAGCCCCCAGAGAGACCGTGACAGAGTCCCCGACTCCAGACCCCCTGTCTTGTGAGAGCAGGAACGGGCCCTACCTATGGACGCCCCATGCAGGAGGCCCTGAGCCACGGGGTCTCTTCCTTGGAGTGCCCGAGGTTGGCCTGGTCACCAGGGATGGGAGCTGGGACTGGCCTCTGTTGCTTTCTGTGTGGAGGCGCCGAGCACCAGGCAGGCGTGTTCCCACAGGCGTGTTATGTGCCTGTGTTGGGATGGGGGGCCTGCTTGGAGGCTGGTGGTCCCAGGCCGCATCAGGGTGCCACGCGCTCTGTCCTGCTCTAGGTTAGGACCACGCGAAGCTAGCCCCCACACCAGGTGGAGGTGGAGGCCGCAGAGAAGAGCATCACCCGCATCTGCCACAAGATCTTCTTCCCCAACGACACACCAACGAGGTGAGGACCGTGGCCTGTGGCTCAGAGCAAGGCCCCTCCCGTTGGCGCCTCCGAGGGCCATTTTCGGATACAGCAGGTTCCTGGCTGGACCCTCTCCTGCACTCCACCCCTTTTCCCCTGAGCAATTGCTGATCCCTCCGCAGTGTACCCGAGAGCCTACAGGCAGGGTTAGGGTGAGGTCATCTTAGGAGAGGTTGCTAGGCCGGTGACCTCATTCTAGGCGGAGGCCCTGCTGGTAGTGTGGGCAGTGGGGCGAAGCCCTGGGCCGAGCCCGCTGTCTGGACAAGGAGGGTGTGGGGGAGCAGGAGACTGTCAGAGCCTGTGCTGGCCCTGGGAAGCGGTGGGTGGGTGTATGGTGCGACCCCTCAGCCTTCCCTCCCCAGAGACACTGGCGCTCTCTAGCCCGAGGCCCGCA
Organism: Cryptotis parvus; assembly: GCA_021461705.1. Lineage (NCBI taxonomy): Eukaryota > Metazoa > Chordata > Mammalia > Eulipotyphla > Soricidae > Cryptotis > Cryptotis parvus. The sequence goes on from JAJIBD010002883.1 coordinate 55,862, forward strand.
ACAGGGAGCTGCCACAGTCTGGCTGTGCCTGGCTCTGAGTAAGTTCTAAAGTTCTGGCCTTTTTGACAGTGAATGTAAGACATGGCAATGTCTGTTCCACTTAGCCAGTCATCAGAACAGGGCCCAGCCAGCCCTAGTTTTGTTGGTTTTTCAATTTTGCCCATCAGTTTTTTCTAATTATACCACCATGAGATATACAATTACAAAGACGCTCATGATGGGGTTTCAGTCATGCAGTGTTCCAGCACCCATCCCTCCACCAGTGCCCATTTCCCAATACCACTATGCCCTGTTTCCCACCCATCCCCAGCCTGACTCTATGACAGGCACTCCTCTCTCTCTCTCTCTCTCTCTCTCTCTGGCTCTCTTTTCTTTCTGCATTGTGGTTTGCAATACAGACACTGAAGGCTTATCATGTATATCCCTTAACCCACTTTCAATACTCTGTTCTATTCTAGCGTTACTATTTCCAACTATTATTGGCAGACTGGTCCCTTCTCTATCTCACCCGCCCTCTGCCCCCTACACTCTTGTAGTAGATTCCAACCACTGACTCCGTCCTCTTGGCCGCTGCCTTGCCTCAGCCAGCCCCTACTGAATGCAGGCACCCTCATCCCTCATTCCAGGTGTGGGGAGGTTGCTCGAGGGGGATCCCCTTTCCTGAGACAGTGTCTGGCTGCCTCTGTGCCCAGATGCTGGAGGTAGGCAGCGGCACGCCGGGTCCGTGAAGTGTGTGAGAACATCGCCAGCCGGCTGCAGCTGGGCTCCTGGGAAGGCTGTAGTCTCTTCATCAAGATCGCGGACAAGGTGCGCTGATGGCCGGGTGTGGACGGGGGGTGTGCGGTCGGGCGGGAGTGTAGAGGAGCCGTCCCTGAGGACCATGAAGCACCTCCGTGGCCACAGTCTGGTCATTCTGAACCTCTGAGGACACTCCCTGCCCTGCCCCCTGAGCCTTCTTCCCCCACCCCAGGTTATCAGCCAGAACGAGGGAGATTTCTTCTTTGACTCCCTGCGGGAGATTTCCGGACTGGGTGAGGAAGAACAAACCCCAGAAGGAAGGTACGAGCGCCTTCCTAGAGCAGGGCTGTGGGTGGGTGTGGGGTAGGGAGAAGGAAGGAGGACCTGGCTGGGCCGGGACTGGCTACCTCCTGGATCAGTCAGAAGGTTCTGGAACCGCCACACCGTTCGTTTGTTCGTTCGCTCATTCATTCATTCACTCATTCATTCATTCATTCATTTGCCCATTAATTGGCTGATTCATTCATTCTTTTTTGTGTCCCCTGCTCACGGACATGGCGAGGTCTGATGCCAGTCTTGGCTGGGACCGGGCAGAGCATGTGGACATGTGGGATAGCTGTGGGTCTGCAGGATGAGATACGGGGGATGGGAGTGGCCAGCAGGAGGTCTGGACATGGGCCTGAGGTGGTGACTGCTGTGAGGAGCTGTGGGGCGGCCCGGGCAGAGCGGGCGCAGGCAGACACAGTGGGCACGTGAGGGCAGGGGCGTCACAGAGCCCAGAGTCGCGGTGCGTGAGCAGGACTCCAGGCTGCCGCGTGCTCACCGCTGCCCCTGCAGGGGCCCCTGTGACACTGCCCTACCAGGTGTTCTTCATGAGGAAGCTGTGGATCAACGTGACCCCAGGGAAGGACTTGAAGGCTGACACCATACTCCATTACCACCAGGTACCCTGGGGCGGGGGGGCATCTGACCTCACCCACTCCTCAACGCCCAGGGGATGTGGGGGCTGGGGCAGGCTGGCTCAGGGGCCCCGCTTGGGGCATTGATCCTGTTTAGGAAGCGGAGGGAGGGCTGAGGCAGAGACAGTGGGCGAGCCCTGCTGGGGTGCAGAGCGGGGCTTGCCTCTACAGCAAACCCTCCTGTTGGGAAGGTCCTGTTGGGCAGGTGGGGGTCGCTCCTACAACCAACCATCTTCCAGGGGCCCCGCTGCTTGCCAGCCCAGCTTCCTGTTTGACCCCGGGGCAGAGATAGCTTAGCGCTGCTCCCTGAGCTCCCAGTGGGGGCGAGCCCAGTGCCCATGTCTCTGCCGCAGGAGCTGCCCAAGTACCTGCGCGGCTTCCACAAGTGCTCCCGGGAGGACGCGCTGCAGCTGGCCGGCCTCATCTACAAGGCCCAGTTTGGCGACGACCGTTCCCACTTGGCCAGTATCCCCAAGATCCTGAAAGAGCTGGTGCCCGAGAACCTCACCCGCCTCATGAACTCAGAAGAATGGAAGAAGGTCCTTGGCAGGGCCCTGGGAGGGACCCTTGGGTGGTTGCTTCTGCCAGGTCCCTTGCCTGGGTGCTGGGTCCTGGGTGTGGGGGTGGGAGGGTGTCATCCTTCCTGCCTTCCCCACTGTCCACTGCACTCTCCTCCCCGAGGCCGGTGGACACGGCTGCCCTTGGAACCCTGTCTGGTGCACCTGGAAGGGCCAAGTGACCCCATCAGACCCTCACTGGCCCTCTCCTCCCCTTAGAACATCCTGCTGTCCTGTGACAATCACAAGGGACAAAACAGTGGAGGAGGCCAAAGTGGCCTTCCTGAAGTGGATCGGCCGGTGGCACACCTTCGGCTCAGCCTTCTTCGAGGTGAAGGTAGGTGTTGACCAACCAGGCGCCCAGCTCTGGCCCACAGCCCAAGCTTCTGCCTCGTGGCAGTTCAGAGCAGGGCTGCTTCCCGGATTGGGAGGAGGAGTACGCGTGTGTGCACGTGCACGTGTGTGCGTGTGTGTGTGTGTGTTTGCATGTGTCTGTATACGTGTGCATGTGTGTATCTACGTGTGTACACACACGCGCTCATGCTTGCATACATGTGCTGGTGTGTGGTATACCCTGGGGAGGCGGTCCCTGGCTGCAGACCTTGACCGTGATCCCCCTGTCCCCCTCCCAAGCAAACCTCTGAGCCCTCCTACCCGGACATCATCCTCATCGCCATCAACCGTCACGGAGTTCTGCTCATCCACCCCAAGACCAAGGTAGCAGCGGGGCCTGTCCTGCTGTCCCTGTGGGCTCCCTGGGCAGCGGCTCACACACAGGAGCCCCGGGTCCTCTGTGGACTGCTGCCCACCACCCTGCTCTGCCGCAGGAGCTGCTCAACACCTACCCCTTCAACAAGATTGCCAACTGGAGCAGCGGCAGCACCTACTTTCACATGGCCCTGGGCAGCCTGGGCCGCAGCAGCCGCCTGCTGTGTGAGACCTCCCTGGTGAGTGCCGGGCCTGTGGGAATCCCTAACCCTCTGTGGGAGCCTCCCTGAGCACCCTGACCCTCTGTGGGAGTCCTCCTGAGCACCCCTGACCCTCTGTGGGAACCTCCTGAGCACCCTGACCCTCTGTGGGAGTCCTCCCTGAGCACCCTGACCCTCTGTGGGAGCCCTCCCTGAGCACCCTGACCCTGTGGGGAGTCCCTCCCTAAGCACCCTGACCCTCTGTGGGGAGTCCTCCCTAAGCACCCTGACCCTCTGTGGGAGTCCCTCCCTGAGCACCCTGACCCTTGTGGGAGCTTCCCTGAGCACTCTGACCCTCTGTGGGAGTCCTCCCTGAGCACCCCTTACCCACTGTGAGAGTCCTCCCTAAGCACTCTGACCCCTCTGTGGGAGTCCTCCCCTGAGCACCCTTACCCACTGTGAGAGTCCTCCCTGAGCATTCTGACCCTCTGTGGGAGCCTCCCTGAGCACCCTGACCCTCTGTGGGAGTCCTCCCTGAGCACCCTTACCCACTGTGAGTCCTCCCTGAGCACTCGGACCCTCTCTGGGGAGTCCCCTCCCTAAGCACCCCTGACCCTGTGGGAGTCCCCTCCCTGAGCACGCTGACCCTCTGTGGGAATCCTCCCCTGAGCACCCTGACCCTCTGTGGGAGCCCTCCCTGAGCACCCCTGACCCTCTGTGGGAGTCCTCCCCTGAGCACCCTTACCCACTGTGAGTCCCCTCCCTGAGCACCCTAACCCTCTGTGGGAGTCCTCCCTGAGCACCCTGACCCACTGTGACAGTCCCCTCCCTGAGCACTCTGACCCTCTGTGGGAGTCCCTCCCTGAGCACCCCTGACCCTCTGTGGGAGCTTCCTGAGCACCCTGACCCTCTGTGGGAGTCCTCCCTGAGCACCTGACCCTCTGTGGGAGTCCCTCCCGGAGCACCCCTGACCCTGTGTGAGAGGCTACCCTGAGCACCCTGACCCTATCCTGGTCCATATTCACAGTGCCGTGAGGCTGGGGGCTGGATTCCCCCACCCTGGGCCTTGGCCAGGTTCCCAGCGTGGGGCACTACCAGGCTGACGGGGCCTGGCAGCAGGAATCTTCCTCCTGCACTGCCCAACATGCCTCTGACCCAGAGAACCAGGTACCACCTGGCCCAGTGCTCCCGACTCCTGCCTGACCCCTTTCCTCTGTCCAGGGCTACAAGATGGATGACCTGCTGACCTCCTACGTGCAACAGCTCCTGAGCACCGTGAACAAGCAGCGGGGCTCCCGGCCCCGCCCTCATCCATGCCTAGCTGTGGGGGCCCGTGCTCACTGCCAGCCCTCCTGATGTAGGGGCCCGCAGACTCGCCCCGGAGGCCCAGGGCCTTCTCTCCATAGCTGGCCTCTCCTGCCCCTTTCTCCTGGAAATCCCCACCTCATCCCCCGCATCCCAGGACACCCCTCCAGATTGTTGCCAACCTGGGGGGCCCAGGAGGGAGCCGAGGCCCTGGGGGGTGTTAGGACCCTCTTCATGGATGTTCAATAAATACCCAGTCACTTCTAGGTCGGTGTGTCTGTGAGAGGAGCAGTGGGGCCCAGGGGCCATGGAAGGAGGAGGCAGGAGGCTGGAGGCAGCTTCTGCAGGGGTCATGGGGGGGAGGCCAGCTCGGAGGCCAGCTCGGGGCAGCTCGGGGGTCTGCTCCACTCTCCCCATTTCTCAGATGGCCGATTCTCCCTGCAAGGCACCTGTGCACACATTCCTTTATCCCTGTCAGGCGGTGGAACAGCAGCCCAGTTACGGGGTCCAGGAGGCAGAGGGACGGGGGCTCCCTGCCCCAGCCCCTTGCTGAGGGATACGTCCGTGTTTTAGGGTAGGGAGCAGGGCCAGACTGGACAGCAGAGACCTGGACGGAGACCAGGGAAGGACCTGGGGAGAGAAGCCAAGGGGTCCTCGGTGACTTGGGCCACTCAGGGTGGAGGGGACTGAGAGGTCACCCAAGGCATGGGCTAGGTTGTGGTGTCCTGTAGAGGGCAGCACTGGAATCTGGGTTCACACCCATGGTGCCACTCAGCAGACCAGCCTCAGGAAATGAGGGTTCAGGTCTGAACTTGTCTCTGAGCGCCTTAACACGGGCTGGCATCCGAGTTTCGGCTTGGCCCAGAAGGCGACTGTCTTCTTCTGTGTTCAGCCGCCCCTCAGCAGTGTGTCCCAGGGGCCCAGGCCCACCCCCTACTCTCTCACAAACCAGGCGGGGCATGTGGTTGGATCAGTAAAGCTGCATTTGTTCACTCTGCAAGTGCTACTCCCAACACCAGGCCCTGAGTGGTCTGGAGGGAAGCACGGCGCCACCCCCGACCCCATCCCGCCTGCTCCAGGTCCCCAGCCTCACCCACAAGCTCAGGGTATGCCCGGGGGCGACAGAGGCCACTGTGGCCCCAGATGCAGCAGGGACCATCCAAGGCAGGTTGCACCCTAAGGGCCCTCGGTTCCTCCTGCTGATGCGTGGGGGCAGTGGCTGGAATTCCTGGTCCGGTTTGGCCTCAGGGACTCTCCGTGTTTGGGTGCGTGCATGTGGCCAAGAGAGCAAAAGGTGGTCCAGGGGTCCCCCCCCACGTGACCCTGCTTCTGGGCCTCGGCTCGCTTCATGGTGTGTGCTCTGTGTGCGCTGGGCAGAGGCTGGCAGGGCTCTGGGCGCCCTGCAGGGACAGTTCTGGTCAGGAGGGGCAGGGCTGGGAGCTCTGGCCCACGTCCAGGGCCAAGTGACCGGAAGTCCTGAGTGTTTCTGCGCCTGGCTTCTGACTGTCACCATCTATCCTAGCTCTTCCTTGACCCTGTGACCCTCCCAGAGGGAAGGGGAGGAGCCACTGTGAGGGGGAACGAGGGGAAAGGGGAAGGAAGGGGGCGGGGGCACAATGCAGGGATTGGGGGTGTGGAGACAGGCCGGAGGGCAGGGCGTGGCGGCAGGGCCATCTCAGGCGGAGTTGTGGCCCACAGACTTGGGCTGTGCCTTGCGGGCGGCCAGCTCCGACAGCTTCTTCAGCCGCTTCTTCAGCTCCAGGGGAAACTTCTCATAACACTTCTTACATACCGGCTTCATGTCGAACTCCACAAACTTGTTCCTGGGGAGCACACGGTGCCTTTAGGGGAGCTCCACAGAGAGTCCCACGCTCCCGCCTCTGAGCCAGTGTCCACTGGCCCCATGGCCCTGCCTCTGAGCCAGTTGTCTACGACCCCACGCTCCCACCTCTGAGCAAGCTGCCCACTGTCATCACGGCCCGCCTCTGAGCCAGCGCCCACTGGTTCCATGGCCCCTGCCTCTGAGCCAACTGCCCACTGGTTCCATGGCCCCTGCCTCTGAGCCAGCTGCCCACTGGTTCCATGGCCCCTGCCTCTGAGCCAGCTGCCCACTGGTTCCATGGCCCCTGCCTCTGAGCCAGCTGTCCACTGCCTGCAGAGATGCCCATTCCCTTCCCTTAGCCTGTTCCGCCATGCCAAGCCGAGTCCAGCCTCAAGTCACTGTGGACAGAAGACAGGCCTCTAGCTGCCCTTCCCTTCCAGAAGCTCCCAGATTCTGTCACTGCAGAAGCCTCCACAGCGTGCCTCTGTCCTCAGAAACCCAGATGTCAGCCCCCCACCTCATCACCCTCTTGGCCTCTGGCTGACCCAGGCTGGCGACTTCACAGGGGGGAACCTACTTTGCCCTGTGTGCCGGTGGGTGTGTGGGGCACATGTCATTTCTCTCACTGAGCCTGGGGGTCTCCCTCCACCTGTTTTCAAGGACCACCCCTTATTCCCCCAGGCCTGGCCTTGGGGGGCTTCAGGGAGGGATGCCAGGAAGAGCCCCTGGAAAGCCCAGGGCCGGCGGCATCCACTCACTTCAGGGTGAGCCTGCTGTTGCAGGTGGAGCAGCAGAAGCAGTGGACACACCACGCCTTGTTGAGGGGGCCGACACCACTGTGAGGACAGACGTGGACGCACTCAGCAGCCTTGCCCGCACCAGCTGGGCCTGCAGCTGGTGCGGGCTGGGGTGGGCACAGGGACGGGCACGGGGACAGAGGCGCCTTACCGTCCCCTCGATCACATGGCTGCAGTTGTAGCAGACATCCCCAAAGAGCTGCACACAGAGGAGAAAGGCAACATCTGAGCCTGGGCCAGCACCACCGGCCCAGTGCCCGCCCAGGGGACTCCCTCCGGCACGCGCCACCAGGACACAGGCCTGAGGGAGGCACCCCGCCCTCAGAACCCTCCTTGGGAAGGGCTCAGGGTGGGCGCTGATTCCTAGAGGGCCCTGGAGGGGGCTTTGAATACTGAGACCCCCTCTTTTCTGCTAGGAGCCCAGAGCTGTGACAGGTGTGGAGGGATGGAGGTGGCACCTGTCCTAGAGCCAGGTGTCGGGACGGCACATCAGGTGAGGCCCACCCAGCCTCTCAGCTGGAAGCCACATCGCGAAGAACAGGCGCGCCCACTGGGGTGGCGACCCACACCCTCCATTGCTCAGCTCCCGCCCAGGCCTCCCTCCTGCGGGCGTCCGCCCTTGCCTGTCACTGCCCCGTGGGTCTCGCCCTTACCTGGTTGTAGTGGGTCTCACAGTAAGCCAGGCCCTTCTTTTCGTAGTGCCGGTGACCCAGGAACGGCTTCTCACACTTGGCACAGACGAAGTGCTGGCAGGTACGTGTGTGGGGAGCAGTGTCAGGGCTGGGCAGCGACCAGGGGACAGGCAGGGAGGGACCGTCCCTGGGGTGGAGGCGGCAGGGACAACACCTCCATGGACCTTGTTGACAGCTAGCTCCTCCCCTAACGCAGGGCTGACACCAATGCCTGTGCTCTCTCTGGCTTGCTCTCTGCTGAGTGTTAGGCCAGTGGGTGCCCCTTGACATTGGGATGCCCCGCTAAAGAGGATCAGGAGCACTCCTGTGAAGACTTCACATGTGATAGAGTTGAGGGTCTACGCCGCCTTCTCCAGGGGGCCACTCAAGGCAGGGCCCCGGCCCAGAGCTGCCTGGGACAGCACAGCCCCATTTCTATGGGGCCACCGGGTGTGCAGGGACCACAGTGCAGGACTGAGGGTTCAGAGAGCTGACCTGGGGGTATACAGCCAGTGCTGCCCAGGCACCCCGCCAGGAACCCAAGGTCCATCAACCCCAGGATTCCTAAGGTTGTGGGAATGGACAGCGCGGAATCAAAGGCAGGGCATGGCCAGTGCTTGGTCTCCAGCCTTGCCAGAGTAGGGGTGGGCAGTGCCTAAGATGGAGCCTTCTGCTAAGAAGAGAAGAAGAAGCCCCCCCCTCCCGGCTGCAGGTGAGGGCGTGGGGGCTTCAGGGCTGACCGGGCTGGTCTTGCTCACCTCCACATGCCACTGCTTGCCCAGGGCATTGACCACACGGCCCTCAATGGGCCGGCGACAGGCCCCGCAGATGGGGACGCCCATCTTGTCGTGGCAGGGCAGGCAGTAGAGCTCACCCTTCAGCTCCCGAGCCTCGGCCGTCAGCTCCTTCCTGGAAGATGTCAAGGAGCGCCCAGTGGCACGGCAGCAGGGCCCAGCCGAGCCCCCACAGCCCCTTCCTGAGAGAGGCCTGCTCTGTCCAGCAGAGCGCCCAGGGCAGTGGCCCTTTGATCTCTGCCTCTCTGGGGACTTCCTGTGTTCCAGACAGGCCCCGGGCATGGGATTCCCGCACGCACAGCCCTGGCAGAAGGCGCCTGTGTGCTTGCGCTGGCCTCCCTCTGAGAGGCAGGTTTGTTCTCTAGGCTACTGCGCCCAACCAGGCACAGAGGGGTCAACCTGCAGCTCCTAGCCCCCATGGCCCTTCCCAGCATTGGTGTCCACCTCCCAGCCCCAACCCCGGTAAAAGTCCATGTCTTTGATTCTTTCCCCTCCAGCCTCACCCTGGCCCAACCTGGCCTCATGCAAATTCCTACAGAGAGGAATTTTCTGCTCTGATGACTTCCGCCCTCGTCCCCTTCTGTCCTGCACCCCACTTTCCGCCCAACCCCTCAGCCTGCCCTGATGCCACCCACGTGGGGTCTATACCTCCACGTGACCTTCCCCCCTCCCCGGCCCTTCAGAGTACCCGCAGTTGGTGCAGTTGAAGTGGTCAGGGTGGTAGGCGCCACTCTTGAACATGAGGGGCTGCTCGTCCATGACCTGGTGGCACCGCTGGCAGATGTACTTGCCCAGGCCCTTGGCTTTCTCACGGTTGTGGCAGGGCCGACATAGGTGCCTGTGGGGGCAGGTGAGGTGTGAGGGGCAGGTAGCCACTCTCGGCCCTTGGGAGGAACGCCTTGGACTCCTCCCTGTGTGGGGCCATTAACCAGCGCTATGGCAGGGAGGCCACAGATGGGCCCCAGCAAGGGCTCAGCGTAGGAAAAGTAACTTCACTGAAATTGTGGATGGGGGCAGTTTTTTTCGGTGGTCAGGGCTGGGAAATAGTTCTTTCTGCTTTCTGCTCTTGCTAAGCCCACGACATTGTGCAAAATAGATTATTAATATAGTCAAAATTAGTCTGCGAGTGTCTAAAATGTCTGTAAATAGTGACCCAAAGTCTTCCCTTTGCTCAGCAGAGATGCCGAGAGAAATGGGGTCCCTCTGTGCCCTTCCTTTGGGGTCTGCCACACAAAGAGGGACCTGAACATCCACAGGCTCTTTCTGTGCCCCTGGAACAAGCAGGGCTGTGTGAGGCAGAGGCCCTGAGCCGGAACTGTCTCCACAGAGTCTTTTTGTGAAGACCCCAGTAATTTCTGATGCAGCTCCTGGCCTTGGGCAGCAGCTGTGGCCTCTGCTCAGGGAATCAACACAGTTTCTGTTCCCTGAGCCTCCAAGGGGATGAGAATTGAGATTCAAGGTCTCTAGGCAGAGAAGGACAGCCAGAGCTGGCCCCCTTTCCAGGCAGGCTGCCTCAGACAAAGACCCCCAGCTGGGTGTGTGAGGTGGGACCCCTCAGCCGGGTGTGTGGAGTGAGCAGATTCTAGATACCAGCACGGGCAGCTCAGGGCACGTGCCTGTGGCCACAAAGCTGCCACAAGTACCCCACTGCCCTTGGCTGGGGCTGTGGCCACTTCTCCCCCACAGTGGCTGAGGTGCCCAGTGTGTGCCCAGGAACCACTCGCTGTATCACTCATCCATATTCTGTTAGATCCCTGGTGCCCACTCAGAGTAGGAGCCCAGGGTAAATGAACTGAAACTTGAAGAAATCAATGATGTTGAGAAAGAGGAAAATGGGGGTACCCTAGGCATCACCTCACCATGGCAATGTGGCCAGCTGGGGGCCAGGACATAGGTTCTGGCCTGGTTCTCAGCCTGGTGTGGTCTCAGGCTTCACTGTATGATGAAGATTTGGTCCCTACCAGGTCCAGATCCCTGGCGGTCCACAGGCCTTTCTCCTGCCCGTGCTCACCATGAGCTCCTGTGTCCCCGGCTCTGTGGGGCACCAGAGGCTGCATCAGGCCTGAGGCTGAGCAACACACTAAGGCTGACCACAGCCATGCCACCTGCCCACCAACGCGCATCTCTGTCATGGGCACAGACAGTTCCCCAACACTCACCCCCTGGTTCCTGTGACTCCTCCTTGGTATTAGGACAACATTCAACCCATGCAGAATAACTTTTGTTTCAGAGCTAGAGAAACGAACTCCTACTCCCCTCAACTTGGGTGCCAAGGTTAATGCCTTTACACAACCCGTGACCTCAATGAAAGAAACATGTCGATCAGGGCTGCCATCAGAGATCCTTTTAAACCAGCTTGAATCAGTCCTTCCAGTCATTCACACCAAGGTGGGAAGGAACCATGTCCTGCTCCACACAGGCGTCCACCCCCACGGGCTCTGGGACAAGATGGAATTGGGGAGGCCCTTGGGAAAGAATCCTGATGGGAACGTCTCCCTGAGAGACGTGCCCAGGACCTGTAAGGCAGCCTGCAGAGTTTGATTTCCCAGAGAGCACAGACATGGAAACTAAGACTTCTAGCTTCATGGGGCCACAGAAATAGTGAACACCCCTCCTCTGCCCCACATACACACTTAAGGCTTGGGACACACGCAGAACCACACACACACACACACACACACACACACACACACAACTCGCAGACACAGGCAGACAGAAAGGCGCGCGCCTGACTATAAAATCTGTCTCTGCTATTTTCTAGTGACTTCTCTCTGGCGAAGTGATTTCATCTCAGCCAATCTCAGTTTTCTTATCTATAAAATGGACCCATGTCCCAACAGCACAGCATTTTGTGAGAAACAAAATCCAATTTTCCATAGCACAGGTGCCGGGTCCTTCTCAAGACAGCTATGAACATTCCCCCACCAGTATTTTGCCTAAGGGATTGAAAAGTCTTTGGAAGGAGGAACCGTGACTTGGTTCTCTGCCCCCAGACACCCCTTTGGGAGGACAGCAGATGCCTGGGCATGTGGTCCGGGTGCAGCCCCCACTGAGCACAGAGCCAAGCTCAGGAGGATTTGGGGACTGCCAGCCTGGGGGCTGCAGAGGTCCTCGGGTCTCAGGCCCCCTGGAGAAGCCCTCCAAGGCGAGGGCCTGCTCTCCTGCCCGTCTCCCTGCTGAGCTGCTGAACGGGAGGCCCAGACAGCGCGGCATTATGAGGGGTTTGCAGCTGTGTCCCGCGGGAGATAAAGGCCGTGATTTATTCTGCACGTCTGAACGGAGCCTAATTATACGGGGCAGGACACAAGAACCCTACAGCAAGTGTCCTGAAAGAGTCCCCTCTCATTCCCCCGCCAGACCCCTCGGCCTGCCTCCTCCCCGCCGCTGCTGGGGTGGGCTTGGGAGCCTGCGTGTGTTGCCCGGCAGCAGGCCCCCTCCCTGGGCCCCCTTCCATTGGTAGGAAGCGACCCAGGCCTGAAACATCCTGTTGTGTCAGGCCTGGCTAGTGCCCGCTCCCGGCCCGCGCCCACCCCACAGTCTCGAGGACAGCCGCACACTCAGCCTCTGTGACACTCGGGGGACAAGCCGTGGTGGGGGGTGGGGGCCTCGGGAGTGGGGACACTGAAATATTCACAGGCTGGTGGCAGCAAAGGCAGCCCTGGAGGAGTGACCCACCACAAAAAAAAGGCCCCTTGGGAATGAAGCCGCCTTTCAGGGCTGCAGGGGCCGGAGCCTCTCTGCCTCTCCTTAAATAGCTGCTCCGGCCACTGGCCCCACGAGCCCGCAGCGCCCACCGGCCCCTGCCACTGGACTCTGGAGAGGTAAGGGCTGGGCTGGGCGGTGAGGAGGGGAACTCAGGGGCCAGTTCAGGAGGGACTCAGGGCGGGGTCACGGCCAGGGGAGTGTCCTGACGGGCCCTCCCTGCAGGGCTGTGACTCTGCCTGGCTGGCCGCCCCCATCAGGGTCACAGGGCAGGAGAGAAAATTACGCACGGCACCTTGGGGTCTCCCTCTGTGGTCAGTCTCCATGACGCACTGCACCTTGGGGGTTATCCTGTGGGGTCAGTCTCCATGACGCACTGCACCTTGGGGTCTCCCTGTGGGGTCAGTCTCCATGACGCACTGCACCTTGGGGTCAGTCTCCATGACACACAGCACCTTGGGGTCTCCCTGCGGGGTCAGTCTCCGTGAAGACTCTGCTCACCCTCATGCAGATCTTGCCTTGTTACCAAGGATCTTGCCTGAGCCCAGGTAGCTGCTACTGGTCTGAGGAGGTGGTCCCTGGGCCGGCGGATCACACATGAACTTGGAGACCCAGTCACAGCGGTGAGGCTGGAGGCCCTGATCTGTTCTCTGGTGATAGGGACATGACCCTGCTCATGACCTTGGCAGGTCAGAGGTTCTGAGCCTTGATTTACCCCCGTGAGAGGAGAGATTGCTGTGGGCTGTGCACACCGCCTCCCCTGCAGGCTGGTCTCCGGCAATCAGGAGGGGCGGCTCAGAGGGACAGCCCGTCTCAGTCCACACACACACACACACACACACACAAACACACACACATTCAGAGGGACAGCCCGGTCTCAGTCCACACACACATACACACACAAACACACACACATTCAGAGGGACAGCCCGTCTCAGTCCACACACACACACACACACACACACAAACACACACATTCAGAGGGACAGCCCGTCTCAGTCCACACACACACAGACACGCAGACACACACACACACACACACATTCAGAGGGACAGCTCGTCTCAGTCCACACACACACATACACACACAAACACACACACATTCAGAGGGACAGCCCGTCTCAGTCCACACACACACAGACACACACACACGCACACACACACACACACACACACACACCTCAGTCACTTGTCCCCAGTCCCTTCAGGACCTGCCCCCAGGCACACAGGGTGCAGAGTCGGGGCTGCGTAGCCTGACAGCCCAGGACACCCACCGCCGGGCTTCTGGTCCTACTTCCTGGGCTAAAGGTGGGCACCCAGTCTGCTCACTGGGCTGTTTCTCCTTCCTTCCTCCTCCTCCTCCTCCTTCTCTCCTCACTGCTCTGCTAACCTACTTGTCACCGCATCCCGAGGCACACCAGTCTTTCTGCCAGAGGCAAGGCTTGAGGTCAGGACCACCCAGGGGAGAAGCCTGCGGGGGTCTGTTCTGGGTCTCCCCAGCCCACAGGCAGAGCAGAATCAGGAAGTGGCAGTGGCCGAGGAGTCGGGCTCCGTCCCCTCCCTGGTGCTCCCACCCGCCTCTCTCCCGCTGGTGACTGTGGGTGCTGAGAGGGGGGGTTTGCAGGCGAGAGTGTCCCAGGCAGGGGGTGGCAGAGGGGAGGCTGCTCCAGCCCCTCAGTCCATCTTCTCCTTTGGGGGGCAGCAGGAGAGATGGCAAAGAGGGTTCCCGCAGGGGGTGTGGCGGCTGCAGTCTGGGAAAAGCCTTTGAGGGGTGCAGGGTGAGGGGAGGGGTGAGGGGAGGGTGAGGGAGGGGAGGGAGGGTTAGGAGAGAGTGAGGGGAGGGGCGAAGGGAGGGAGAGGGGAGGGGGAGGGGAGGGTTAGGAGAGAGTGAGGGGAGGGGCGAAGGGAGGGTGAGGGGAGGGTGAGGGGGAGGGTGAGGGGAGGGTGAGGGAGAGAGTGAGGGAGGGGCAAAGGGAGGGTGAGGGCAGGGTGAGGGGAGGGGAGGGGAGGGGGAGGGTAGAGTGACGGACAAGGTGAGGGGCAGGGTGAGGGGGCAGGGCGGGCACAGGCTGAAGAGTTGCAGGCCAGGGAAGAGGTGACGGGCCAGACACACTCAGCTGGTGCACCTGGGGGCAGGACAGCAAAGGAGCCCCCTCCCCGCTAACCACCCCAGCAGGACTAAAGAAAGGGAAATCAGGTCCATATCCTGTGAGGTGAGAACCAGCTCCGGGCTTTTATCTTGGTGGCTCTTGATCACACACGCCTGAGCCCCCTCCCTGCCAGCCCCGTGAGAAAGCTGAAGACTGTGGGCTTCTGAGATGTGCAGATCCCTAAGGGAAGAACTGGGGCTCCCCCCATCTCTCCTGACCTCAGCAGGGGCTGCACCCTGCTGTCTCCACTGAGTGATGGAGGACTTCTCAGATCCCACCCTGAAATCTGGTCCGGGCACCACAGCCCTCCCAAGCCCCATGACCTGGTTTCTTTTCATTTTTCCGTTCAAGTCCAGAAGGTCTCTGACAAGTGCCTGTCCACAGATGGACACTTCAGTGATTCTCAGGAGTGTCCATGTGGGAGAAAGTGTCCTGGGTGGGGCCAGCTGTCATGGAAAGCTATGACAGGTGGCTTCTGGACCTCTGCAGAGGGGCCGCCTTGCTGGGTCCAAGCTCCCTGGGACCTGTCTGCTTATTCCCTTCAGGTGCGTCCCACGTCGAGCTCAGTCTCTGGCTGAAGCATGAATAGTCTGGAAGCGACTTCCCGGGCCTGAGCGCCAACGCGTCCCTGGCCATAGCCGAGCAATGCGGCCAGGAGACTCCCCTGGAGAACGTCCTCTTCGCCTCCCTTCTACCTCCTGGATTTCATCTTGGCTTTTTGTGGGCAACGCCCCTGGCACTGTGGCTGTTCATCCGGGACCACAAGTCGGGCACGCCGGCCAACGTGTTCCTGATGCACCTGGCAGTGGCTGACCTGTCCCTGGGCGTGCTCGCCCTGCCCACACGCCTCGCCTACCACTTCTCTGGGAACCACTGGCCCTTTGGGGAGATCCCCTGCCGCCTCACGGGTTTCCTCTTCTACCTCAACATGTACGCCAGCATCTACTTCCTCACCTGCATCAGCGCTGACCGCTTCCTGGCCATCGTCCACCCCGGTCAAGTCCCTCAAGCTCCGGCGGCCGCTACGCCCACCTGGCGTGCGCCTTCCTCTGGGTGGGTGGTGGCCGTTGCCATGGCGCCGCTGCTTGTGAGCCCGCAGACGGTCCAGACCAACCACACGGTGGTCTGCCTGCAGCTGTACCGGGAGAAGGCCTCCCACCACGCGCTGGCCTCCCTGGCCGTGGCCTTCACCTTCCCGCTCGTCACCACCGTCACCTGCTACCTGCTGATCATCCGCAGCCTGCGCCGCGCCCGCGCGTGGAGAAGCGCCTGAAGAACAAGGCGGTGCGCATGATCGCCATGGTGCTGGCCATCTTCCTGGTGTGCTTCGTGCCCTACCACGTCAACCGCTCCGTGTACGTGCTGCGCTACCGCGGCCGGGCACGCCGCGGCGCGCCCAGCGGCGTGCTGGCCCTGGGCAACCGCAGATCACGTCCTGCCTCACCAGCCTCAACGGGGCGCTCGACCCGGTCATGTACTTCTTCGTGGCCGAAAAGTTCCGAGACGCCCTGTGCAAGCTGGTGTGTGGGAAGCGGCTCGGGCCCACCCCCAGCCTGGAGGGAAAAACCAACGAGAGCTCGCTGAGCGCCCGCCGGAGCTGTGAGCCGGCTGGAGGAGCGGGTGCCCGCCCAGACCCCCGAAGGAGAAGGTCACTTCTCCTCCAGCTCATCTCCTGCCCCTGTCAGGGTGCAATCCATCTTTCACTTCCAGCCAGTTTTTTTTCTTTCTTTCTTTTTTTTTAAGGCCGTGGCAGCTTTCCACGCTACCACTGGCCCACATGAGTGTGTGGAAAGGCTGAAGGCCACTGAGACGTCACAGATGCACGAATACTTGACAGGGAGCTCAGCTGCCCCTCTGCAGACGGCACCGCCCCCACCCCCCACTCTCGGTGACTTCACCCGCTCGAAGGGGGGGGGGTGCGGAGCCCAGGGGTCCCTCCCCAACAATGAGCGCCTTTCTTTCTTCCCCCAGTGCTGCCTGCTCACTCCAGGCTCTTTCCCACTGCATGGGGTGAGGCTAGCCAGAAAGATCCCCAGCAGACATCTGCATGTCCCCCCTCCCAACCCCCAGGAAAAGAGACAGGGCAGAGGGGGATGAGGTGGACAGAGCTAGATATTTCCTGGGCAGTGCAAGAAACGCTTTGAGGTCCCTTTTTGGTTGGTGCCCTGGCCAGGCGACTTGTGCATTTACGGGACATAAATTCTGTGTTTGATGGCCGAGTGCTCAAAGCACATTCTGTGCAGGTCAGCAAGTGACCTCGAGAATGTGGCACATGGTCGCCTCATGGGGCTCCTCCACCCCTGCTGTGAACCCGGCGCCAGATCGGGCCTGAGTGGCCCAGGAGTGTCCACGCAGACCTGCTTCCTCTGAGTCTGTTTAGGGTTCCCGCATAGGTCATGGTCACCGTCAGGGGACACGAACAGGGAGAAGGGCCTGGTGGGTGAGCCTCACTTCTGTCAGCCCCAGCAGTGGATGTCCTGGCCCCAGTGACTCTGCAGTGGCCACCACCGGCCTCGGTGCTGGTAAGCTGGAAGCTGTTCACAGTATTGGGGGGCATGAATGATGCTGAGAATCCTGGGGCTGAAGAGCGGGGTAGAAAGAGGGGCAGGGCATTGAAAGCAATGAGAGGCCAGAGAGGAGCCTGCAGAGACCCAGCACCGGGCCAGGAGGAGGTCACAGGGACCCCCACTGCTCTGGGAAGTGGGGAGGGACGCCAAGGTGGCAGATGTGTAGAGAGCTGCATTGGGAGGCAGCTCACGGTGTTTTGAAGTTGGGATGACCAAGTCGGAGGTGCAGAAAAGAAGGGGGGAGACGGAAGCTGCAGGCTCCTGCTCGAGGGGGCGGTCATGTGCCTTCCCTGAGGAGGAGGAGGAGGAGGAGGAGGAGGGAGGGCTGAGCCGCAGGTGCTGGGGGGAGCAGGGCTGCCCCCCCCATCCCCTCCCTCCCCCCTCGTCTGCGTCCTGAGGAAGAGAGGACTCCTCTCCACGGGAAGGTGAGGTGCAGGACAGACGGGGGGAACGGGATGAGCGGAAAGAGGGCTCCGAGGAAAAGTGGCTAGTGAATTCACGTGTCAGTGTCCCAGGGCCGCTTCAGCCAGACTGCGGGGAGCGAGGTAGAAGGCTGGGTCAGGAGCAAGGAGTGGCCAGTGCGAGGCCCTGCCCTGACTCCCCCAGGTGGCCTCTGTTGACTGCAGGCCTCAGCATCAGCCGCCTGCCGACTCCAGCCTCGTGAATCCCCTGTCGGGTGTGTCTGTGTGAGAGAAGGGCCGCCCCGAGCAGTGCTCAGAGGCCTGGGATCTTCCTGGTGATGTTTGGCTGCCGGGCTGGACCCGTCGGCAGTGAGCCAGGTCTGGTGGTGCTCTGGTGTCCGCGCTGTGCCGAGAAATTACTCAGGTCCTTTCCCCTGAAGCCCTGCCCGCTAAGCCGTGGCCCTGTTCGACTTTGTTTCTTACCCGAAACTGGGTCAGGATTCCTAGCAGGCCTCGCCTAGATTCTGACACCGCCCCCAAGCCCAGCTGATGGAGACAGGGCTGTGTTCTCCATTCCCGACCCTCCACTCACCTGCCCGCATTCTTCACGAAGCCCAGGTCAGCCAGTTCTGCGTCGCACAGCTCACAGCGGAAGCAGCCCGGGTGCCAGTTGTTGTTCATGGCCTTGATGACCCGGCCGATGATGAACTCACCTGGGGAGACAGGTCCCTGTTCACCTGGGCACCAGCTGCCTGGTCTTTCTCCTAAGACTCACCCAGACCAGGGTCCTGGACCCTCTGAGAGCTGGGGCAGGCCCCATCTATGGGGGCTCGGAGCTGGTGCTCTGAGAGTGACGCTCAGAGAAGATCCTCCTGTTCACCCCCTTTCTCCCCTTTGCCCACACACCCCGGCACAGGGACCCCCAGGTACAGTGACAGAGCAGCGCCGGCTCTTACCACAGGCCCCACAACACGGAGCAAACAGCATCTGGAAGTCGTGCTCACAATATTTTCGGCCTTCGAACTGCAAACGGAAGCATCAGAGAACAGGTGACCAACCACATCATCCCACAGAACTGCCTCCGTGGGCTCTGGCCCAGCAGGATCTGGCCTGGGTCAGGCTGGACATAACTCCTCTGTGTACTCGGGCTAAGGCTGCAGGGGGCAGGCGCACACCCTCCCTGCAGAGAGGATTTCCGGGGCAGGAGGCCTAAGGAGGGGGGGAGCAGGGCCCGGTCTAGAGACAGGACACGTCAGCCAGCCCCAGACCTGGGGAAGGGAAAGCTGGAACACACCAGGCGAGTATGGAAGCTGGACGCTCTGAAGGCCACGTTTCACAGCTGCTGCTTGGGCATGGTGGCCCCTGTTGGGTGTGGGAATAAGTGGAGGGCTGGGAGGCGGGGTGAGGGGAGCGTGGGCTGGGAGGGCAGGATGAAGTTTGGAATGCTTGTGTCCTTCTGCCTAGTTTCCTGTGTTGACTGTGTGTGAAAATCCATTTCCCCCAGAGGCCGTCCAAGACGCAAGGAGAGGAAAGGGGGGGGGGGATGTGTGTGCAGAGGGAAGAGCTCAGGGTGGCCCTGAGGGAACTTCGATACCTCCCACCAGAGGGGAGCCAGTGTGGACAGCAGCAGGCCAGTGGGTGCCCAGCCACCTGGACACTGGGACCTCTGCTTTCCACTTGGACACATTTACTTTCTTTGCAAAAATATGTGTCTATCAGGGCTGAGGAACTATTCATGAGTAAGGCACTTGCTTTGCATAGGGTTGACCCTGGTTGGTTTGATCACCAGCAGCACTGTAGGTGCCTCTGAGCACGGCCGGGACTAAACCCTGAGTCGGGAGCAGTCCCTGAGCCGTCCCCAGGTGTGGCTCCCGATCAAACATGGCTTCCTTCTGCTCAAGTGTGTCTTCCTGCGTGTGACTGCTCAGAGTCCTGCCCAGTAGCCACGGAGGGTCGGGGCTTAGGTCCCTTCAGTGAGGATTTCCTGAGTACCTGCCGCATGCAGCTTTGGGGGTGTGGATCCTCCAGTCATGCCTCTCTGCCCTTGCCCACTGCCCATGGACGGCCAGCATTGCCATGGATGGCCAGCATTGCCATGGATGGGCAGTATTGCTATGGACGCCAGCATTGCCATGGACAGCCAGTATTGCCATGGATGGCCAGTATTGCCATGGACGGCCAGTATTGCCATGGATGGCCAGCATTGCCATGGATGGGCAGTATTGCCATGGATGGGCTTAGGTCCCTTCAGTGAGGATTTCCTGAGTACCTGCCACATGCAGCTTTGGGGTGTGGATCCTCCAGTCATGCCTCTCTGCCCTGCCCACTGCCCATGGACGGCCAGCATTGCCATGGATGGCCAGTATTGCCATTGATGGCCAGCATTGCCATGGACAGCCAGCATTGCCATGGACAGCCAGCATTGCCATGGACGGCCAGCATTGCCATGGATGGCCAGCATTGCCATGGATGGCCAGCATTGCCATGGATGGCCAGCATTGCCATGGACAGCAAGCATTGCCATGGATGGCCAGCATTGCCATGGATGGCCAGCATTGCCATGGACGGCCAGCATTAGCACGGATGGCCAGCATTGCAGGAGGCACCGCAGAGGGACACTTGCTCCAACTTGACTGGGCAGATCATAACTATAGGCCTATTGGTCAATCTGAATTTCCCTGCCTTTGAAATCCTGCCTCTGGACACTGGTCACGACAGCCACCAGGGTGTGTGACAAAATCTGCAAAACAGGCTCTAGGTGGGCTGGTCTGTGCTATGGGACACTCACTATGGTATAAATACTCCTGTGGCCCATAGGTCAGCTCAGGTTGAAAAGGGCCAGGCCACCACTCTATAATGTTCCCACCACACTGATATAAGTAGCAGCACTCGGATCTTAAAATGGGATAAAATAATTAAGGGGGTTGTGAGTTTTGAGTTTCTATTACCGTGGTTTTAAATAAAATCGTATTTTATTCTATGTTCATATGGTTAAACAAATGTGTGTGTGTGTGTGTGTGTGTGTGTGTGTGTGTGTGTTGGTGTTGGGGATGGAAACCAGAAACTCACGCATGTGTGGTAAATGCTCTACCACTGGGCCGCATCCCTGGCATACCACTTAGTATTTATTTAGTTCTTTAGTTCTTTGGGCTACACCCAGCTGTACTCAGGGCTTGCTTCTGACTCTGTGCTTGGGAGTGACTCTAGTGAGACTGAGGTACTGTCTGGAGTAGAGGGAACTGCAGCTCGGTGCAGGGTAAATGCCCTGTTCACTGTAGTAATGCTGTACCTCTTCACTTAGTTTTTAATCATAGCCCTTGTTATGGGCTGGAGCAATATTACAGCAGGTTGGGTACTTGCCTTGCATGTGGTCGACCCGATTCAATCCCTGGCATCCCATCTGATCCCCAAGTACCACCAGGAGTAATTCCTGAGTGCAGAGCCAGGAGTAACCCTGAGCATTGATGAGTGTGACCCAAAAAACAAAAAAAATAAAATAAAATACAAATAATGACCCTGGCTAATGGATAACTGATGAGACTGGAAAATATAACAAGCTGTTGCTGTGAGCAATAGGGGCCAGTCTAGGTTCCTCGCATTCCTTCTGGATTGTTCCAACAATCTGGCTTCCGATCCCTCCTGGTTTTCTAGCCCCTGTCCTGGCCCGCTCACTTGTCAGCATAGTGACAGGATGGCTCTATCCTAATGCTGGAGAGATATTGTGTCTCTTCTGCATGCCCTGCCGTGGCCCCCAGAGGAAATCCTAAGGCCCAAACACAGTCCCTCATCCCAGCTGCTGCCTCGCCCCTTCTCCGTCCAGCACACCTGCTTCTCAGCGCTCCTCAGATGCCTGCACACACCACACCCCCCACCTCTGCTGGGCGCCCTCTCTGTAGACATATGCAAGGCTCCGTCATGACCTTCAGAGCTGCTCAGACATTACACAGCCCTCTCGAATCTGCTCAGTCCAGAGATCACAGAACACATTCACGGAGTTACTGTCTGATGTCCAGAGAGGGTAGTGGCACAGATCAGGGTCTTTGTGCCGAAAGCCCCAGAGTCTGCCCAGAGGAAGTTGTATAATCAGGACTTTCCTCAGCACCCCTGGCCACAGGAGCCTCTGAGGCCCTTCTCAGAGGTGAGGGAGGGGTCGAAGTGCAGCTAGAAGGTGCTGTGCTAGCGAGGGCACTGCTCGGCTCAAGGCCTGGCCTGGCTGCCCAGGGGGGCCCCTAGTGAGGAGCCTCTAAGCTCAGGCTCCCAGCAGGCAGCGGTTGGGGGTCCTGAGAGCAGCCTACCTCATAGAAGAGTCCCTCAGGGAAGGGCCGGAAGCACTGGGCACACACGAAGCAGTGCTCATGGTACAGTTCTCCGTTGCTGTTGACGATGCGCTCGGCGGGGGTGAAGCGGGCCTGGCAGCGCTGGCACTCGGCGTTGGCCAAGGCATTGGACATGTTGCTGGGAGGGAGAAGCAGAAGGTCAGTGCCGGAAAGGGCAATGGGGAAGGCGTAGGCAGGGCTGTCCCTTTGCTTTCCACCATGAGGAAACCTGCTCTCCTCTCCCTGGTGCCCACTTCCACGCTGTGGTCACTCAGTCCAAGCTGTCAGCCACCGTCTGGGACCATCCCCACCCCAATTGCTGTGCATGTGCTCAACGCCAGTGCCTGCCAGAGGCTGCTGGACGGCCTTCCCAGGTGACAAACAGTCTCCATAGCACAGGTGACTGTCACCGCTTGGCAAGCATGAGCGACCAGCTCGTGGTGGCTGTGGTGGGCACAGGCAAAGCTGGGATCAGACACCAGCCCCCTACACTCTGCGGCACCCTCCGTCCCACGCCGGGCACTTCCATGGGGGTGAGGGTGCCATGGCAAGAATATACAATGCTTGTTGGGGCTCAAGCGCAGAGTTCACGCATGTGAACCCCCCACCCTCCCGACTGCGGAAGGTGCGACTCCCAGCTGCGGTGGGTCAGGAGTGGGTTAGAGGAGGGACGCTCAAGAGCCTCTTGCATAGAACTTGGCCCAGACGGAATCCTCACAAAGGAGGCCACGGGGTCCAGGTCACTGACTGGCTTGATTTCCTCCCCATGTTGGCCCATCTACTGGGGTCAGCCCAGCCGCCTCCTTACAGCTCTGTCGGGGTTGGGTGTAGAATCACGCAGGCACTCGTGTGTAGCTCCATACTCTCTTAATTAATCCCAGACACCTTCTGCCTTCCCAGAGAGAGCCAAGAGCCAAGGATCAGAGCTATTAAGGTCCTTGTCCAAACATATAACAGAGCCGAACTTGGAGCCCAACATGACCAGGTTTCGATGGTTTTTTCCTCGGGACTCTAAGTTACTTCAGATCCTCTGCCCCTTCTCCAGCCAACAAGTAACCGCCCTGCCATGAAGGTGAGAGTCTGCAGTTTGGGATGGGAGCATAGTGGGCAGCAAATCGCTTCATCTCCTCAATCATGGTGAACAACGCTTGTCCCCTGGAACTAAGGGCACCGTGTCCACGCTGCATCAGCCCAGGGGGCCTACATCAGAGCAGGGAGACCCCTGGTGGAGCTCTGTGGCCTCTGCCGTGTGTCTGGTGCTCAGGGCCTTTGCTATGAGTAGAGCAAAATAATTTTTTTTAAAATCTCAGGTGTCAACTACATTGATTTGGTGGCAGTGCCGGGGGTGACTAGGTGAGGAAGCTGGATAGGCTCAAGGTGGCGAGACGCACCACTGGGCAATGCCTGTTGGCAGAATGCATGGCATAGCCGTAGAGGTGTCTTAGCTGCAAGCTCTAGGGCACAGAATCCTGTTCCTCCCTCTCTGCCACAGCACCAAGGGAAGATCTGGACGTGACACCCTTGGAGGAGAGCAGAGAGTGGTAGCAGAGATGGGGAGGACCTGCTGCCTCCTTAGGGCTGTGGGTGCTGCACCTGTAATGCAAGACCGCTGCCACGGGGGCACAGCTGGGGGCTGGGAGAGGCGGGCAGGCCCCTGAGTGGGGGTCTCAGAGGCAGGTGCTCCCCAGAAGCCTTGGCCAGTCTGGAAAGACAAGCATGCCTTTTGTCTGCCTCAGCCGGCCCTCGGTCTTGCTGTAGGACCACAGCCCAGGCGTCTGTGTCTTAGGGTTGTAGAGCCCAGGAAGAGGGAGAGAGGCAGAGCCCAGGATGAAAGGGAAACTATGCACAGCTCCACCCCACCTAGCTGCTGGCGTCCAGGACGGGGCCTGGGCAGGACGGCCCTGGGGAGCTGGCTGGGACTTCATCATCATGGCCGTCAGCATGACCAGGGGTTTCCTGTCTGAGAACACTGTGAGCAGGAGGCCTTTTCCTCCAGAGCACACGCCCCTGAGGTGAACAGAACCTTCTGGGTCTTGGTGCAATGAGAAGTGGAGAGGAAATCCTGTGGTCCTGGGTCCAAGGCCCAGAAAGTGAAGCTTGAAGCTGACACAAGGACTCAACAACAGCTCACTTTACCTACTGAGCACAAAGCAACCCCATCTGCCCTTGGCCCTCAGCACCCTGGCTGGGCCCCCTCAGGAGCTGCAGGCCAGCTATGACCGGACAGGAGCCCCTTCTGCCCAAGCCCAGCTGCTGGGTGGCCTCCCCACAGCACCTGTCACAGCACCTGTCTGCTGCTCCAAACAGCCCACAGTCCCCTTCTGCTCCTGCCTTCTCCCAGACTCTGTGACATGTGTCTTGCCCGAACCCTGAGGGTCCCCCTCCTTTTTCTCTCTTTCCCTTTTAGGTATTTTTACAGCCAGCCCTGAGCAGAGGCGTTGGCCCTGTTTGGGTGCAGAGTTCCCTGCTGTGACCCTGGACCTCTTGGGACAGTGTTCCAGCATCTATCTCCTGCATACTTAACCTAAGCCCTGGCCACAGGTGGTCAGCTTGTGGGGCGTCACCGTCCTCCTGTACCGCCTGTTTGCCCTTTGTGTAGGGCAGCAGAATCTGCAGCTCTCCTATGGCTGCTTCTCTGTGTCAACCTGCTTGTAATACCAGGACCACGGGCAGATGTGAAAATAAATGTGCCCAACAACAGGAACCATCGCAGAGAAAATGTCTCCTGTAAGGGAGAGAGTGAGATAGCAGGTCCCGGGTCCCTCCACACGTTCCAGCACAGAGAGCCCACAGACAACAGCTGGCTGCCCCAGAGAGCCCCAGCTCGGCCCTAATGAGGTGTGCCAGAGAACAGGAGCCGCCTGGCAGAGCTGAGCTGAAGAGCTCGCCTCACAATACGCTGCACAAGCAGGCGAGGTGGAGATAAAGGAGCTGTTGTTTCTGGCGATTCTGAGCCTTCCCGAGTCCCTTTGCTCGAGCCCAGTCCGAGGAAGAGCCTTGCCCCTGCCGGGGCAAAGGGTGGGAAGAGACATTCCACACTCCGCACCGCACATTCCGGCCAGCGCACGGAGCACAAAGTCTTCCCAGTTATCCCCCAAGGAGTCGTCCTGCTCCGCCCCAGCTGGACAGAGCACGCACGCATTCGAACACACATGCACACACACACACACACACACTCCTCCACTCACACATACACACATGCACACACATACCTCTTCTTCCTCTTCCAATAACACATACAAATACGTGCACACACATACATACACATACATACACATGCACACACAGAAACACTCACACACATACACCTGCACACACATGCACACATATACATAGACAGGTGCACATACATATATACACATGCAGATACACACACGGACATGCACACACATGCATACATACACACAGGTGCACACATACACACAGGTGCATACATACACACAGGTGCACACATACACACAGGAACACACACATATATATATACACATGCATATACATACGCACATATACACACACATAAACACACCAGACTCATACACATACACACGCACACACATACACACATGCACAGCGCGCGCACACACACACACAGACACACTCAAGACCATGCCCAATCTTCTGGAACTCAAACCACCTGGCGAGTGGCTCCCCTGACTCACCCTCCCAGCGCCCTCTACCAAACACTCAGTCACTTCCATGAGCACAGTGTTTGCCAGATCTCAGAACCCGACAGGAAGTCACGTCCAGTGGCACTCTGACTGTCCCTAGTGTGAGTGTCCCCTTGCTCTTGGCCATGGTCTTGAGTTGCATCCTTCCGGGCTCCCTCTCCAACGTGGACTCCATCCTGGATCACCCACTTTCTGGACCTGTGGCTCAGCGAGGGGTTTCTATTCCAGCAGAGCCGCGGTCGGAGTTTCCTGGCCTGCATAGCCCTCAGCTTTCCCACCTGAGCAATGGGCCCATTCAGACCCACAGCCTCGCTCTGTCCAGAGGGGAAGGGGATTCTGCGCACGATGCTCCCCTTGGCTCTGCATTGCTCCCCAGCTCTCCGCCTCCCCCACCTGGCTCTGTGGTCTGAGGTGGCTCTAGTCTTCAGCCCTCTGTCCTCTGGACGGCTCCTGACCACAGTCCACTCCAGCGCCCATGTTCACATCAATTAGCTCTCTGTTCCCTTCCCTCTGGGGGTGCCCACCTCCAGCTCAGCATTCGCCTCCCCCCGCTTATCCGCCATCTCCAACTGCCACTTGACTGCCACCGACCTTCAAGCCCAGCATCCTTGTTCTCTCTCCCCACACCTGTTGGCTATTTCCCAGGAGGCCCAAGCTTCCACCCTCGAGCCCCCTTCCCCAGACCCTAAGCTTGAATGGGATCTCCACCATCCGGCCCCTCCTCTTCCACCTGTCCACCTCCAGAGAGGCCCTGTGGCCTGTCCTGAATCCCACCAGCCTCTCTTTAGCTGTCCCCCAAAGAATCTATCTGTGGGTCTACACCAGCAGCTCCCAGACGCTGGATAAGGCAGTGTCCACCACAGCTGAGCCGTTTAGGGGGACGAGTGATGTTCAGGGCCGGGTTCCCAGTGGACGTCCATCTTGCTGCCCCATTAAGTGGCCATCAAAGATCTCAGCCGAGAGCAGGAATGGGGGGGCTTAGAGAACACTCAGCCCCTCTAGACTCCCCAGACACCAAATTCGGATCAGTCTCAACCACCTCCCTCCGTCCCCCCTAGCCGTCCACCCGAGCACTGTCCCCACACCCTGCGCCGTCGGAAGGGCCAGGCGGGTGTCGAGGAAGGGCCCCAAGCTGCAGCTTTCCGGCCATTGTGCTGCGCCGACCCCGCCTGCCCCGGCCACCTACCCGGGCGCGGAGGGAGGAGGGCTCTGGAGATGCTGGCGCCGCCGGTACAGCCCCGACGCGGCCAGCGCGCCCAGCCGGGCGGCCATGGCCGGGGCCTCCTAGGGGTGGTCGCGGGCACCGTAGACCACCCCCGCCTCGGGGAGCTGCTGCGTCGGGGGCGCTGTGCAGCCCGT
Source organism: Cryptotis parvus (assembly GCA_021461705.1). NCBI lineage: Eukaryota > Metazoa > Chordata > Mammalia > Eulipotyphla > Soricidae > Cryptotis > Cryptotis parvus. The sequence continues at coordinate 82,576 of JAJIBD010002883.1, forward strand.
GAGCTCCGGGGACCCTCTCTCCCCGCCACCCGCCCGCGCCGGACCGGAGCTCACGTTACACACTGCGCTCTGCAAAGGGCAGCGAGTCAAATCTGAATAGAAAGGATATTGTCCCTTCGCGGGGCAGTGAGAGCCCAAGCCGGGCAGGGGTGGGTCGAGTCTGCGGTGGGGACTCACTGGATGCCAAACAGCAGAGGCAAGGACCACGGTGACCACAGGACAGGGTGCCGGGAGGTCCCCCGGGGAGGAAGCCCTGAGCCCCCCTGCGCTGGTGTTGGTGCAGGATCTAGGAACCTGTCAAGAAGCCTGGGAGGGGCGCCACCCATGCCACACTCTGTCTGGTCTCTTCTCAGAGCCTGGGCACCCCCAGATGGCTCTTTGAAGGTCCAGAATGGGGGAGACACAGTGCCCTGCATCTGGTCAACATATAGCACCAAAGCCCCCAAATCCATGCCGTCAAGAAGGAAAGACCTGACGATCCTCCAGCAAGAGAATCCTAGCCAATACCACAGTACACGCACTTGTCCCGAGAGACGGGCATGCCGCAAGGTCAGCATCCGCACGGCGACTTCTGCAGGCTAAGCAGACATTAGGGTCAGTGATACAATAAAGATGCAGAGAACGCGCAAAATCTTTACCATTGATTCACTTTCCTGACAACCCTTCAGTCAGAGCAGGAAGAAGGGCAATGACTCCTCTGTCTTCCAAGAGAAAGAGATGGGGAGCCTTCCCCTGAGCAGGAGACCGTTCCTCCTCTGATCCAGGGGCAAGGGGGCGCGAGATAGCCCTCATGTTGGAACACAACCTCGGCCAGCAAAATCAGACGTGAAGGAGCGCTCACCAGCCATCCTGGCGGGCAGACCCACCCAAAGGCAGCACTGCATGCGGTGTAATTTGTAAATGCAATTCCAGAAGTACCAAGAGCTGATCAATTATGTAAATACTGTTTTGAAGCTGGCTCCAGGGGCCAAAGGTCATAGAAAGGCCCAGTCTCAAGGGATTCCACAGCACAGGAACCATTTCTTGCTTCAGACACAGATGCTAGAATGTTCAGAAAAGCTGATGTAGTAAGACTTCCTTTTCCATTTTTGGGGGAGCAAAGTTGTACCTGACTATGCTCAGGGCTTAATCCTGGCAGCACTTAGGGGACCATATGGGGTGCAAGGGGATTGAACTGGAGTTGTCCTTCTGCCAGGCAAATTCTCTGATCACTGTACCTCTCTCTGCAGCCTCAGAAAAGACTTTCCATGACAACTTCAAAGTCAATACCTTAGGCCTCCCTTCTATTTCATCACCCCAACTCTGTTCTCCCCTGGGGAAATCCTGCACGCTACAACCCAGCAATCTTTCGCAGAAACACAATTTCGTACATCACCATCACCTTCTGGTTTTTGGACCACACCCTAAAACCAGGACTTAGTGCTGCTCCGTGTTCAGGAATCACTGCTGTCAGTACCTCGGAGAATACATGAAGTGCCAGGGATTGAACCCAAGTGGAATGTGGGCAAGGCTGGTGCTTTCTGGCTATTGCACTTTCTGAACCCTTATACTCCTTATTTGTAAATTGAAGGTCAAGTGCAAAATTACAAAGCACTAATTGATTAAAAAATCGGTCGCTGTAAAGGGGATACTAGAGGCCCTTTTGAGAAATTGACAGGTTGAGAGTTTGATTCAGCCCAAAGCCCAAATCCCTGTGCTAACTTGCTCCTTTGTTTTGAAGTCTGCCTTGCATGTGTGTGTGTGTGTGTGTGTGTGTGTGTGTGTGTGTGTGTGTGTGCGGCTATGGCATACCAGCTCCCCAGTCAAGAGGACACAGCTGTAAAACCAGAGTAACAATGATGTCTGTTAGCAGCAATGGCAGAGCAATCATCTCCAAAAGCCTGTCCTTCCCATCCTTCCATAAAAGCAATGAAAACACAAGCGTGATTGTCCCGGTATGTTTTTCCCCAGAACTATGCAAAGTGGAGGCTTACAGAAAACGAAGAAACATTTCCATCACACACACAAAACAAAACAGGTGAATCTTGCAAGTGCAGTGAATTTTATGGTGTTTTAACTTTTCTAGTTCTTAATTCCTACTCACTAATCCCATGGCTGCCTTGAAAACTGACAGTCCTTAGTTCCAGTAGTGGGGGAGCAGCCTGTGTTTGAACTCTTTCAAATCTTCACTTGAAAGAAAACCTATTGCTTCATCTGATCTTCCTTGGAAGACCCCATTTGAGAAAGTTGTCTTTATGTGGCCTCAGCCTAAAAGTAGTATAAAATCTCTTCCTGGAGACTGTTTCTCAAATGTATTTCCATCACTGCTTTCTATGATACTACAGATGTCACTACCAGTGCAGTGGAAAACAGTTGGGACAAACAATCTGTTAACCAAAAACCCAAAGAGGGACAACTGAGAAGGGGCTGGAGTGACAGTACAGGGGTAGGGTGCTTACCTTGCAGGGTTTGCTCACCGCACCCTACATGGGTGTCTAAACCCAAGCAGAAGTTATCTCTGAACCCAGAACCCTGAGCACTACTGAGTGTGGTCACCTCAAAAAGAAAAGAAGAAAAATAATGAAGGAAAGAAAGAAAGAAAGAAAGAGAAATAAAGAAAGAAAGAAAGAAAGAAAGAAAGAAAAAAAGAAACAAAGAAAGAGAAAGAAAGAAAGAAAAGAAAGAAACAAAGAAACAAAGAAAGAAACAAAGAAAGAAAGAAAGAAAGAAACAAAGAAAGAGAAAGAAAGAGAAAGAAAGAAAGGAAGGAAGGAAGGAAGGAAGAAAGAAAGAAAGAAAGAAAGAAAGAAAGAAAGAAAGAAAGAAAGAAAGAAAGAAAGAAAGAGAAACAAGATATTCTTCTGGCATTTGGATTAAAAAAGCTGACATAATAGTGCAAATCTAGAAAGCCAGTCAAACACTGCTGTGCACAGGTTCTAAAAAAGGCCCTAAGTTTATTTATTATTATTTTTTTTTTAATAATTGCATCACAGTGAGATACACAGAATGGACCTTTAGGGCTTGAGTAAACAGGAAATGAAAAAGCTAAGGTAGAGTCCTTGTAAATTCTCTGGTTGAATGTTCAAAGTTGGCCCACAGTCCTCAGCTAATGTTGGGAAATTTCTTGGCTTTAGGCATCAAGAAAAACTATTCAGTCATGAATTGATTCCTAAACTAACCAAGCAGACGCTTTGGTGGCAAATGACAGAGTTACATTGTATTGGAGTTGAAAAAAATACTAAAATTTATAGCTACAGTTTACATTAAAAAAAAGAAAAGAAAAAATTCAAATAAAAAATATAATCTCTGCCTTAATAAACTAGAGATAGGAAACTAACCCAAAGAAATATAAGAATGGAAAGAGACAATAAATAGAAATTAGAGGGAAAAACCAGAGAAAATCAATAATCCAAAAAATGAGGTCAACAAAATCAACAAACCTTTAACTGGATTGGTCAAGGAAATATAAAGAGTATTCAAATGCTCTTTTTTTTTTTCTTTTGGGCCACACTCAGCTATGCTCAGGGGTTACTCCTGGCTCTGCACTCAAGAATTATCCTGGAAGTGATCAGGGGAACAGATGGGATGCTGGTGATCAAACCCAGGTTGGTCACATGCAAGGCAAATGCCCTACCCACTGTGCTATCGCTCGGGCCCAAAAATTAGAAATAAAATAAGTCATCACGTTTAGAGAAACTGAAAAGATTTCATTGGAATGCTATGAATTGTGGCAATCACAATAGTAGGTTTTATAAGAAGTATATATTTAGAGGACCAAATATGTTCCTTATTTATATTTGACCCTCATCCACAGTTCCTGGTTCACAGCTCCCAAGGTCTTGCAATTTCCTACATATTAATATGTAAAAGGTGTCTGTTTATGTGATTGGGATGACTTTTAGAGAAGCACTCGGGATGGGAGCTGGTTGCTAGTGAAACCAACCATGTGATAGAGGTAGAGCTTCCAGTCCTGCCCTGCCCCTAGGAAGGGCAAAGGGGCTGCAGGTTGCCCTCAGATGCCGGGGACCAATGATTTAATCAACTGAACCTATGCAACAATGTCTCCATAAAAGCTCAAAAAAAGAAGTGCTCAGGTTTGAAGAGAGCAGCGTGCATGGTGAGGCATTGGAACTGTTACCACATCTCTCGTACATATGTATCTGTCCACGATCTTTTAATGCTGAGCAACAGTTTTTGTGAAAATGTAGGTCCAGTGAGAAAAATGGGTTTCCTGAGTTTTGGGAGTTGTTCTAGCAAATTGATGAAATTGAAAGAGGGGGCTTGGGGGAACTTTTTACTTAATAGTCAACAGAGTCACTTGGTCTTAGGATCAACATCTGAAGTCTACTACAGTCACGGGAACCTTGTGCTGGTAACAGGTTATTCATAAACAGACAACAAAGGGAGATTGACATCTAAAGTGGAGGCTGATTTGTGGGCACTGAGTCTGTAACTTGTAGACAAAGTTGAGACTGGGATGAATATTTGAAGAAGTCTTTTTTTAGTTACCAGTAAGGAAGGGGAATGGGAAAACATGTATATATATATGTGTGTGTGGTGGTGGTGTGTGTGTGTATATATATATATTGTGTGTGTGTGTGTGTATACACACACACACACATATATATATACACACACACACACCACACATATACATATATATTTTTAAAAAAATCGGTGGGAACCGTCACAAGACTTTCTTGTAGAATCTCCCAAATATATATGCATATATATTTAATGTACAGAACCTCCTGTATATGTATAGGAGTTCTATACATATAAATATATGTATTTTATATTTATATTACATATCATACATATATAGAACCCCTTGTATATGTATAGGGGGTTCTATACATATATTTTATATAAGTATATATGTATGTATATATATTTTTGGGGGTACTACAAGAAAGTCTTGTGATGGTTCCCACCCATTTACATTCTAACTCTTTACTGAGATCATTCTAGCAAGACATTCCAATTATTAACAATTGAGACACTGGGCCAAGAATCTTTGTAACCACATATCTGACGAATGATGAAATGTTATTTACTAATTTGCATTTCCTCACACCTAGAATGTACTCAGGTACATGATCTGAAAGTTCAAGCGCATTTTTTCCTTCTTTTGCAAGACGGATTCTGAAATTGCCGTGGGTCTATCAAAAGACAAATGCCTTGGCTCCTTTTACTTATGTTTAAATTACTCCACTTGCCAAAATGATATAAACAAAGGCTGCCCCAGGGACTAGGAGTGATGAAACTGCTAAATGAAACCTTGCTAGTGTTTTCCTCTGGGCAGATCTAAGCTTTAAATGCTGGGGAAAGTTCTCTTTTCATAATAAAGCAGTGATTTTTATTTAGTTATTAAGTCTATAGAATATGATACGATCTCCTAGGTAAATAGTATCAGGGTTGAGTAACATTCTCAGATATTCTGCTGGTGCTAAGAATTGCTTGTAGGTATAGGAAAACATGCATTCACACACACACACGCACACGCAGCGCACACACACACACACACACACATTGGAATTAGTTCTGGAAACCCCAAACACTAACAAATTAAATAATATATAAATATAGCTAAATTCAACAAATTCCTAACAACACCATAAGATACCAAAAGTGACTTAAGAAGAAATTGAAAATACAGATACTTCAGGAATAGGTGAAATAATGGTTTAATAATAAAAGAGACATCTAACAAGAGACCAGATGTTTTTTCTTTTGTGTGTGTGTGTGTGTGTGTGTCACAATTGGCAGTGCACAGGGCTTACTCTTGGTTTTGTGGTCAAAGATCAGTCCTGGGTGACTTGGGGACTGTATGGGATGCTAGGGGTGGAACCAGGGTCTTCTGTGAGCAAAGCACACACGTTCACTACACTCTATATTATTGCTCTAGTCTTTAGATGATTTTTTTTTACTGAATTCTACTAAACATTTAAGTAGAAGTAAAACCAATTTTCACAAAAGCTTCTCAGAAATCATTCAGGACAGAATGATTCTTAGTTCATTCTGTGGGACCAGTATTATTCCAAACACAACTATTAAAGATATTGCAAAAGCAAATAAACAACAAAAAACAATTATAGGGTTGGTGTAATAGCTCTGTAACTATACCACAATGACTTTAATAGTATTATAAAGTATGATGCCTCAAAAATATTAAATTAAAAGAATCTATAGACCAATATGCCTTATAGACATAGGTGCAAATATCCTCAATAAAATCAGTATGGTACACTATAACTAAGTACGCCCACGCCCAGAATATTGCTTGTTTGATTTTACATCCATAGTCATGTACTATGCCTTGTTTAAAGGATAGATAGAAAGTACCACATAAATATCTCAATCAATGCAGAAAATGCATTTAACAAAATTCAATACTTTCATGAAGACAAAAGAAAAAAAAAACAAGAAATAGAAAACACATTGTCAAACTGGGAATGAAAGAGAAATGTTTTCAACCTGATAAAAATTAGAGCTAATATCATAATCAATGGCAAGAGACTGAAAACTTTTCCTTTAAGCAGAGGAACAAGACCAAGATGTTCACGGTGGAGCAGCAGGTAGGGAGCTTCGGCCGACCCAGGTTGATCCTCGGTATCCCATATGGTCCTCCAAGCATGCCAAGAGTGATTCCTGAGTGCAGAGCCAGGAGTGGCACCCCCAAACCAAGACCAAACCAGGAAACAAGAGAGGAAAATGTTCCTAGTCTTGCCATTTCCTTTTATCATTATGAGGATTTTAATGCTGACAGTGAAGCAAGAATATGAAACAATTGGCATCCAAATTGGAAAGGAAGACCCCAAACTACCTTTGCTTGTATATTGCAAGCTCATATAGAAAATCCTTAGGAAACAACCCACACACCAAACCAAAAAACAAAAAGGCAAAAAGAAACTCTAAATCTAAGTATCTATAACAGTTTAATAAATAATTTACCAAGGTTACAAGACATAAAATCAATATATAAAAATCACTAATAGCAAGAAATCTAAAAACAAAATTAATAGGAATATTCCATTTGCAACAAAATTAAAAAAAGAATAAAGCCCTTAGGAATATATTTAACCAAAAAAGTATAGGAGGCACACACTGAAAACTACAAAACATGGTTGAAAAATGAACAATCTACATAAATGATGTTCATGGATTGGGGAACTTAGTATTGTTGAGATGATAATTATTATCTCCCTGGACCAGATAATTATTATCTCCCTGGACCAGGGAGTTTGGGTGCTTTGCTTTGCCATGCAACCAACCCTGGTTTGATTCAACACATCATGTATGGGACCCAGAGCACAGCCAGGACCCAGAGCTCAGCTGGTTGCTAGTGATGAATCTATGGATTCATCACACATCTTTCAAAATTCTATTTTTTTTACACAAATAGATCCCGAAATTCATGTGGAAATGCAAGGGACCCACAATAATTAAAAATGCTTGAGAATGAAAGAAATCATAGAACTCACATTTCATAATATTAACTATCTCCCTACTGGACCAGAAAGACACCTCAGGAGCTAAAGCTCCCAGCTAGCATGCATAAGCCTGGAGTGGACCCTAAGTACCATCCGTGTGGCCCAACACCCCACCCCACCCCACACTCCTCACACACACTCACATACATCAAAGTTGCCAAAGTTACAGTAATTAAAACCTTGTGATACTGGCCAAGAGGCAGACACGTGTATCAACAGAATATGATAGACAGTCCAGAAATAATCCAGTATTTTCCATTTTACTGAAAATCAATTTCAATTCAAAACACAACTTGATTTTCCACAAGGCTGCCACGACAATTGAATGGAGAAGGAATACTTTTGTCAATATATGGCGCTCTACAGTCACATGAAAAATATCACAAATCACCAGAGAAATGAATGTTAAAACTGCGCTGATATCACCTCACACTCACTAAATGACTAAACACTAAGGAGATTTTCATTAGCGTTAGGCCGGGACCCAGCATGCTCCCCAGGCACGGCCTCTGCCTATGCACCACCCCCAAGCTCAGATCTCAGCCCCCCCCCCCCAGCCAACTGTGTCCCAGCGTCTTGTCTCGGTGTATCATGGCACCTCCAATGTTTCTGGCCCAAACTGGCATCCTTAGCCAGTATCAGCACCCTCTTACTCTAGACTCCTGTCATTTACTCCTCCTAAATCTCTGAGGTTCAACTTCTCTCTTTTCGCTCGCCTCCTGGCCAGCGTCCCTCATGTGTCTCTCACAGCGCCCGCATGGACAGTCCCAAGTGCTCTCAAGTCACTGCTGCGCTTTTCACTGACTTCCTGCTGGAGAGAGCCGCGGTGGGCAGGGAAACCCCCGAGGGTGGGTCCTAGGAATGATGGGCAGGTTCTTTGCAAAGATCATCCTGGTGCAGGCCGACTGGAGCTGGGTGGGGGAGAACCAGGACCCGGGATCCTCTGCCTTGTCCTCTTGGCAGGGAGCAGTGGACAAGGAGAGGACATGGTGGCATGCAGCAGAGTGGACATGGAAACCCCCTAGATTCTGGGGTAGAAAAACTCTCACTCAACCCCAAGCTTGGCTTGATGTCCATCCCTTGGCTACTTGACCCCGCTCTGGTCCGTGGAGAGGTGGTAAGCCGAGGGTGGGGGGAACTCAGAAGAGGGTGGGAACTTGTAAACCGCTGCCCACAATGGGCTCTGAGCAGGGAAATTGACCAGGAGGAAAGAACGGAAGAAAGACACCCAAGAGTGCCGGTGGGTGGCTCTGAAGGGTGGGACCTTGGTGTCTTTTTCCATTCTGAGTTTTTCCCAACCCAAGGAGGACTGTATTCTTTTTAAATCCTAAGAGTATTTTTTTTCCTTTTTGGGTCACACCCGTCAATGTCAGGGGGTCCTCCTGGCTCTTCACTCAGGAATTACTCCTGGTGGCGCTCGGGGACCATATGGGATGCCTGGGATCGAACCCGGGCCGGCATGGGCCGGCCCGCAAGGCAAACACCCTACCCGCTGGGCTATCGCCCGCCCCCCTAAGAGTATTTAATGTTCCCGTGGCTTCCTCTGTCCCCATGCAGTTTAGTGACCAGCCTTTCTCAGGCGTGGCTGTCCACTGAGCCCCTAACAGCCAGCGCAGGCTGGGCCTTGCTCCTAAGCTTCCCTGGCTGTGCTGTGGGGCTGAACTAACGGGCCCAGAGTCAGGAGATTGCCCAAGTCTGGGGCAGAGCTGCTTCTGGGGCTGAGCTAGCTTTGTTTTACAGGGAGTCAGGGCTGAGCCACCAGAGGAGGGGGAGACTGACAGGGTGGGGTGACAGGAGCTTGTCCCTCCATCTCTCTGAGGTCTCCTGGGGTGGTCATGTCAGGCGAGAGGAGGGCAGGACTGGGGCAGGGAGAAAGAGGAACGAGACGCACCAGGATGGGGCCAGGACTCTGCTGTTCGGGGCTCCTGGGGCTGTCCTCTGCCCTGATAGTAATCACCGACGTGAGCCCCTGGGAGTGGATGGCCACCATGCCTGTCCCCTAGGTCAGGCCCACCGCCCCTGCCCTTCACTGGTTGGTGCGCCCATGCCTGGTTTCTGGCCACCGTCCTCCAGCCCGTTTCTCCAATAAGGCCTCCGAGCCCACAAACACAAAGCACAGACCGATGGCGATGGGCATTCTTCTGCCAGGGTTTAGCCCCAGAGACCAGCCCCTCCCAGCCAGGGCTGCTGCGTCAGAAGCTTGAACCCTGCCAGGTTCCAAAAATGGACTCCGAGGCCACCCTGGCTGGACCCTGGTGGACATGTGACCGGCCTCGTGAGTCACTCAGCCTCTGGGGACTCTCTTACCTCATCTATGAAACGGTTAACAGGGGCCGGGGGCATGGAGGCTGGGGCAGGCCGGGAAGCTGCCCCCTCTGCAGCTCCGGCTGGGGCACGCAGCAGGTCAGTCCAGCGGTACCATTCCTGGGCGCAGAGGTGGAGACAGAACCTTCCAGAGGCAAGACTTGGCCCAGCACCTCGCGGCTGGGGGCCTGGGGAGCAGCACACGCCCTCATCTGCGCTGCCCGTTTGTGACTTTGGCAGGTGCTGACCCCTGCGGAGCCGGGTGAAGGACCAGGAGCCTGTCCCCATATTTCCCCGTGGGCAGAGGGGCGGGACAGAGCGGCACCTGCCCTTGCTGTCGCCCAAAGCTGTCTAAAGGAACAAAGCGACCCCAGTCCTGACGTTTTTTTTGAAGCATGCCTGGCAGACAGCATTATACTGATTTTCAGTGTTCGATCTAACGGCTCAACACGGGTCAGTCTGAGGAAATGGCCCCACAGTAGGTCTAGCTAACTTCTGTCTCCGTTCCCACCCCCGTCCCCGCGCTAATCCAAAACCTGCGCCCTCCCCGGCAGCCTTCACATGACGCACTCCGATATTCCAGCTCCAGGGCCGTGCCGGGCCAGGCGCCTTTGGGAGCTGGAAGCTCGGAGCCTTCAGGCCGGCTTTGCGGCTATTACCCCCTGGCTTTGATTTGACAGGTGCCGCGGGCCCAGAGCCTGCCCAGGCCGTGGCGCCCCAGGGCTCCCCGCAGCTGCCGCCTCCCGGCCGGGGGCTCTGGCGGGCGGCCCCCGGGTGCGGTCCGCTGCTCCCACCCGCCGCGCGCCCTGCGTCCCCCGGAGGGGGAGGGGCTGTTACCTTCCCGTCATGGTGGCAGCGCTCGCCGGCCCCGGGACCCCTCGGACTCGCTCGCCGCCGCCGCCGGCCAGGGCGCCCGTCACAGGTCCGGGGCGCAGAGCAAGGAAACGCCCAAAAAGGCCAAGACGGCTCCGCCCGGGCGCCCAGCCCAGCGCCGCGCCGAGAGGGGTGGGGACACGGCGAGGTGGGGTCGGGGGTCGCCCCGATCGGGAGGTCTTGGGGTAGGGAACGGGGGTGGGATCCACGAAGTCGGGCCCTGGAATAGGGGAGACCCCGGGATGCGGGCAGGGACCCCGGGATGCTCCCCGCAGATCGAGCCGCCCGGCTCCCGCGACACCAGATCAGCGCGGCCTGAGCCAGGCGCGGGTCACGTCCTCCCCGCCCGGGCTTCCTCGCCACCTCCCTGGATTCCGGGCATAGTTTTCCTTTTAAAGGGAGTGAAGTTATAATAAACGCTAGGAGCACCCCCGAGCCCAACCGGGGCTCCCCGCCCGGTGCTGGCGCGCCACTGTCCCCGGCTGTCCAGCAATAGGGACACCAGCACCGGGAACCAGGTGGTGGTGGTGGTTTTAGAAAGGCCATACTGAGACCCCCTTCCCCTCACACCCCTCACCCCCACCACCTCCAAGCTTTGAGTTCACGGTGGCCCTGGGCTAGTGGTGCGGGGGTGGGGTCGGCAGGCCCGCACTGAGTTAATTCCTGAGATGTACTTTCAGGTAAGTTCTGTCTCCCAGGGCGCTGGGAACCCTAGTCCACGCAGTCCGACCCCGGCAAGGTCAAGGTCAAGGTCAAGGCTTTCCCTCTGGGCTGTGAAGGTGATTGCATACCTAAAGGCCTGGTCAGTGTCTTCCCAGATACTCAACTTTTCAAGTAGGTGATAAGCCTAAAATTTGTCAAGAGGGGATGGAGATAGAGTCGAGAGGGCGGGACATTTGCCTTGCACAGGGCCCACCGACTCCCATCCTGCACCCAGTACTCTGCCCCTGAGCACCCAGGGCAGAGTCAGGAGTAAGTCCTGAGCAACAAGGGGTGTGACCCAGAACCAAACAGAAACCAAAGAAAACAAAATCTAACAGGAGGTGCTTTATACTCAGGTCACCCAAAGTGCTGGGTGCCAGGGAGGTGCAGCTGAGCCAGCTCCCCAGAAGAGTGTTGCTGCCAAGCTAGACTAGAGTCCTTAAAGACCCAGAGATACCAAACGACTTAGGGAATCCATCCTGAGAAAATCATTAGCAAACAAGCGAAACAAACAGCCTCGCTTTACCTAAAGGCAGTCAGTATGCGCTGGGCAGCGGAGCGTGGCTCGCAGCTGGAATCAGCCCCAATATCACATTTCGTGGCCAGCACTGGGCAGCCTGATATGCTAACCCCACGCAACGTTCTGCTGCTCCTTCTAGTCTTGGCAACAGATAAAGACTATCTAGAAATGAGCGAGCAAAGCAGCAACCACAAATAAACGAACGCTGGAATTCAGAAAGATGAGCTGATAGATGTACGCTGACTTCAAGCTGCAGAAATAGGCTGGGACTCCCCAGCTGTTTGGAAGTAGCGGATGGTGTGGATGTTCTTTCAACTGCATCTTCACTAAGTGTTTTTAATGGTAATTGGCGGTTGATTTCTTGGCTGATTTGCCTGTTGAGGGAGAGATGTTTTCCACAGTTGTCTGCAAGGAAGAGCAGGCTATGAGCCAGGCTCAGGAGGGCGCGTTATGGTGTGCATAATTCAATCCTTTTTATCAAACATAATTGATCATATGGTTAATTGAATATTGGAGTCCTGGGGAGCCAAAGAGGTTGAAATGTAGAAAGCAGAAACTCAAAGAAACAATTGTTCCTTCCTTCCGGGGAGATCCCAGGCCTGGCATTTATTAGCAAATATTTCCTATGAAGGATTGTGATCACATTGCAGGCCTTATCCAAGGGGTAGGGGAAGGAAGGGAAATAGAGCATGAGCTGGAAGGCGACTGTGAGCTCAGCTCAGCCCAGCTGGAAACAAGCTGCCATGGGCCATACTCCTAGGGCACAGCCAAGGTCAACATTGCAAGGCCAGACAGTTGCCCTGCAATGGGTCATGCATAGCTTTACTCTAGGGTCAGCCATTATTTCATGAGTATGTGTGGATCAAGGAGAGACTCAGCAAGGACACACACAACGCTGATACCTGTGTTATCAGAACATTATTCTGGGTGAAATGAAAATCTCAGAACATTATTCTGGGTGAAAATAAAAGTCCTGTTCCATTTACTTCAAACTCTAGAACAGTAACACAGTCCATGGGTTGCCTTGGGAAGGAGAAGTGGGGAGAGATTTTCTGGGAAGGAACCAGTAAGAGATGTTGTTTGGGTAATAATAATGTTCCATATCTAAAAGGACTGGGCCCCCTGAGATGAACCCAGAGTCACAGCAGAGCCTGGCAAGCAACACATGGTATATTCAATATGCCCAAAGCAGTAACAATAATGGACCTCATTCCCAACAAATGGTGATGTTACTGGTGCCCACTTGAGCAAATCGATGAACAATGGGAAGACAAGTGATATAAGTAATACAAATGATCTAAATAGGAATTTGAATCACACAAGTACAAACATTTATCATAATCTAGTGACTGTACACTTAAGATTTATACTTTTCATCATATGCAAATTTTATTTGAAAGGAGAACTAGACAAATAAAAACCAGCAAATGATGTATACACTGAAATTTCTAGAGAGAAAGGCAGGCTATTACTTTAGACTGTAGTTTTAAAAAGTTGGAAAGGCGTACTGATCAAAACAGCCTGGAATTTGAAAAAGGAGAAACTCTGACCAATGCACCAGAACTGAGTACCCAGCACAAACCCCCACCCATATGATGAGCTAACGTTTGACAAAGGAGCTGAGAGCGTGGAGTGGAGCAGAGACAGCCTCTTCACCAAACAGTGCTGGCAAAACCTGAGCACCACCTGGACGAGATTAACCTGGATTCGTATCTCACACCTCACACAAAAGTCAATTCAAAGTGGAGCAAAGACCCTAAGATCAGTCCAGAATCTATAAAATATATTATGGAAATTATAGGCAGAATATTCCAAGATCTGAACCTTGCAATATCCAAGAACCTCAAAGGCATCCTTTATAAAACAATGCCACCCAGTGAAGGCAGCAAATCAAAAATAAACAAATGCAACTGCAACAGATTAAAGAGTTTCTGTATGGAAAAAGAAACAAGGGCTAAGATTAAAAAGACAGGTACTTTAATGGGTGAAAAATTAGCAGTCAATACATCCGATAAAGGTGTGTTATTTAGAATATATAAAGTAATCACAATGATTAACTACAAAAATTTAAAAAAAAAACATAAAATTGTGGAAAAGGAATGAACTGGGACTTGTTTGAGAAAGATCAAAAGATGGTCCAACAGGCACATGAAACAAATGCTCATCCTCACTATTATCAAGGGAATGCAAATCAAGACCACAATGAAGTACTTTCTCATAGTGAGAATGGCACATACTAAATAACACTGAAAACAATCTGTGTTTTCCAGGATCTGGTGATAAAGGAACTCTCATCCACTGCTGGTGGGATGTGGTCTGGTTCAAGCCCTGGGGGAAAACAGTATGGAGGATTCTCTGGAAACTTAACACTGAGCTGCCATCAGACCCAGCAATTCCACATTGGGTATTTACCCCCCAACACAGAAAAACATTCATTCAAAAGGCTGCATACACACCACTATTCATTGCAGTACTCAGTACAATAGTTAAAATTTGGAACCAAATCTAAGTGTCTAACGTTAGGTCAAAGGGCCATAAGATGTGGTATATACACACAGTGGAATACTATGCAGCAGAAAGGAATGAGATCAATGCGATTTCCTGCAACATGACAGAACTGGAAGATACCACATCAAATGAAGTAAGCCCGAAGAAAGACAAAATCAGGATCATATCATTTATATATGGTATTTAGAGTAACTGGATAAGGAAATGCAATGGTTTAAAAGGGGGTGCCTGGTTACCCCTGGTCCCAAAGTATTGGGGCAGAAGGAAAATCAATGAATGGAGATAAAGAAAGAAGAGACAGTTGAGAAGCCACAGGGGTCAAGGGTCAAGGTACATTGGTGGAGTTTAGGAATGGTAGAGCTACATGTCCAAACCAGAGTCAACAGTACTGAAATCGTGAGGCCCAAACTTAAACAAACTTAAAACAGTGTTGTCACAATGGCAGACTGAGTGGGAACAGGAGAGGGAACCTCAGAATCCTGGTGCAGGGAGAAGTTACATTCTAAAACCCAACTATGAGCAAGTTTGTAAATCAGGGTGCTTTCATAAAATAGGCTTTGGGGGAAAAACACCAAACCAATATAATCTAGTTGGATGCCGCTGGGAGATAACCCCAAGGACTGGAGCACGCAGACTAGGGGTCACCTCGTGCAGGTGCTCAGGTGCAGGTCCACCAGCACTCAGTGGACTTCTGAGCATCTGTAGGACCAATCCAAGAACCACACCAGGAGACTCCGACCACCACCAGGTGTGACCCCCAGAAACAATGTCAAGATAGATTCATGGTAAAGGGAGGGAAATGTGAACAGTTAGGTGATAAATGAGTACAGAGTAATATTAACGGGGGAATATAGGTGGTGAGTAACTGAGCAGACAAGGTGAAATTCATTCAGCTTGGCCGAGGGCTGCCTGGATACAGTGTGATGGCAATGAGAATCCTGCTGACTACAGATTTTTTGGTGTTCAGAAGCTCTGTCAGCAGTGGCACAGTGGGGCAGAGTGAATGAAGAACATCCGCATCTGAGGAGTCTTTTGCACCTCTAAGGCAGTTGGCTGACTGTGAACTTAGAGGTCAAAAGAGAATTTTGGTCTTAGATATGGAAGACTGGCTGCACATAGAATTCAAACCCTGCAGCTCAGGATGTCACGAAAGTTGTCTGTGTGCAGCCCGGGGAACTTTAAGGGGGGAAAGGTTGGGAGAAGCAGAACGCAAGGGTGCATAGAGGGCAGAGGTGGAATGTGAGAGAAGTGGAGAGGGACAACTGCCCCACCCCACCCCGTGAGAGCCGCTGGGTGCAGAAGGAGAGGGGAGGGAGCATGAGGGAGGCGGATGAGAGGGGGGCCCTCCATGCTCTCCTGCCAGGAGCAGCCCTTCTCGAGGTCCTGCAGGCAGTGCTCACTGAAGGGGAATAATGGCAGTGACAGAAAGGAAGCAGAGACGGTCTTATCTGCTGGGAGTGATTTTGCTTTGAGAAGCAGAGAAGTGGCTTTGCCCCCCCATCCAGCCAACACCACTTAGAGGTGTTCAGGGGAGAGAGGGGAAGTGCCTGAGATGAGAAAGAGAGGGAGAGAGTTATTGACCTTCAAAGACAGACTTGAACCACCCACTTAATGACTCAGAGTGGGACAGAAGGATCGCTGAAGTGTCAGAGGTCAAAGATGGACCTCGGAATCTGCTCAAACCTGCAGGCACATGAGTACTTTTGACTGAAAACTCTTGGCGCTCTGAGAGTCAGGGTAGGCGGCCTCCCCCCTACCTCCCTGTACTTCCAGAAGGCCAGGCAGTCACCCACCCACCACCACCACCACCACCACCACCACCAGCACCATCACGTAAGCTCATCTACTGGCCTTCCTCCAGAGACTTCATAAATAAATCTTGAAAGAGAGAGAAAAGAAAAGGAAAAAATGATGGTTCTCCAAGTTGGCTGTGAACCAGGTTTGCTCTCTTCCTGAGCCACCATTCACTGCTCCACTTCCCTCAGAGCAAGATTGCTCCCAGAAAGTAGGACAGTCTTTGCTTCCCAGACATGGGAGCTGGCCCTGAAGAGAATGGGAGGTTTGGGTGCACCAACACAAGGCCTGCTCCCCTCAGGAGCTCGGGGCAGCAGCTCGAGGAGCCCCATCACAGATGACTTCCCTAGTTTCTCCATACTATCTTCTCAGCATACACTTCAGCTGACCACATCCCGAGACTTTCTGGGACCTCCTTCCATAGCCTGAACCCCGATAGTAAAGGGGATGGTCTCCCAGTGAACAGGCTGTTGCCACACTCAGTGAACAGTGGTCTGGGTTATGAGGGTACCTGAGGGCTTCCCCATATGGAACACCTCTTTCTTCACATCTGGTGTGGGTATTTCCCTCAGGGGTTTGGAATAGTCCAATACGGGAGGTGTCCGTAGCAACAGGGCACTCAAACCAGCCCACTCCTTTCTCCTGCAGTTGATCCCTGATGTGGAATGTAGGGATCCCCACAGACATGTTGGAGAATTTGGACCTTTTTTTTCTGGTCTGGGCTCCAGGACCAAGAGAACAATGGGCAGCAGACCACGGATGTCAGAACATGTGCTGTTTGCATTAGATCACAGTTTTTACTTTTTTTTTTAACATTTTTGACTTTTCAAAATTTCTATAGATGTATAATTACTACAGTACTAAGATAATTGCTTTATACTTGCTTTGCTGCCACACAATGCCCACCACCAGAATGCCATAATCCCACCACCACTATCCAAAGGCCCCCCACCCCCACCCCCCACCTAAGCACCCTCAGATCTCAAAATTAGTTTCCTGTGTTCCGAGCTCGTCCTCGGAACATCGGGCTGGTGATATCTCACACTTCCTTTGATCGGTTTGCAATGACCCTGCATCTTTCTGAACCCCGCAGAGCCTTGCAGAGGAAGCTTCCAGAATCACTGTCATTCAGTGTTTGTGCAACAAATGCCCAGGCCCCAATAGCTTGCTCAGTTCAGGAGGACACTGACCCTTCCCCAGGAGCCTTCCTGGATGTTAGAGTTCTTCTCCAAAGACTGTCTGTCTCAGCCCTTGGAGAAGAAAACACCTTTTCAAGCTTACCTGCACTCTGTGATTCAAAAACTCACAGGTTTGGAACAAGTCGCCCCAAATAGCCCCAAGTTGGAGTTCAGGAATGCTGTAGGCTGCACGTCGAAGCATCAAATCTTCACCATGCAACAAGAAACCATTTGTATATGGCAACCACAGGCTCTTGCTGCCGTCTCAGTCGCTCTCTGCTTTGCTCCAACTTTCCTCCGCGTGCTGAGATGCTTTTCGCTGCCTCTTTCCTGTAGGACAGCCAGCCAAGCCCGGTCCCATGGGGAGTTTCTCAGTTTTTTTTCCAGAATAAATAAAAGGCCAGCCTGCCTCTCCTCCTCTGCCTGCAGCCACCCTGCCCCACCCATCCTGTGCAGGCTTGGCCCCACCGCCAGGACACCAGGCACATGATGCAGGTGAGCTGGGCTGTGTGTCCTCATGTCACTTGATTAAGGTCTGTGGCCCCTAAACCAGGAGGCGCAGCACCTAAACCCTATGTGCCCGCTCCCCAACCCAAGCAAGTGAACATGATCACAGAGGGAGCCCAGGGCATGCCAGGCAGTGAGAAGCAGGCACGGGGCCCCTGTGCGGTGCGTATCGTGACAGCAAAAGGCACGTCCAGGGAGCCTCGTGTGTCTCTATCTCAGTGGCTTGTTGGCCACTTGCCTCTTTCCGCCATTTACTCTCCAGAGTGATGCCAGCAAAGTCTCGCAGGGGAAATAGCAGGACACCCCCAAAGGCTGGGAAGGAGTGTCCAGCAGTCATGGGGCACCCAGGCTTCCAGACTAACCTCTGCCTGGTCAGAAGGTGCGGGCTTGGGGTGGGTAAAGAACCTCTGGAGGCACCTTCAGGTCAGGAGATGCGGGAGGAAGCTGAGAGAAAGGTTGGTTTCTCTGGAGGAGGCAGCTGAGGAGTGGTCAGAGCTGGCCATGAAAAGCCCAGTTCACTCAGGTCCCAGGAGCCAGGGCTGAGAGCTGCGGCAGGAACAGCTGCTCTCAGCGCCGCAGGAGCCAGCAGGACAGCTGCTGAAATGAGCCTTGACTAAGCTCCCCAGTTCTTGGGCTGTTCTCCCAACCTGATGCATTTTATACATGCATGAAAACTCAGACTTCAGAAGCATGGAGAAAAGAAAACTTGCAACAGTGACTTGGAACAACCCAAGAACAGTTCTGGCAGCTTCTTGACACTGCTTTTTCTCTGAAAGGAGGAACAAGTCAGGAGAACTGGTATCATTCAGCCGATTACTCCAGATCTTCAACTCTACTCCTATTCCTTCTGCTGAGAGACAGCCAGAAGCCAGCGCAGAAGGAAACTGGCCCATGCTCCACCACTCACGTTGTGTCTGACAGTGTGGGAATTCAGTCCTGCCCGAGCAGAGTGAGTTTGCTCCCGTGAGATCACTTTGTTGGCAGTTTCATGCTCCGTTCTTCATTGCGGAAGTCAGGGCTGGCCTGTTGTATAGTTCAAGGTCTCATTCCCCTGCTGAGGTGTCCCTGAATGTAGCCCAGGAACTCCCGGGACTGGAGTACTTGGGGCCAGGGGCCCAGCGCTTGTGAGCAGTGTGTGCATGGTTTGTGTATTGAACCTCTCTGAGGAGAATTGGCTTTGTTTATCTGTCAAATTATTTACCCTCCTCGAATTTGGGACTTTTATGCAACACAACCATAGCTGAGAACGGGAGGGTCTGCTGGAAATACAGCAGACACCTGACATTTTGTGGAACCAGTGACGTTAAATGGCATCACTGTGGTGTTTAAAATAAACTGCCTTCATGTTATAAATATACCATGAGAATGTAAACTGCCCGAGGACAGATCTTGCCTTGTTCACTGCTCTCCCGGACGAGGAACAGAGTTCTACTCAGAGAAACTGCTCAGTAAATATTTGTTGAATGAACTCCGTCTTAAACATTCTTTGTCAGTTTTCTCCTCATACAGGCTGCCTAAACGTAGCGCGCTGTCATGCTCCTGCTGCTCAAAAAGCCCTCAGATGTCACTTTACCCCACACATCTCCTGAACTAAATGTGTGTAAATTAAAAAAAAGCTCTATGCCTAAGGAATCTATAAATAATTTAAAGACACACATGGAAATTAGTTTTGAAAAAGCAGGTTTGTTTGGAAAGTCAGTGGTGCTCAAACTCCATATACCAGTTGAATACTCAACTGAGATTTACTCTAGGATAGGCAGGTCTGGACAGGGAGGGTCATCTGCCATGCTTGCCTCAGTGAGGCCAAACTGCTAAATTCAATGTATGTGTGAAAGGGCTGAATAGCTAAAGGGAGGTTCCAGGATCCTGCCAGGTGACGCCATCCAGAGAAACTGCAAATCACCTGCATGTCTCTTGGTGGGACCGAGTCTACCAGTGTAGGGTCACTGTGAGAGGGATAAGCAGAGACTGACCAGACATGTCTGTCTGTCTGTCTGTCTGTCTGTCTGTCTGTCTGTCTGTCTATCATTGCTTTTTTGGGGTCACAGCTAGCAATGCTCAGGGATTACTCCTTGCTCTGCACTCAGGAATTTCTCCTGGCGGTGCTCGGGGACCATCTGGGATGCTAGGGATCTGACCTGGGTTGGCTGCATGCAAGGCAAACGACCTACCCGCTGTACTACTGTTCTGGTGGCCCAAGATGAAACATTTTAATGCAATTATTGATTTACTTGAAAATCAAGTTGAGAATTATTACATAATTGCAAAGTGATACATTTTTTTGAAAACTCTCTCTACAAAACAAAAAGCAATTACTAAGACTTCTGTACCTGGTGAAGATAAAGCAGCAGGATCCAGATAAAATAAATGGAATGAGAGACAAAATACATGTGATGATTAGTTTATACATTGAACATTAAGACAACAAAGGACAGGGATGGGGAGGGAAGCAGCGAGTAAGTGAACATCACAGTCACTGTTTCTTCCAGAGTCACCAGGTCTTTGCTCAGGGGAGATGAATCTAGGTAGGGATTCCTGAGCTAAGAGACAGAACTTAGAATCCAAGAGACCAAGATAATTAGTTGTGGCAGGACTAGGTACTCGAAAGGGGTTGGGGGGTTAGGGGAAGAGAGGGGAAGGGAAGAGAGAGAGAAAGAGAGAGAAAGAAAGAGAGAAAGGGAGAGAGAGAGAAAGAGAGAAAGAAAGAGAGAAAGGGACAGAGAGAGAAAGAGAGGGAAAGAAAAAGAGAGACAGAAAGAGAAAGAGAGAAAGGGAGAGAGAAAGAGAAGAGGGAGAGAGAGAGAGAGAGAGAGAGAGAGAGAGAGATCTCTCACTGGTTGTTCTTTTCTTTTGAGTTTCCAAGCAATAAACATATGGGCCAGGAAACTGCTTAAGGCCATGAAGTACCCACCTGAAACAAAGCAGGAATCATATCATACCTGGCACTTAAACAGCACAATTCCACCAGCTAGGATGGGAAATTCTGTAGAGAAAAATAGACATTACCCTAAAGGAGCACAGAACTCCATACAGCAACAACAAACACCCATGGACCTAAATTACTGTAGACTGTACATTACCTGCATATGATTAGTAGAGAAACAACCGAAAAGTTTATATAAAAGAGGTACAGAAAAAACATATTATAGACATAAACACAATTCTAAAAGGCATTCAAGAATTATACGGGCGTGGGGACAGAATAAAACGGAATGAGCTATTGATATACAAAACAATTCAATGGCATTATGCTGAATAAAAAAGAAGTCCATCTTGAAAGGTTGCATTCTACACTATCCTATTTATAAAAGATCCCTGAAATGACAAAACTAGAGTATAGAGATTAAAAAAAAATGCATCAGTGGTTTCCAGGGATTGGGAAGGGCTGAGGGAGAAGGGGGGAGAGTGACCAGGAGTTTTCTGATTCCCTCCCAACTGGCGTTCGTCCCCATTGTCCTCTCCTAGGAAGTGCCACACCGCCCTCCCTGCCCCTAAAGGTACTGATTTCTATAATTGGATCCACTGCACATTCAGTTTGGCCCCACTATTATTTCTCACCAACAGAAGCTGATTGTTTGAGAACTTTGCCGTCTCATTCTCTAGCGGCAATCCGAGTGTGCTGAGGATGACCGGGAAGTGAAAACTTCACCTCTGTTCTTCTCTGTGGCTGGTTCACTCAGGGATGAGATAGGAAGGGCATTTCTGCAGCACGCTGCACCTTCGATAGCATTTTGGTACAGCACTGGGCTTCCTTTCCTGTTCTGAAAAGCTTGAATCAGAGGTTCCGTGCCAACCAAGGCGTCAGCAGCAGTGACACTGAAAATGCACAGAAAAGGGAAAATAAAGCTGGGAAACAACATGGGAGAGTTAAATGACTTTCCAAACCGCTGGTACTTCCTGACGGAGAGCAAGCATTTCTTGAAATTGGAACAAGGGCTTGTGGTGCCAAGACTGCTAAGATTTGTGAATCCTAACACTCATTGCCTTGTACCTTTCCTGTTGTTTTCATTTGGGGCCACACCCAGAGGGGCTCCAGGGGATCAGAGCCTGGCCCCAGGCATGTGAGGCATGTGCTTAGCCTGTTGAATTGTCTCTCAGTCCCCTTGTGTCGGGCGCTCCGCCGGGTCCCCGACAGTGCCGGAAGCGAAGTTCCCTTCTACCTCGGAAGCAGGCGAGGAATGGATGAACACTCAGGAATCCGATGCGGTTTTAAAAGGCTTTACTTATCACAGGTTCAGGCATACAAATCAGCAAAAGGAAAAACCCGATGCTTAGGATTCCAGGCTAGAACCCCAGCCACGTGTAGGCCAAGATGGCGACCACCACGTGTAAACTTCCAAGGGGAATAAACGCTCACAAGGCGAGATCCCACCGGGAAGAAAAAGCCCAGGAGAGCGGGAACCGGCAAGTTTATCCCCCCCCCCCGCAACTCAGACCTTCCTCTCATTGTTATGGAAAGCAGGGAGGGTCCAATGCCCTCAGTTAATCCCTCCCTGCATCTCACCTAGGGCCTTTACTGTGCTAATGTTTTGAGCCTGGAAGGCCTTTGAAATGTAGAGAAGGGGGGTTTCTGAGATGGCATGTCACTGTACCAAAGACCAACTCCAATGCCAGTTAAATATTTCTCCAAGCCTTCACAAGTCTCCTCTACTTCATTGTAGTTTTATATTTTATCAGGGAGCCATGCTTGTTTATTTGGAAGCAAACAGCATTTCTCTCTGGTCTAATTACTTAGGTGTCCTTACGTGGCCAGGCTAATATGCTGGTAAGATCTAGCTAGTCCCATGATGATTGTGATAGCATGGGAGAATATTTATACCAGCTAGTACAGCATACATGGTCGGATAAACTGCCACATTTAGACTACCCCCTTATCTATGGAGTGATTTGCGGGAGGCGATCCAGAGCAGATGCAGCGGCCCTTAGGAGTCCTGCAACACCCTTGGGTCATTCTTCATGTGGGTTCTGATAAGTGGTTCTGTGAAATAATTCAGAGGAAGAAGAAAAAAATACCGATGACCTCACTTGTCTGTGGAATCTAGAGAGATAAAGCAAGGAACGGGCATTCCTTGATATAATCAACTGAGTCAATGATGATGGACCTTGGCCTTGGATTGCAAAACTGGACAATGGGAATGTGGTGGGAGCAACTGGGAAATGGAGTAGAAGTAGCATGTGGTCAGTGGTGGCGGATCTGGGGCACTTGGGTCGGGTGAGGTGTGGTGACTCTGTGTGTCACCAGAGGCATAAATTTCAGGCATAAACTTCACCGCTGTTGTAAATATGTGACCTAAGGTACATAACAACAACAGAATAAAAAATTAAGCAATGCTTGTACACCTAAAATATGAGTGCAGTGCTCTCAAGAGAGACTTGTACATAGGGTTTTAGGACAATCACTTTTAAGGGTTGAGGGAATTAACGACAAATATTATACATAAAGTGTTGTTTAAGAATAGCATGTTTTGGGGCCAGACTGATAGTCCAGAGGACAGGGCATTTGCCTTGCATGTGGCCGACCCTGGTTTGATCCCTGGCATCCCGTGTGGTCCTCTGAGCACTGTCAGGAGTAATTCCTGAGTGCAGAGACAGGAGTAACCCCTGAGCATTGCCAGGTATGACCCAAAAAAGAAAAAAAAAAGCATGTTTTGGGCATGTTAAAATTACAACATTCATATAAGGGCTACATTATTTCCTATATGCCAAATATGTTGTTAATGTCTAATTATGCAACTAGGAGACACATGACTTAATATGTATATTTTTCCATGACTAGGAGAGGAGTTAAATTATGTTAAGGTGCTATTCTCTGAGCACATACTGGGAATGGAATCGGTTTTCCAAAATCTCTTATGAAGAAGTTGATAACCTCAAGGTTCTCTTGGGGATCTCAAAGCCCTTTTCCTTTAGACACATGAAATACTCATTTTCGTTTCTTATAGAAGTTTTCCGCATTTCCCTCTATTACATCAATTACACATTGTATTGTATCTATTCTGAGTTGTATCTATTCTGCTGCTCCTAAAATGTTCCCTTTTTCTTTGGTTACCAATACACATACTATGACATATATCTGGGTGTGGTTCTCTTTTATCAGTTACTTGGAAGTTCATTGTGCTTCTCGGTTATATGGGTAAATATTTTCATCAAATTTTCGAAATTTCTATTGTTACTCCTTCCAGTGGGTGAACCCAGAGCCATGGCAGAACCTGGCAAGCTACCTGTGGTGTATTCGATATGCCAAAAACAATAATGGACCTCATTCCCAACAAATGGAGTAGTTACTGGCGCCCACTCGAGCAAACTGATGAACAACGGGAAGACAAGTGACAAGTGGCTCCTTCCAGTAGCTTTATTCTCTTTCTATTCTTCTCTCCATTATGCATATGTTTATGCATGTGATGATATCTCACCCACATTTTTCTAAGGCTCTCATTAGCGATTTTATTTGTTTCCTTTCAAATTTTCGATCACGCTATCTCTACTCATCTAACTCCATGTTTTCTTTTTCTTCTGTCGACTCTCAGCATTCCTTTTTGTATGTCAAGAGATTCTTATAGCATGTGGCTTTATTGTCATTTACTTGCAGGAATTAAAAATATCTTATTTAGTTCTTAGTAATATGTTGCTTAATTCCCAAATATTTGAGGTAGATGATAGATTTCACTTTACATAGGGTTTTTCAGCTTACTTTTTTGTCCCCTACCATGTGGCTTATCCTGGGTAATTTCTGTGTACATTTGAGTAGAATGCATATACATCTTTTAGGGGGATCTAGAGAGGGCATTTAGTATACACTACTTCTTCATTTAAGGATGTTGCTTCCTTATTTACGTTCTCCTTGGTTTGTAATAGCGTGGTTTTGTAGTTTCCAATTGTTACCTTGTCACTGGCAATACCTCTCTTTAGACCTACTAATTTCCTTATATGTTGATGCTACTTTATTTATTGAATATGTCAGCATATGCATGTTATATGCTGATAAATTGATAAATTGGTCCCTAGATAATTACATAATGTCCATCCTTCTATGTTGTTTTCTATTCTAGTTTGAAGTCTAGTCGCACCTGGCATAAGTATAACTAACCATTCTCCTTAGGCCACTATTTTCTTGTATGATTATATTTAATCCTTTTACCTTGAGTTTATGAACTTTTTTAGCTCAAGTGTGTGTTTTGTAGGCAGCAGAGGTTGGATTTTATTATCTAATTTATCCTGCACCTTTTGACTGGTGAATTTCATTCAGTGAAATTATTTATAGCAAAAGAATTTGCAGCTTTTTTCTATGCAGATTTATGGTGTCAATTTCTTTTTGTTTTGAACTTTTCTTATTGCCTTCCCTTTAATATCTATCTTTTGTGTAGCAATATTTTATTTGCCTCCTATTCATTTCTTATAAGTCCATTTGCTTTGTTTGGCATAAGTTTTACACCTCAATCCCTAAGTTTATAGCATCCTTTTATTTTATTTTTTTTATTTATTTTTTTGTTTTTTTGGTCACACCCGGCAATGCTCAGGGGTTACTCCTGGCTCTGCACTCAGAAATTACTCCTGGTGGTGCTCGGGGGACCATATGGGATCCTGGGGATCGAACCGGGCCAGCACAGGCCAGCCATGTGCAAGGCAAACGCCCTACCCGTAAAACATCCTTTTAAAATTGAAATTAAATAAATCTTGAGTTCATTAAAAGTCCCTTTTCCTACACTTTCTCTCACACACACAAGATGTAGTAGTTGTAATTTTTGTATTCTGCTATGATAAGTGGCATTTGTTTATTCTTTTATAAGGCTTTCTAAGATTTTATTGGAGCGTCATAATATGGGGTGTATTTCCTTGCTGTAGTTTATCTGAAAAAATCGATTTCTATTTAAATAGTAAAGTCTTTCTCAAACCATATAACATGAGCCATAACCTAACTGGGTAGATTATTCTTGGTTGAGGTCTTTTTTCAGGGAGTCCTGTGGATACACCGAGACCCTTATTTCTGGCCTATAGAGTTCCTATTGAGAAATCAACTGTCATAGGGCTTTCCTTATGGGTGACTCCATGCTTTTATGTCATTTTTATAATTCTATTTTTCTTCGATCTTTGACATTTTAATTATAGTATCTTAGTGTGTATGTTTTGGGGTTTTATTCTTTTTAGAAGCTCTTAGGTTCCTAGATCTGGGTGTCTCTTTTATTAGTTTGTGGGAGTTCTTTGCTGTAACAAAAATTCTACTAAATCAAAAATTTCTCCAATAGAAATCCACTCCTTGCTCTCTTCTCTTTCTGGGACAGGTTAATAGGGCAGTCCACCTGGTGACAGAGAGCACCTGTTGGGGTGACAGTGCAGAGACTGTGAAGGGCTGTGAGAGGGGCTGTCAGACCAAGGGACCCCCTTATTAACGCTGTGTTGGGAGATCTCCAGGACTTTCTGTCTGTAAAAGTGACTTGTTTGCTTTTCAGATGAGGACTGGCAGCGACTGGGTCTGATGTCCTGATATCCTGTCAGAGGCAAGCTTGATAATTGTCTCTCCTGCCCCAGCTAGCTCAGGCATTTGGTAGGGGTGGGTGGAGCTTCACCAGGAATTTGCCCTCTGGTTTGGTTGCTACGGTGATTAGGGGCTAAAATGACATCAGTGAGCACTGCTGTTGCTGCATTGTGGGAGGTAACCGGTGTGGTGCCTGCTGGGGACTCTGACCCCTATTTATTCCTCATAGTTTCTAGTCTCCTGATCCAGTGTTAAAGGTCCAATATCATGGGATTTGGAGCTGGGTGTTTTGCACACTCCACTTTTGCCAGGGTAGGATTCTGTACCTTAGAAATTCCATCTTGATTGTAGTTTGCTGCCCCAATGTGGGATATATATATATAATATATATAATATAATATATATAATATAATATACATATCACTGCATCACTGTATCACTGTCTTCCCATTGTTCATCGATTTGCTCAAGTAATATCTCCATATGTCTTGTCTCAAGCAAGTGTAGCCAAAGGGCATCTGCTTGCTCCAGTGACAGGAAGAACCTCAAACCATTCCTTCAAGTCTTGGAAATGAGGTCCATAATACATATTATATATTTAATATATACATACATATATTACATATGTATAATTTATGCATATATTATATATTATGCATATTTTGTGAGAATCCCTCCCCGAGTGCTGTGCTTCCTTCTGTTCTAAGGTTGCAGTGGCTTTGCTTGCTTGGCTTTGATTCTTTCTCTGAGAAGATTGATCCAGGTTTTGGGGTAGTTTTGCTGTGATCATGGAAGAAAGCAAAAGGAAGTTCTCCTTTTCCTGCCACTTTGGCTTTTCCTCTAATTCTTTCTTCTCATTTTATGATGGCAATATTACTATTTTTGGTTTTGAGTCACACCTGGCAATGCTCAGGGGGTTATTACTGGCTCTATTCAATAATCCCTGTGCTCTGGTGCTCAGAGAACCTGTGGAATGCTGGGAATTGAACCTGGACCAGCCACCTGCAAGGCAAGCTCCCTACCCACTGTATTCTCTCTCTCTGGCCCTCATTCTCCTCATTTTGGGCAGCAAATATTTCGACTCCTTATTTCAGTTCTCTACTAGGCCATTGTCATGAGTATAATTAACAGCATGGTACATCTATTTGATGTGGTACCATTTTTTGCAGACTGTAAAATATTTCTTTTAGTCTAAAGAAATGGAACTCAACAGTCTGAAGTGGTACAGTTTGTTCTGTTCCAATTGTTGAATAAATAGTACTTTGAGCAATTGCATCTACAACTGGGTATGTGAAACCCAAGCCAGGGTGTCTGTTCCTACAGTGCCACTCAAGCCCGGGATATTGGCATTCGCCCAATGTAATCAATCCACTCACAACTATGTGCAGGGGCTCCTCCACCCCTGGGAATGTTCTCTATAACCACTTGCAGTTTCTCTTTTTCCTGTGGACAGAACAGTTTCTGTTGTTGCTTGTGCAGTCTCCACATTTCTGTGGCATTCCTATGACTCTCTTTTAACAGCCCCAGGTGGCCATCCAGAGGGAATGTACTCAAAGTTTCATTTTGGTTCTAGGGTTTTAGTCATCTTCCAAACTGGGAAGGAGAGTTTTCAATATGCATACAAGTGCCTGATTTATCCTCACTGCTCTGCCATGGATGGAGCCAAGACCTCATACAGGAGAGAATGTGTGTATCACTAAGCCACACCTTGGGCCTGACATATCACTAAGCCATATCTTGGGTCTTATTTAATTTACAGGGGGCTAGATCCTCTGTATCCCATATGTTCTCCCGAGCACTGCCAAGGTCTTTCACAGAGCAGTGCCTGTGTACATAGATCTTTAATAGTCTAGCATTCTTCTTCCACTTGATTGATCCACGGTAGGTGTTCTCCAGAAGTGCTCAGGGCTTACTCCTGGTTCTACATTCAGGGATCACTCCTGGAAGGGATTAGGGGATCATAGGGGATGCTGGATATCCAGTCTAGGTGGATCCATGTGCAAGGGGATTAGGGGATCAGGGGATCATAAGGGTTACTGGGTGTCCAACCTAGGTGGAGCCATATGCAAGGCAAATGCCTCCTGCTGTACTATCTCTCTGCCTTCTTAGGATCATATTGAAACAAAAAGCATTTTAGGTTTCTGCCATTCAATCTTTCACATCCCACCTATTTGCATTTCAAGCAAAAGTTCCCATGCCAATAAATCACTCACTTTTATATCTTACTTTTTTTTTTTTTTTGCTTTCTGGGTCACATCCAGCAATGCTCAGGGGTTGCTCCTGGCTCTGCACTCAGGAATTACTCTTGGCGGTGCTCAGGGGACCATATGGGATGCCGGGGATCAAACCCGGGCCAGCATAGGCCTGCTGCATGCAAGGCAAGCGCCCTACCAGCTGGGCTACCACTCTGGCCCCTATATCTTACATTTTAAAGCCACTAAAATATATTCTTAATTTTTCCCCAGAATGAATCACCAACAGTAGATCACAGTTAATGAATGTTGAAAGATTCTATTTAACACCGGAGCAACAGAAGAAAAATTATCATTCAATTAGTCATGTCATAGCAATTAGTCATTATTCCTCTATGTATTTTGGCAGTCACCAACACCTCTCTTGTCTCCGTAAATGTGAAAATGCTACCAGCTGTGAAGCTTCTTAAATCTTAGTTCTAATAAAGAAGTAACACAGTCTATTAGAATGTTATTCATATAATTATATTAAATAGAGATGCTTTCAATATTTCCCTCAAAGACAGTCTTTACATTTTCATATATGCCTGTTGGTAAGCATGAATTCATTTCTACCTTAGAATGCTCAGAGCCATTGAAAATGAAGTTGTGATAGCCATTTTCAAGGTCCAGACTTCACAATTTGGCAGAGCCACATCCAACAAAACAGTCTAGTTTCAAGCCCAGGTATGCAGGACTGGGTGGTCCAATCCACCATGTTTCCTGGGGAGCTGAAGCTGGGGCACCCTCCCCAACTCAATGCCTTCCAGGAAGGCCTGATGGGCTAGCTCAGAACTGCAAAGGGCTCGGAGCGTATAAGGGAGTCCCATGTAGCCCCTATGGCGCTCTGCGCCAGCTTGTTATCTCAAAACCTAGTATATTCATCTAATTGGTATCCCATCACATTTTCTAGAAACAAGTGTGTGGGCACGAGGTGTGGTCTGGGGAACTACCTCGGTGATTTCCTATACAGTAAACTCAAATCATATGGAGATTTTAGGATCTCCATTGACTTTGTCTAACACCAGGTTCATCGACCGTACTTAGAGAATTAGCTCCAACAACCAATATAGAATGGGTTGTTCAGTGTATGAATAGGAAAAGCTCAAATAGACGTTGAGATAAATGTGAAATAAGTGTTGTCAGTAGCTATAGTGATGGTGTGTCTGGGATTGTCAGTAGAAAACCACTGTGTTCGGGAAACTCAGAAAGTGAATCCAAGAACAGAAACTAGCCAGACTCCCACACATCTGCCTAGTAAGGAAAGAAAAAAGAAGGTATGACCTTGTCATTTCCTGTTCCCTTATATGAGCTGAAAGGATCAACATAATCTATGCTGGCTAAGTGAGCAGGCCTTGGGAGGGGGATTGAGGGTGGGAGGGAATGCGGGTCTCTGGAGGTGGTGGGGGGGGCACACTGGTGGTGGGATTGGCCCTGAATGATGAATCTTTCCAGCAACTGTATTGTGAAAAAGTTTGTACTTTGTAAATCACGGTGTTTGAAATAAATATTTTTTTTAAAATAAAAGGAATAGGAAAAAAAAGAAAATGAAGTTGTGGTACACAGTGGAATATTATACAGACACAAAAAGAAAAGTGCAATTTGCTGAAATCTGGAGGGAACTGGACAGTTTCATTCTGAATGAAATGAGCCGACAGGGAGGACAAGAACAGATTAGCTGACTCATCTGCGGTGTATGGAGTGGGGAGTAAGGTTGTGATAATATCTGCAAATTCTGGCTATTGGAGTGCAAACAGAGCACCAGATTAGTGTGTGTGTGTGTGTGTGGAGTGGTTGAACTGAAGGTGATCGGGGCATAGATGGGATTTCATGAACACTTTGGTAGTTGTGAGTTGAGGGAACTTTGTTTACCAAGACCATGGATGTTACAATACTGCAAACACAAATATGTTTATGGATGATTTTCTAAACATTGGGAGCAAACTAAAGAAGGCCAATTAAAACAGTGTGAGATACTGCCAGCCCTTTGAGGAAGCCCAGGGGCATGAGGGGTGAATGAGCAGGAGAGGTAGGGACCAAGAAGGGCAGTGGGGGAGTTGACCAGGACAGGATATAGGGACAGTGATGGAGGGATACTGACAAACGAGTGGAGAGCATCATGGTTCAGCATTGTAAGCTTTTCTAATGGGTAGTGCTCTGATGAGCTGTGGAGTCCGGATGTTGAAAATGGTTGCCCTCATGCTGCAGGGATCCTCAGGCGTAAAACTTGAATATTAGTACGACTGTAAACCATGATGACCTCAACAAAAACTGGGAAATTAGAAGAACAATTATCACAAAATTTAAGGCAAATTGTATTTCTAAGCCATCCAAAGGGTGAGACTCAACGTTTTAATATAAATGCTTGTTGATTTCACCAAACTGAAAGGAACGTGAATTAGACCCACTAGATTGCATCGTCTTGATTAGAGCTCCACTCAGTGGTTCTATTTAGAATTTCACATGGTTTTTATATATGTTTAGGCTTTTTTTTTTTCCTAAATCACTTGTGTCACTTGTATCACTTGTCTTCTGGTTGTTCATCAATTTGCTGGAGCTGGCACCAGTAACATCTCCATACATCCTGTCTTGTGCTACTGTAGCCCAAGGGCATCTGCTCGCTCCAGGAACACAAAGAGCCTCAAACCATTCGTTCAGGTCATGGGGATGAGGTCTATAATTGTCACTGGTATTTGGCATATCAAATATGACATGGGTAGCTTGCCAGGCTCTGCCATGTGGATGGAATACTCTCAGTAATAGGCTCTCATTCATGCATTTACTGATGAACTGCGTGGCTGCAAAGTGGCCAGGTGTAATGGGGACAGTTCAGCTTTTCTAATGGGTAGAGCTCTGATGAGCTGTGGAGTCCGGATGTTGAAAATGGTTGCCCTCATGCTGCAGGGATTCTCAGGCTCTATTGGGATGGCGGCCAGGGCTAGAACCCACCTTCCCTCCTGATGCCTCATGATCAGCTGAGCACAGGGAGAGCTGGTAGCAGCTCTGCCCCCATGTATCTCTCTCTGGGTCAAGAATACCTGGGCTTGAAATAGGCTTTGCTTGCATAGTTTTTCCCATTCTAAATTTTTGCTTCTCATCCCATTTTACTATGCAGATGAAGTTGAAATAAATTCTGACTGTGAATAATTGGTTTCCTTTTGCTTATCTAAAAAGGATAAAAGTTAGGTACTTAGAATAGTATGAAAAGTAGAGATTCTTCCAATTGATCACTCATGAGCACTCTTTTTGCATCCAAGACTTGAAAGGAAAGTTTTTTTTATTATTTAAGGGAGATTCATAGTAAGAGTTGTACTATGAAACTTAAGGGATAAAAGTAGACATATGTCATAATGTAGACATATGTGTTACTTGTGTTTTTCTCTTCGATAGCCACATCCACCTGCCCACATACCAAATTCCACAGGATGGATATGTCATTCCCAATGTTCTCCCTTCTGAAATCCGACATGCCATCTCGTCGGTAAAGAAGGGAACAGCACCAGGCCCAGACAAAGTAAGACAAGAACACCTGAAGAATCTGCCGTCGGTACTCATCGATACACTAGCTCGGCTCTTCACACGCTACCTGTCCAAATGCATGGTGCCCTCCCAATAGAAAACCAGCAGGACAGTTCTACTGTTCAAGAAGGGAGACATTCACGACATCAGCAACTATCGCCCCATCTGCCTGTTGTCCATCATCTACGAGCTGTTTACATGAGTCATCCTGAACAGGATTAGCAGAACACTAGATGAAGGACAACCATGCGAGCAAGCAGGCTTCGGAAAGGATTCAGCACAATCGACCATATCCACACAGTAACCAAGCTCATCGAGGTTTGTAGGGAGTACAAGATGCTGCTCTGTCTCACGTTCATTGATTTACAGAAAGCCTTTGATTCTGTGGAGACTGAAGCAGTCATCGAAGCCCTAGCCAAACAGGGTGTTCAAACCCAATACATCAAGATCCTTCATGAGCTGTATTACGGATTCACCACCAGGATCTCACCATTCTACAAAGAAGTGATCATTAATGTGAAAAGAGGGGTTCGACAGGGTGATACCATTTCACCAAAACTCTTCAGTGCCACTCTCGAGAACATCATGCTACAATTAGAATGGGAAGGAATGGGAGTGAAGATAGATGGTCGGCAACTACACCACCTCCACTTCGCTGATGACATCGTTCTAATAACACCAAACATTAGCCAAGTGGCACAAATGCTGGCTGACTTCGACCGAGAATGTGGAAAGATAGGTCTACAGCTGAATCTAAAGAAAACAATGTTCATGAAGAACGAACTAGTTCCTGAGGCTCCATTCACTCTCAATGGAACAAACATCTCTGAATGCAGCAGTTATGTGTACCTAGGTTGAGAAATCAACATGATGAATGACCTAAAACCCGAGCTGCGCAGGAGGAAGAGAGCAGCATGGAATGCCTTCAAAGGCATTGAAGAAATAGCTAAAAGGACAAAGAACCTCAGGCTCCTGGCACATCTCTTTGACTCCACCGTTCTCCCTGCATTAACATACGCCTCAGAGACCTGGGCCCTACACAAGCAGGATGAGAATGCTATTCGGGTCTCCCAGAGAGGAATCGAAAGAGCTATGCTTGGAATATCACGCCTCACTCAAGTGAGAGAAGGAATCTGGAGTTCTGACCTCCGTCACTATTCCAGAATCAGGGATGCTGTCTCGCTTTGCCAAGGCATCGAAAATCAGATGGCCTGGACATCTAATGCAATTTGGAGACAACCGCTGGACTAGAGCCATTACCGACTGGATTCCACGGGATGTCAAAAGATCACGTGGCCGCCCACCTACAAGATGGTCAGACTTCCTTGTAAAGACCCTGAAGGAACGGTTTGAGGCGCTTCATATTCCTGAATCAACCAGATGCCATTGGGCTACATTGGCACGTGATAGGGTCCAATGGAAATGTTACTGGCGCCCGCTCGAGCAAATCGATGAATAACGGGATTCAAGTGATCAAGTGATCACTTTTTCATAGGAAATACTTATTTTTGAGAGGACAGAAATAAAGGTGTAACATAAAACACATGCTTATTTTCTCTTATTTAATTTATGACACTAAATTTCTTAGGGTATAATAATTGAAACACACAAGATTACAATGCTA
The DNA here is from genome assembly GCA_021461705.1 of Cryptotis parvus. Lineage (NCBI taxonomy): Eukaryota > Metazoa > Chordata > Mammalia > Eulipotyphla > Soricidae > Cryptotis > Cryptotis parvus. The sequence goes on from JAJIBD010002883.1 coordinate 116,281, forward strand.
GCAAGATGTATGGAAAGATATTGGTTTATGTTTTAAATGTAGAGTTTTATGTTTGAGTCAGAAGTTTTGACTATATGCTTTTTAAGTCAGGTTAGTGAAGCAGAAAATAAGAGAAAAGGTGAAAAAAGTTAAAGGTAAATAGCAAGTTTAAAGGATAAAATGGACAAATAAATGTTCAACTTTTGAAATACACTGATCCTCATTTGATATTTGGGTTCTTCTAATATCTTTAAGTTCATTATTATAAACATCACTTATATTTAATGTTTTAGAGGACAGAATTCTGGGTAGACATACTTTTGGAACCATACATATAATGTATGTCATAAACTAAATCAGGGAGGCTGATGCCTTGTTTGCCCAACAAAAATAAATGATTACCTTAGGTTTTTTTTTTTTTTTTTGGTCACACCCGGTAATGTGGAGGGGTTACTCCTGGCTCTGCACTCAGGAATTACTCCTGGCAGAGCTCAGGGGACCATATGGAATGCCAGGGATCTAACCCGGTAGGCCACATGCAAGGCAAATGCCCTACCCACTGTGCTATTGCTCCAGCCTAATTGCCTTAGTTTCATAGTTGGAATACTATATGAATTTCTGGCTGGAAAAGAGAGTATTTAACAATGCATGACAGTACACTATAATTAAACTTTAAGTAAAATCCAGACTTTCAATAAGTTTAGCATCATATTTGTCTGGTTTTCAGGCAAATGTCCCATCCAATCTAGTATGCTACTCCCAGTTTATCAGTGTTGGAGAGTTTGAGGCATCTGTCTGAGTGTGCCAGGAAGTCCAAAATTTTTAATGAGGTGAAACAGATGGAGTTAAATCTTAACTGGGTGGCATTTTGGGGTGTGTGGGTTACTGCTGAAGCTTCCGGAAGTACAGGGAGATGAAGGGAGTAGCCCATTCCCCACTCTGTGAAGACCTGGAGATATTAGTTAAAACGCACATGCCTGAATTTTCTACAGATTTAATTTCTTGATGACACTTGTTCTGAGCAGTGGAGTTCTGCTGAGAGCATGATGGCAATAGTAGGGTGTGGAGGTTTTTGGCTTCTGGTATTCTGGGCAGGTGTGGGTACCCTCCTCTGAGGTACTCTGTGGGACACAGTTTAAAGCAGGGTCTGGAAGAATCTCGGCATATTGTTTATCTATCTCAAGATTTATTTTTGCCTCTCTGTCCTATCTGTATCATGGCTGGTGAAAGAGCTTACATGGTGACTTCCGGAAGAAGTAACTTCTTAACCCATACATGGTGTTAAGAAGTAACATCATGGGAGTTGCTTGCTATTGGGGCAGACTGCTGTTGGATGGGAGGGAATGTTTGGTCATTGGTAGCGGGAATGGGCACTGGTGGAGGGATGGGTGCTGAAACACTGTATGACAGACACCCAGTTATGAATAGCCTTGTAATTGTATATCTCACAGTGGCATAATAAAAATTAAAAGGAAATTAAAAAAAAGCTTCTTCAACTCAAAAGAAACAGTGACCAAAATTAAAAAAAAAAAAGTTGTCATGCTAATTTGTTACAGCTATACAATATTACAATACCAATCCAACCACCTTCTTAGCACTGCTGTACTTAGGGCTCTTTCAGAGTCAGGGTGTTGAGAATCCATTGTTTTTACTGATTTTGGAATATTGAATACATGACAGACAGCTTGCCAGGCTCTGCCGTGTGGGGATACACTCAGTAGCTCGCTGGGCTCTCTGAGAGGGATGGGTAGAATGCTCTTGGTAATTTACAGATGATTTGCACTGCCACACAAAACGGGGAGAGCTGGTAGCAGCTCTGCTGGGTGTATCTGTGTCTCTGGTTCAAGCATACCTGGGCTTGAAATAGTTTTCTCTGTTTGGGGGAGGGGTGTCTCTCTGATGAGCTGGGCTTGAGACTGGCTTTCTCTCTTGGGTGGAGCTCTGATGAGCTGTGGAGTCTGGATGATAAAAAAATGCTACCAACATGGTGTGGGGTTGTCTCTGAATTATTCCGAGGCTCTATTGGGATGGTGGGCTCGGGCCAGAAGTTGCTTTCCCTCCCTGACCCCTCTTGGTCAGTGCAGTACAGGGAGTGCAATGGGGAGAGCTGTTAGCAGCTCTGCCTGGTGTATCTCATTTAAACTGATACAGATTTTTTTCTCACATTTCTCATCTTTATTTTTCTTCTTGTTCTCTTGACATTCCAATTATTTTACTATCTTAATAAAAAGCCATATTCACTTATGATGCTATTTTTATACTATTTCAATGAATTCATATAAAAACTACAATTCAGATTAAATAAAAAAAATTGGTATTCGCACTTCTATTACAGGACTCCAAATCTGAAGACCTGATTACACCAAACGCAGTTAGAATGTGGAGAAACATGACTTCTCTTTTGCTGATGGTGGGAATAAAAATTGGTACAGACACTTTGGAAGACAGTTTGGTGGTTTCTTACAAAACTACATATGCTGTTACCATATGCTTTAGCAACCATACTTCTTGATATCTACTCAAAGTAGTTGAAATCTAAACAAAAAATAGAAGTGGAAACCACTTTTGTTTGCAATTGCCAAACCTTGGAAGCAAACCAAGATGTTTGCTATATGAATAAATAACAGTGGTACCACTCAACAATGGAGTTTATTCAGCACTCAAAAGAAGTGTTTTTGGAAGGACTTTTTGTGGAAAGACAGAGTTGAACCTTAAAAAAAGATTCTGCAGAGTAAAATAACTCAATGTGCAAAAGCTACATACTTAGTTGTCCAATCTAGTGTTTTTCAACCTTTTTTTATACTTGCCAACCAGCAAGTATAAAAAGTATGGCCTGAATACCAATTCACATTTATTGACAGTTACTGTAAGTGAATACCATAATAGAAACATCTATCTATCTATCTATCTATCTATCTATCTATCTATCTATCTATCTATCTATCTATCTATCTATCTATCTATCTATCTATCTATCTATCTATCTATCTATCTATCTATCTATCTATCTATCTATCTATCTATCTATCTATCTATCTATCTATCTATCTATCTATCTATCTATCTATCTATCTATCTATCTATCTATCTATCTATCTATCTATCTATCTATCTATCTATCTATCTATCTATCTATCTATCTATCTATCTATCTATCTATCTATCTATCTATCTATCTATCTTTGGTTTGGGGTCATACCTGGAGGAGTGCTCAGGCCTTACTCCTAGCTCTGGCTCAAGGGCCAGTCCTGGTAGTGCTCAGGAGACAATATGGAGTGTTTGAGCTTAAACAGGGGTCAGCAGCATGCCAGACAAACTCCCAAATCCCTATACTATTTGCCAGTCCCACATGTGTCCAATTTAATGAATGTTCAAAACTAAGAATAAACCCTCATATAAACAATGAACTCTGGACGACAATGATGATGTTTCAAGACAAGGGCGACCTGTACATCAGAATGTGATAATGTATGGGAGCAGGGAGTTTATGAATTTTTTGTACTTTCCCTTCAATTTTCTGTGAACATGAAACTTTTCTAAAAAATTTTATAAACTGTGAAAAGTTTCTGAGTTTTTTCAATTTTTTATGCATAGTTTGAGTGGTTATTTATGCTTGATAGAATAATACAAAGCATTCAAGCTACATATCTTTGGTACAGATTATTTTATTCTATAATTCTATGGTAATGTGATTTATTGGAACTTTCTAAATATTTTCTACTCTTTATGGAGTGTAGGGAAAGAAAGCTAAAAGATATTGGAGAAAAGAGTACATAATCACTTTCCTTGGAATTTAAATTAGACTATCATTGCCACATCATAGTTGCTCTTTTAATAACTCTGCATTATGAAATCTTTTTTCTTTGTTTTTTTGTTCTCATTTTCAGACAACACTGGTAGTACTCAGGTCATGCTCCTGGTTCTGCACTCAGGGTTAATTCCTGGTGGACTCAAGGAGCCCTGTGGGGCTCTGGGGATCAAAGCTGAGTTGGCCAAGTGTAAGGCAAGTGTCATAGCTGCTGTAGTACCTCTCTCCAGCCCCCTGCATTGTGGATTGTTAAACAGATGACTCTGCATGAGATGTTTTGACTAGTTTCTGCTAAAAATACTAAGTATATTTTCTACAGACCCACAGATGACTTTTTCAGTGTTGTTGTCAAAACTCATGCATATTTTTTTTACAGAAAAATACAAATTCTACCATGCACATCAATTATCTTTTAAATTTTTCACTTGTATCACTTGTCTTCCATTGTTCATCGATTTGCTCCAGCGGGCACCAGTAACATCTCTATACCTCCTGTCTCAAGCAAGTGTAGCCCAAGGGCATCTATTCGCTTCAGGAACACGAAGAGCCTCAAACCATTTGTTCAGATCATGGGAATGAGGTCTATACTTGTAACTGGTTTTTGGCATATCAAATATGACACGGGTAGCTTGCCAGGCTCTGCTGTGTAGGTGGCACACTTTCAGTAGAAGGATCTTTACTGAAAGTAAAGAGCTTGAGCTTTACTGATGAACATCAACAGGGAGAGATCTGCTTTTCTCTTAGGTGGAGCTCTGAGATGCTGTGGAGTCCAAATATTGAGAATGATTGACCTCATGGTGTGTGGGGGGGTTCCCCTGGATTCTTGTTAGGCTCACTGGGATGATGGGCCACTGCTAGAACCTGCCTAGAACTGTATACTGTGTATAAATGTAAAAGATCCTGGGAAGGACCTGGTCCTAACTTCCCGTATTATCTAAGACTGTCACACTGTGCCGGTGCAGCTGTGGGTCTGAAGTGTCTCTCTTCTGGGGTTGCTGGTTTGGTGGGTTTAGATTCTTATTGTAGCATAATTATGAGAATTTACTCTAGTGATTTATTCACTTTATATTCTTTAATGTCTAACTTTTCTAAATGTTCCAGATTTTGTTTTGTGATTATTATGGGGATTGTCTCAGTTTCTATATCTAAGAAAATTCTTTTGTGTAGGTTAGTATTGGCATCAGAAAATTTCTATATACCGATGGAAAGGCACCCTTTTCTGCCTTCCCTTTTATCTTTTTATTGTTGTCTCATGTCACTGTTGATTTTGTTTCTATTATGATATTGTATTTTATACCGAGGATTTTGTTATATTAAATATTTTATTTTAATATAGAAGAACTCCTTATAGATAAGATATGATGATGGTAAAACTTGTTACCTTATAAGCTTTCATTTCATTATAACATTTAAACGATGTTTTTGAAGGGTAAAAATATTCTTGTAAGGCAGTTTTTGTTTTCCATAGCAATAATAATTCATTCCAGTCTCTATCTAGCTTGTAGGATTTCTGCTAAGAAATGTTAAGAATGCCCAGTAAAGAGCCTTTGTATAATAGTGGTTTTGAGTATTTTTCTTTATAATTGACTTTTGATAATTTAGCAATGATATGCATTGGTGTCTTTATATTTAGGATTAAGCATTTTGAACATTCTCTCAGTTTATTGAACAAGGAGTTCTTAGGTCTAGGAATTTCTGAGTATTTTTCCTTTGATTCACTCTGTCCCATGATCTCTGATGGAATCTTATCTTTCTCATTATCTTTTTTTTTTGATGGAGAGAGGGCACACACAGCAATGCTCAGGGGTTACTCCTGACTGCACTCAGGAATTACTCCTGGTAATGCTTGGGGGACCATATGGGATGCCAGGGATGGAAAATCCCACAGTGATATGAGACAACATAAGTTGGCTTTATTAAAAGCAAAGGCCCCACCAGTTGTACTATTGCTTGGGCCCTCTCATTGTCTTTATTTCTTAAAGTCTTGTCTTCTTCCATTTGTAGCATCTTTCTGGTCCTGTACATAATTTTTTTAAAATTTTTTTTATTTTTAAAATTACAAAGATATACAATTAAAAAGTTCATATTTGGGTTTTGGTCAAACAGTGTTGCAGCACCCATCCCGCCACCAGTGCCCATCTCCCACCACCAACGTCCCCGGTTCCCTCCCCTCTCCCCCAGCCCTGCTCCATGGCAGGTTCTTTATTTCTTTCCATTTCTCTCTCTTTCTCTTTTCCTTCCCCCCAGACTATGGATTACAGAACATACATTAAGGGGTTGTCATGTGTATCTTTTTGCCTCTATTTAATGCTCAGTTCTAGGTTGGCATTAGTACCCTCAACAATTGTTAGCACACCGTTCCGTTTTCTGTCTTACCTAGCCTCTGAATCCCACACGTTTGTGATAATTTCCACCTTTGACAGGACCTCCTGATATATGTTTCACTTGACCTTGGATATTGGTATCATAATATGTACCTATATATTTATGTTATGCAGATAAATGCAGTCATTCTGTATCTGTCTCTCTCCTTCTGGCTAATTTCGCTCAACATAATCTTCTCCATGTCCATCCATTTGTAGGCAAATTTTATAACTTCATTTTTCCTAACAGCTGCATAGTATTCCATTGTGTAGATGCACCAAAGCTTTTTATCCAGTCATCGATTTTCGGGCACTCTGGTTGCTTCCAGATTCTGGCTATTGTGAATAATGCTGCTATGAACATAAAAGTAGGGATGGTGTTTCCGCTGCGTATTTTTGGCTTCCCAGAGTAGATTCCCAGGAGTGGTATGGCTGGGTCAAATGGGAGCTCAATTTCTAGTCTTTGGAGGAAAGTCCATATTGTTTTCCAGAAAGGCTGTACCAGCCGGCATTCCCACCAACAATGGATGAGTGTCCCCTTTTCCCCACACCCACGCCAGCACTTGTTGTTCTTGCTCTTTTGAATATGTGCGAGTCTCTGTGGTGTAAAGTGGTATCTCATTGTTGTTTTGATTTGCATCTCTCTGATGATTAGTGATGATGAGCATTTTTTCATATGTTTTTTTGCCATTCGAATTTCTTCCTTGCTGAAGTTTCTGTTCATTTCTTCTCCCCGTTTTTTGATGGGGTTGTTTGTTTTCTTCTTGTAAAGTTCTACCAGTGCCTGATATATCCTGGATATTAACCCCTTATCAGATCGGTATTGGGTGAATATTCTTTCCCATTCTGTGGACTGCTTTTGTATCTTAGTCACTGTTTCTTTTGAGGTGCAGAAGCTTTTTAGTTTCATGTAGTCCCATATGTTTATCTTTTCTTCTAGTTGCTTTGTTAGTGATGTTTCATCTTTGAGGATGCCTTTTAGCTTCAATGTCATGGAGGGTTTTTCCTATATTTTCTTCAATGTACTTTATGGATTCAAGTCTGATATTGAGATCTTTAATCCACTTTGATCTGATTTTTGTGCATGGTGTTAGACACAGGTCCAAATTCATTTTTTTACATGTCGCTGCCCAGTTTTCCCAACACCACTTATTGAAGAGGCTTTCCTTACTCCATTTTAGACTCGTTGCACCTTTATCAAAGATTAAATGATCATGTGTTTGAGGTTGGGTGTCCGGATACTCAATTCTATTCCATAGGTCCACGGGTCTGTTTTTATTCCAATACCATGCTGTTTTAATTACTACTGCCTTGTAGTACAGTTTGAAGTTGGGTAAGGTGATGCCTCCCATCTTCTTTTTCCCGAGGATTGCTTTAGCTATCCTTGGGGGTTTATCGTTCCATACAAATTTCAGGATTGTTTGGTCAATTTCTTTGAAGAATGTCATGGGTATCCTTATAGGGATTGCATTGAATCTGTACAGAGCTCTAGGGAGTATTACCATTTTGACAATGTTGATTCTCCCCATCCATGAGCAGGGAATATGTTTCCATTTCCTTGTGTCCTCTTTTATCTCTTGGAGCAGTGTCTTGTAGTTTTCTTTATACAGGTCCTTTACACACTTGGGTAAGTTGATTCCTAGGTATTTGATTTTCTGTGGCACAATTGTGAATGGAATTGTTTCCTTAATATCCCTTTCTTCTCTTTCGTTATTTGTATATAGGAAAGCCACCGACTTTTTGCGCGTTGATTTTGTATCCTGCCACTCTACTATATGTGTCTATTGTTTCTAGGAGTTTTTTGGTAGAGAGTTTAGGGTTCTCTAGGTATACTATCATGTCATCTGCAAATAATGATAGCTTGACTTCTTCCTTGCCTATCTGGATGCCCTTGATGTCCTTTTCTTCTCTGATTGCTATGGCAAGTACTTCCAGTACTATATTGAATAAAAGAGGTGAGAGTGGGCAACCTTGTCTTGTCCCTGATCTCAGGGGGAAGGCTTTCAACTTTTCCCCATTGAGAATGATGCTCGCTGTGGGCTTTTGGTAGATGGCTCTGTATATAATTTTTATTCTTCAGTTTTGAGCCATTTTATTTTCAATTTCTGATGCTCTTTCCTCTGTCAAACTATCATCATAGATTTTCCATATTATCACTGTATCACTGTCTTCCCATTCATCATCTATTTGCTCGAGCGGGCCCCAGTAACATCTCCATATGTCCTGTCTCACGCTAGTAGAGCCCAAGGCATCTGCTTGCTCCAGGAACATAAAGAGCCTCAATCCATTCCAGAATGAGGTCTATAATTGTTACTGGTATTTGGCATATATATCAAATACAACACGGGTAGCTTGCCAGGCTCTGCAGTGCAGGTAGCATATTCTTGTAGGCATCTCGAAGTCCACCATTTATTGATGAACCACGCGGCCGCAAGCGGCCACGCGAGCTGGGCGCTGATAGGCTGGTCTGCTGGGTGGAGGTCTGATGAGAGAGAAGTCCGGATGTGGAAAATGGAGGCCCTCATGGAGTGGGGGGGTCGTCTGGCTTGTTGCGAGGCTCTACTGGGGTGGTGGGCCAGGGCATGAACCCACCATCCCTCCCGGGCGCCTCGTGAGCGGCTGGTCACAGGGAGAGCCAGTAGCAGCTCTTCCCCATGTCTGCGAGTTTCCATATTATAAGGAATTTTATTCAATGTGCTCTTCATTTCAGTATCTATGATTGGAATTAAAAAATACCTTGAATCTCTTTGTTGAAACATCCTTATGCTTTTGTGGTTTCTCTGTTGGTGAGGAGACCATACTGAAAGATGCTTAGAGGCTACATGTACCTTGGTGCTCAGACGTCATATCTCCTGGTGCTCAGAGGACTTTGGGATGCTGGGGATTAAACTCAAGCCTTCCACATGCAAAACATGCACTGCCACCCTTTGCACCATCTCTCTCGTCCTGTAATAATTTTTGATAACCCAAACCTGGTTCACTGTGTTTAGTTGATTAAGTTTTATTCACTAAACTCATTCACTTTTGCTCTCTCTCTCTCCTCTGCAATTCTGTGTTTTTATGTTCGCTTTCTTAAGACTTACTTTCTTGAGAGCTTCTATTCATTTGCCTGCAAAATTTTTCTGGGTAAGCTTATTTTCTTTTCCTGCAGATGGCGCTGTGGATTTATTGTTGGAAATTTGTATTTCTTTGACCTTAGTAATGGGGAGGGCAAGGGCGGTAATTCTATGTTAATGCAGACTCATCAATTGTAAGAAATGGAGCCTTTGTTGGGATCCATCCACAGGATACAAAAGAACAACAAAATGAGCAACTCACTAAGATGCATGGCTTCAGGTTATACTGTTGAGAAGGCCGTCTGGAAGTGTGGTTTCAAAACTAAGGTCAAACCCAGGCTACCTAACAGCCAAAGGTAGAAAAACTCCAAGAGCTGATGGAAAGCACACAAGCCCCTTTCTGCAAAATGCAGCCCAGCAGCAGCGAGTGATCCTTCTAACTGCGTTTCATCCCACTGGTTTACTCTCTTGGATAAACTTGGTGAGTTTGCCTCCAGTTTTCATAATCTTTGCTACACATTTTTCTTTTCAATTTTATATATTTTTAATTAAAGTGCACCTGCCCCTCCAGGTGTTGCAGGTGTGGCAGCGGTGCCCAGGTGCCTCAGGTGGCAGAGAGGAGAGAGGTTTGTCTATACCCAGGGCTCTGCCCATGGTCCCTGGATGGTTGATGGCCTGACATAGAAAAGGACTGGGTGCCCTGGATGAACCCAGAGCCATGGCAGAGCCTGGCAAGGTACCTGTGGTGTATTCTATATGCCAAAACCAGTAACAATAATGGACCTCATTCCAAACTAGTGGAAATATTACTGGTGCCCACTAAAGCAAATTGATGAACAATGCGAAGACAAGTGACAAGTGACAATTGAAGTGCTCATACATCAAAATCCAGATTGGAAGGCATTATGCACCCAATAGAATGATTATAAAATTATCACACCAGGATAGCTCTTCCTAGATGTAAAGGATGCTGTAATGTCTTGAATTTTCCTTTTGGGTATGAGGCTGTTGGTTCCTTGGCATCCTTTGCCAAGATTGCTTGTTCCTCACAATTTGCATCAAACTGCCATTAGAAGATCTGACCATGGCCCTTTTCATGGAATAATTAGCTGTTATTTTTTTTAAAATTTTATTATACCATCATGAGATATACAATTACAAGAATGTTCACAATTGGATCTCTGTCATATAGTGTTCCAGCACCCAGCCCTCCACCAGTGCCCCATTCCCACCACCAATGTCCCAAAACTCCCTCCCACCCAACTCCAGCCTGCCCCTATAGCAGACACCTTTTCTTTCTCTCTTTCTCTCTCTCTATCTGTTTCTGTCTCTGCATTTCTCTTTCTCTTCTCTTACACTTTGTAATTTGCCTTACAGATATTATGGTTTATGATGTAAGTCTCTATGTGTATATTCAATAGTGAGTTCTAGTGTGACATTCTAATTCCTCATTCCCCATCAACCTCCCCAGTTGTCACAATTAAAATGATCATTATGGTATATAAATGTGAAAGATCCTGGGAAGGACCTGGTTCTAGAATACGTTATTATCTAAGCCTCCTGAGGGGTCGCAGAGCGGCCGCTTACCTGCAGCTGTGGATCTGGTCTGTCCGTTGTCCTGTTCAGCTGGTTTCAGAGGCTTTGAGTCCGTAGCCACCGCCGACATGGTGCAAGAGGTTAGCTGTTATTTTTATGTGTGTGCCACACTCAGTCAGCACTCGGGCTTACTCCTGGCTCATCCCAGAATCATCCCAGAAATGATTCAGGGAACATTTCTGAAATGCCTGGGGGGGTACCCTAGGGGGTACAGAAGATAAACCCTAGCAGGCAAAGAGCAAGACAAATGCCTTACCTGCTGTACTATCTCTCCAAACCCCCATGCAACCCCTTTAAAAGTGGTACTGGTTCTCTGGGACAAAATTTTTTTTATAACGGGTTGGCAGGTGAGTACAAAGACTATGACAAATAAAACAAACCCCAAAGGCAATCTGAGAGCAAAACCTCATGATTGGGTCAGACTCTCTTATCTATCTGTTTTAAGCAATTCTTTTTTTTCTGTTTTGTCCAACTCTAATTTTCTCACTTTCAAAAATAAGTTCACTCTCCAAGTCCATGAACACATATTTCTGCCTCAGAGTGTTTTTTGAAAGAACTTGACCCAAGAGAGCTGATAGTGAAATTGATTCTAGAAAGAATTTCAAATGGAATTTTAGGAATGTATCATTAACTGGCCTCTTGGCAGTGAGCACTCTATAATTACAGGTAGTAGACTGAATACTACAGTATGAGCTTGTGGCATACTGTAGCCATGTAATTGCTAAACTTGCACTGGTCGGGATCTGCACCAGAACAGTAATCAAAATGAATGCATGGTGGGTATACTCTCTTAAGCATTTGAAACGTTAGGTGAAAATAATAATTACAGGAACTATGGAATTGGATGGGACTAACCATGCAGTGAAGAAAAACAATGAAAGACATATGGTGATTAATCACCAATTTAAGGTGAAGTATGAAAGCCAGAGGGCCCCTTTGGCAGCATATAAAGAGAATCATTTGCTGCTGTAAGAGGGCAGAAAAAGGCGATCATCAAGTCCAGGACTTAATTATAGTGGTAGCAGAGCTCCAGAGGACGATGATGTTTAATTCTAGCAAGTCGACTCTGCTGAGATCAGCGCCCTAATTGGGAAGCAGTGAGGCTCTAAATTCCGGATAAGGACAATGAGTCAATGTGCTTGAAAATGTCAATTGATGAATTCTTTTGAACTCTCTGGACCTAAAGGATTGGCTCATTCCTAACTAAAAACGAGTGATCCCTCTTCTTGGGTAAGATGCAGAAGCTTTCTCTAAAAGGAAATCCTTGCACAAATCCTTGCACAAATGAGGTACTACTTTTATTTACTACATTGGCCAGTAATAAACTGTCTGTGAGTTCATAGAAGAAAGGATGTCCTGCTTTCTTCAGTGTGGACACCAGAAAAATAACAACAGCAAGTTGTAATATCACCTGACTGTAGAAATGTTTGGTTTGATAAGAGGGAGAAGGAGAAGTGCAGAAGCTACCACAAAATTTAACCATATAAAATAGCAAGAGACACTTGAATATGTGAAACTAGATCATGTGTGTGTTCAGGACATATATTTGCAAAAGAGAAAGTTTATTAATATGAAGAGTTAAAAGATTTAGACCCTGGCAAGGATCACAGCAACTATTACTAACAATTTGCTAAGATGGACATTTCTTGTGGCATGGGAAAAACCATACACTTACATGACATACAATATTGTTTCAAGAAATTATAAATGTTCATGAGAAACAGTGGAGAAAGAAACAAAAGGTTAAAAATGTAAGCCTGGTGTAAAATCAATCTCACCCAAAACATAATCTATTAATGAAGTACAATAGTAAAAATTACATTGTTAAAGCAAAACTGCTGTAAAGCCTGATGTTAACTTTTCTCTGGTGCCCACTCTGAGGTTACAGGATACTGTTCTATGCTTATCTCTCTGTCAGAAATGGTGATATAAACGAATTCATGGTAAGTTTCAAGCGATGGCAATAGAAGCTTGCCCCAGCAAAAGCGAAAGTTATTCCATTTTTAAGAGGCAAAATAAATAGGACATCATCCAAGGTATTGCTTAGATTGCAAACAAAAAAAATCAAAGATGAATATTAAAGCTGGAGACATTATCCTAATAAAATCATGTATTCAGTTTATGGACTTGAATTAATTTTATAATCTAGGACACCCAGTTTCCTCAAGAAAGGATGTTTTAGTGCTACAGCAAATGTTTACAACAGCAATCATCCTAATTCCTCTCCAAAAGGAATCTAAGATTATCAGCTTGCATACAGTGCTTTTCACTGCAGGCAATTAAGTATTTACATCTAACCCCATTCAACTGCATAGACAGAGGATTTCGGCTTAGTCTGCGTTTTACAGGTTGTTATTGTGGTTCGTAGACCACATGGCAGTGATTCTTCCATTTTACAAATATATAGTTAAGTTAGATATACTGAAAAGTTGGCAGGTTATCAAAATTGCTTCGTTTGTGGGTTAAGAAGTGTTATGCCTTTACAAAAAGGGGCATTCTATGAACTCACAGACAGTTTATTACTGGCCAATGTAGTAAATAAAAGTAGTACCTCATCTTCAGGAACTAGAAATGATTGAGTCAGTGCTACCTAAAAACCAAGATAATGTAAGGATGATAATCATTAAATTCCGTTTAACTCATCAAGTGCTCTCTAGAAAATCCAGACATTTGTACTAGCAAATAGCACTGTATGCTCAGGAATCAAACATATACTAATAATACAACTGCTGCATTAGAACAGTACTTCTTGGGCTGGAGTGATAACACAACAGGTAGGGCATTTGCCTTGCATGCGGCCAACCGGGTTCGGTCCCTGGCATCCCATAAGGTCCCTCGAACATTGCCAGTAGTAATTCCTGAGTGCAGAGCCCAGGAGTAACTCCTGAGCATTGCTGGGTGTGACACAAAAAGCAAAAAAAGGAAAAAAAAAGAACAGTACACCACAAATACATGGAATATGGCAACTGAGTTGACAGTGTGTATATTTTCCCTCTTCTTATAAAGGTTTAATAAAAGTAATTTCGGTTTATATTAGACCAATATTTTACTGTCTTTGTTCATGGATATATTTAATCTCTTGCGTTCTCTTATAACAGAATCAAGGTATTGGACTGGCTAGACTTTCTGCAGAAATTATTTGAAGCAAATGGACAAGAATTGGTAAGTATGTTAGTGACATTGTAAAAATATATAGAGATAAAGAAATAAAATTGTATCTGTCATTATAAAAATTATAAAATTTAATAAAAGCGAAACGTAATAGACAACAAAATGGTGAGTAATTTCCAGGGTTGGGTGGAAAGGGAAGGAATGAAGAGATGGTAGAGCACAGAGGACTTTCAGGGCAGTGAAGTGACGTGTGTGATACTATAATGGTAGATTACAGTTACAATCAATTAAGGATGGTCAAAACCATTAGAATTATAACACCAAGAGTAAATTATAATATGAAATATGGACTCTGGGAAATAATTATCTATTGATGCACACTCATTAATTTTAACAAATGTATCTTTAGTGGGAGAATGATGGGAGGAGGGCTCTGACCCAATAGCTATTTGGAAAATAACATCTTCAGCTAAATTTTGTCTGAGTCTAAAAAGTGAGACGAAAGTGTCTTTTTTAAAAAAAGAAAGAGGAAAATGCATAAGGTAATGTATGGTATCAGCAAAATGTTTAATTTTGTGGTCTGAATCTACAAGGAAAATCCTTCTAAAGCAAAATCAAAATTATTTTTTCCTCTCCCTTAACTAAAAAGGAAATACAATGTCTAGCAGATTTTTTTCATTTTAGAGTATGCATAGAAAATACGTGAAAATCTTTTTTCTGGTCTACATGGTAACACGAAAAGGCTGCCAGTTTTGAGAGAGGATTAGAACAGGAAACGTCTCTTTAGGAAGGCCAAGGAGCGGTGTAGGACTTCTGCTCTGGGATCAGAAAGCCCACAGGACCTTACTGCATACAGAGATAAATGATGGGATAAGATATTTTGGGAGTGCCTGGCATAAAGGGAAATAGGAATGACATCATCCTGTTTAGCTGAGCACTCATCAGTAGTCTAAGACAATTCCTAGTAAACTTTTGAGACCTGGTAGTCACAGAGCATCTTATCCTGGGATATCAAGTGACCCTAAAGTTATGAATTTTCCATCATGAACTGGTTTCTTCCAGACTCACCAAATCATAAGGTCTGGTGGAGCAATCAGAAATTAAATTCAAAGTCAAAGCACTAATATCCAAAAACATAAATATGTCACATGATTAGGATTAAAAAGTCCAGTTTTCCTACTTCATACATTTCCCTCAGAATTTACCTGTTGCGTTTTGGGTATATTGATAAAAAATACACTAATTTGGGGGCCGAGCAATAGTATAGGAGTTAGGTGTTTGCCTTTCATGTGGACAAGCTGGGTTCAATCCATGGGCATCCCATATGGTCCCCTGTTGGATTAGAACCATCCTGGTGCTCCTGGGGGTACACCCTCTCCCACTGGGGAACACTCAATCCTCTGATTAGCTTTAACTTCTCCATTGTGTTCTTCACAAATCAGACACATCTCCAAATCAGTCACAGTAACTTGTAAATCAAGCCTTCTGATAAGTTCATTATTTATGTTCATGCTTAACTAAACCTGTTTATATTTATATTTGACCAATACTGTCAGGTATATAAAAGTTTCACCCAGTCAAGAATATTTATTGTTCTAATGTTTTCTGGTTTTAAGCAATAAATACAGTAAACTGAGGGATGGTCAAGGACCTCAGTCTATGAGGCTGTCAGTCCCTGAACCTATTACTTCTCGCTTCTAGTCTGTCTCTTTTGTTTTTTGTTTTTTCTTTTCTTTTTTTCTTTTCTTTCTTTTCTTTTCTTTTCTTTTCTTTTCTTTTCTTTTCTTTTCTTTTCTTTTCTTTTCTTTTCTTTTCTTTTCTTTTCTTTTCTTTTCTTTTCTTCTTTTTCCTTTCTTTTTTTTCTTTTTCTTTTCTTTTCTCTTTTTTATGTTTTATTATATCACTGTGAGATATACAATTACAAAGATGTTCATGTTTGGGTTTTGGTCGTTCAGTGTTCCAGCACCCATCCCTCCACCAGTGCCCATTTCCAACCACCTTTGTCCCCACTTCTCTCCCTCCTCCCTTAGCCTGCCTCTATGGCAGGTTCTTTATCTCTGTCTCTTTTCTTGATCCTCACAGCACCCCTGCCTGCCTCAGGCCTGTTTACCAGGGACTGGCTGGCAGACTGCGCTTGACCACTGATAACCAGAAAATCTGTGATCCGCCTTCTGTTGGGGACTCCACGGCACCCCATCAGTCCCCTAAGCACCATCAGGAGCAATTCCTCAGTGCAAAGTCAGGAATAAATAATCCCTGAACATTGCTGGGGATGGCCCCAAAATAAGCAAGCAAGCAAGCAAACAAACAAACAAATAAACCACTGCCCTCCCACCTCCCCCCCAAAAAAGCCCCACCGAAACAACGCACTAATCATTTCCAGTCAATACCTGTGGATGATTTTCACTTCTCATTTATACAGCTTCAAGGGTTGGGATCTAATATTTCAATTTGCAAAGGGGAAATACTTGTAGAGGACATTGTTAAAATTCCATTTAAGTTGCACCTGCTCCTGTGTCTCATTTTTGCCTTTTGTACCCCACAAACACAAAGTAAGAAATTAACTTTCTGACAGGTTGAATGAATCCAAATTATCCTGAAGAAATAAGGTTAGGGAAGGGGGAAGTATGCTTGACAATCCCAGGACAATATAATATGTCTTGCTACTCCATTCACAATTTTAGTGTCAAATAGTCAAAATTCATCTCGACAGAGAAGGCATGGGACAAACAGCTAAATCACTACAAATAAACCCACAAATATGCTGCATATAAAGAAATCAATGGTAGATAGAGATGGCAGTAATATAAAAACTGGCCACCAGAATATCTGCAGTGTATGATTCACTTTATAAAACTTCCAGGGGATGGAGAGAGGGGAATAGAATTCAAGAGTAACTCTTTGAAATTGAGATAAATATTTACACAATTCAGCAGATCAAAAAACAGGACAACGAATTGGGTATATAAAAATTTCTGTGTTCAAAAATATTTCTTTTATAATTGTATTAGAGATGACTTAATACTTCCCAGACCACAGACTCAGTGGTTTAAATAAGAGGAATTTCTTTTCTTTTTCTTTTTTAGAGAATGGGTATTCAAGATTAAGGTGTGAACAGACTTTTGTTTCTCACTTCTCTTCCTGATTGCCTTTTCTTGTGGCTTGATCACATGTTTTCTCTATGTGTAGCTGCCCTTGATAGTTCTTTGGTGTTCAAACTTCTTAATTTCTTCTTCTTTCTTTTTTTAATGGAATCAACATGCAATACACCATTACCAAGCTGTTTATGACTGGATTTCAGTCATACCGTGTTCCAATACCCATTCCTCCACCAGTGCACATTTCCCATCACCAATGTGCTCCATTTCCCAGTCCCCTAACCCACCCACCCCCACTACCTGCCTCTACAGCCAGTATCAAATTTCTTTCTTATAGGGGTGGGATATCTCTCAGATATCCTTATGGTGAATTAGGTCTGCCCTAAGACCTCCTCTTAAAGCAAACACCATTTTATTTTAATTTAATTCAATTTAATTTTTTTTTCTTTTTTACTTTTTTGGGTCATACCCGGCAAATGCTAAGGGGTTATTCCTTGCTCTGCACTCAGGAATTACTTCTGGCAGTGCTCAAGAGACCTATGGGATGTTGGGGGATCTAACCTGGGTCAGCCGCATGCAAGGCAAACGCCCTACCCGCTGTGTTGTCGTTCTGCCCCTTCCCCCCCCACCATCACAGTTTTATTTATTTATTTTTTTGCTTTTTGGGTCACACCTGGCAATGATCAGGGTTTCTCCTGGCTCTGCACTTAGGACTTACTCCTCGCGGTGCTCAGGGGACCATATGGGATGCGGGAGATCGAACCTGGGCCGGCATGGGCCGGCCACGCACCATCAACATTTTAAAGGGTCTATCTCAAAGGTCAATCATATTCTGAAGTATTGAAAGCTGGGACTCCAGCTTGTGAATTAGAAAGGACAGACATACCAAAGTTCCATAACAATGGTTGAAACTCATTTCTCCAAGATGGCAAGAATTTTTTTTTAAGTCTTCTATAGGTAATGCCTGAGAGGCATCAGCCTAGGTTTCATGCCTTCCTGCGCGCCTCCCAGAATTCAATGACTTGTAATTTCAGGGATGGAAGGAACTGGTACTCTTCTCAATTTGGATAAATACCTAAGGGCTATGCAGCTCTAAAATTTTTCATTGGTATAGACTCAACTGCAGAAGCCTTTGTTGCAAATATATCACAGTTCAACTCTGACTAATTATACTTCCCTTTAAAGGTTACGTTCCTGAGATTATTCCTCCACAGCTCTGACATGCAATTGGACTTAATGGACTAGTGTAAGTGAAAGATTTATGCAAAGAAAACTATAAGCCACCACTAAAAAAAATAGAAGACACAAAGAAATAAAAAGTTGCACCTTTTACATGGATTAGAAGGATTAGTATGTTCAAAATGACCATTCTTCCCAAGTGCTATGTGGATTCAGTATAGTCTCTATAAATATGCCCAATTTTAAGAGAGAACCAAAAACTGTTAAAATTGATTTGAAGTAATAACCCTGCTGAATAGTCAAAATAGGCATAGGGAAAAAGAAGAGGGGAAACTTTTCTTTTCCCAACTTTGGATTATACTATACAGCTTTAGTAATCAAGGCAGTATGTTACTGGAATAAAGACAGACTCTCAGACCAAGGAATAGAACTGAGAGCTTGAGACAGATACTCAGACCAGCTGTTCTTTGACCAAGGAGTTAGGGAAGTGTGAAGTAGATCAAAGAATGCTTCATTAGCAAAGGACTCTGGCAAACTGGCCAGACCCTTTTCTTTCAAAAAGAAACCAAAACATAACAAAACAAAACAAACCCCAAATGTCAAACTATCTCATATCTTATGCAAAAAAGTCCCACATCTTACATAATTCAAGATGCATCTTGATATCGGGCCTGAGCCCATAAATTATATTAAGGAAAACATAGTTAGAAACCTTTCTGAAATTGAATCTAGAAGGATTTTCAATGAATCAATGGGATTGGCTAAGCAAACAGTAGAAATAATAAACAAAATCCAGGACGGTATCAAATTAAGACACTGATGACTAAAATAAAAAAGAAGCAGTGCAATCTGGGAGAAGATTTCCCCACTTCTCCTCTGACAACGGATTAATATTGGACCTATATAAAGCACTTAAGGATTGAGAGTCCACTTCAGGGATCTGTCCAGGAGATTCCCAAACTACTAAACGGTCATTTGTATTACTATGCTTATTGTAGCACTATTCATAACACCCCAAACCCAAGTGCCCAAGAACAAATGAATGGATAAAGAAACTTTTGTGTGTGTGTGTATGTGTGTGAGTGTGCATAAGTGCGTACCTATGCACATATGTATATGTGTATACACACAATAGAATGCTAGTCAGGGATAAGAAATAATGAAACCATGTCATTACAGGTATGTGGGTAGAACTAGAAGGTATTATACTTAGGATAAGGATAGAAATAGTATAGTCACTCTCTATATGTGAGATACAGTCACTTATTACAGGCACAACAAATGGCTGTAGACAACAGAACTGGAAAGCCGGTAGATAAAACTGAACTCCTTTGGTGAAGAGAAGGTTGGATGGGAGGAATCTTGGGAACACAGGCAGAGAGAAGCAGCCACTTCGGTGGCTGTTGTGCTACAATGAAACATGCATGAAGCCACCATTAACAGCATTAGAAATTACAGTAAAATGTTACTGCTGGCTAAGGGTCTTAGGACGTGGTGCTGTTGGCACCTTGATTGTGATGTGTGCCACACTGGTGTGGGGATGTTGATAATGATGATGGGTGGTATAGTGAAAGCAACTTCCATTCAGTTTTGCTACAAACATAAAGCGGACATAAGAAATAAAGGCTTGGCACTGAGACATAGCACAGTGGGTAGGTTCTGGCCTGTAGGCAGC
The DNA here is from genome assembly GCA_021461705.1 of Cryptotis parvus. Lineage (NCBI taxonomy): Eukaryota > Metazoa > Chordata > Mammalia > Eulipotyphla > Soricidae > Cryptotis > Cryptotis parvus. The sequence goes on from JAJIBD010002883.1 coordinate 136,146, forward strand.
TGACCCTGGTTCAATCCCTGGCATCTCATTTCTCGAGCCCACCGGGAGTGATCCCCGAGCACAGAGCCAGGAGGAAGCCTTGAACACAGTTGACTGTGGCCCCAAACAAACAAATTAAAAAAAAATAAAAGAAGAAAGTCTATTAAGAGAAAATTAGAGTAAGGGTATTTGAGCATAGCAAATGCCACAATGACAACTACAGCAACAAATGACTACCACAATGGCAGACACCCATTGTATTTGTTCCTATGAAATCACTATAACTATAGGAGTTGTGTACATGCTGTGCCCTTCACAAAAATAAAATTATAATGACTGCATTCTATTGGCCTGAATGTTTGCATTCTACATAACGATTTGGCAGGTCTATGTTATAGAATACAGCAGTATTCAAAACATGTGATATATTAATTATATAAGTACCTTATGATGAATTTTCTGCTATTGATATTTAGATAATTTTCAGCTTGATATTATAAATAATACTACTATGGACATTTGTCTATGTATGTTTTTGCTATATATACACATGGATGCATTTTCATTTCTTTCTGAATATTTGACATAATTTTCTATCAGCCTGAATAAACAAATTTGCCATATTAATTATTTTAGTGTATGTGTACTCATGATTCTCTCAGTATTTTTTTTATTTGAAGTTTTATATTTTACTTTGATTTTTGATGGGTATTTCACTAGCTTCACTAGATTGGTGTCTCTTTCTCAGAGATTTCATGATGACATTTCATTTTCCTCAGTTTCACTTTTTTGTTACCTTAAAATTGTTTCATAGCATTTTGTGTGTGTGTGTGTATATATATATAGTATATATGTATATATGTATATTTAATACTTTTTACTGTATGCAATTTGATTTATCAAACACTGATAAATCAAATTGCATACAGTAAAAATTATATATATGTATATATACACACAAAATGTATGTATATATATAAAAATATATATATATATAAAATATATATATGTATATATATACATACACACAAAATGCTATGAAACAGTTTTAAGGATGGTCAGACTTCTTCATCAAGACTCTGAACGAACGATTTGAGGCTCTTTTGTATTCCTGAAGCAAGCAGATGCCATTGGGCTACACTGGCACGTGATAGGATCCAATGAAAATGTTACTGGCACCCGCCGAGCAAATCGATGGATAACAAGATGTCAAGTGATCAAGTGATGCAATTTGATAATATTTTCCCCCAACTATTATGACTTTCATAATTTTTCTCTGGTGATTTATTTATCAAAACTTTTTTAATTGAGAATTCATAGTCTACAATCCCAATATACTGTTTTACAATATAATAATGCTGAAAGTGGCGACAATGCCATTGCTTTACATGGCAAGGCTGTCCCACTGCACTGTTGTGTTGCTTCAAGATCTCTCCACCATTTGCCTGCTGTGCTCTCCCTCACTTTAACTTCCTCATTTCTGATTACTTGATTTTAAAACTTGATTCTCTGTAAATCCTTGTATTCTTTCACTTTCCTCCTCACTCACCTTGCTTGAAGAACGTTAAATTTCTTGAACCTGTGAACTTCATAAATCAGCAAAATTTTGGTTTGATTTTATATAGTTTTCCTATTTATTTTCTAAGACTTGTTTCCTTCGTCTCTGTGTGTGTCAGCAGAGGTTTGGGTTTTGCATAGCAAATAAAAACAAGAAAAAAAATTATGCTAATTTTTTACTGCTTTTTAAGTTTATCTTTGTTTACAGCAGATCTAAATAGCTATCAAATACATCCAGTATTTTTCTCTCTTAACATTAATTGGTTAGCTTGATTTTTTTGTTTGTTTCTTCTCTATAGTTTGTATTTTTCTCACTCTATGTTTTTATTTGACTCTGAAATTAGCTGTTGTATAGTTATCTATAATTTTTGGAAAATTCTTTTCTGATTGTACTATAACCTTTGGTATTTTGAACTCTTGGTTTTTGGTTTGCATCTCTTTGATGGTAGGGGAACACACATTTGCTTCTTCGATTTCTGTTCATTTCTATTGGTAAGTGATATAAGTGTAACTGTAATGATTATTAAATGTCAAGACATAATTGCTTCCTTTTCAGGAGTATTAAGATTTTAAAAAATTAAAAATACCTTAAGATTGGAGCAATAGTACGGTGGGTTGAGCACTTGCCTTGCAGTAGACCATTCCACGTTTGATTTCCAGAATCCCTTTTGGTCTCCTGAGCCTGTCAGGAGTGCTCCTTAAGCACAGAGTCATGGGTAAGCTCTGCACACCGCTAGGTGTGGCCTTAAAACATAAACAAGTAAAGGATTTTTTTAATGACTTTGGGACAGCATTCATTAAGACTTAACCAATTTAATCCTTTTGAAAGTGATTTTAATGTTTTCCTAGGAAAGTCTAGAGAAGTTCTTCTATGAATGCTTCCTCTTTCCCCAAATGCTTTTTTTTTTACTCTGGTCAGTAAGAAATCATTCACATACCATTATTTTGTGAGCTTTAGAAATTGCTTAGCTTATATTTCTGTGTAGTTGTCTTTGCCTAACCAATGGAAATGTCAGTCTGTGCTGTGTACTTTTGTTTTTTTGGTATTCAGCAAAGGTTCAAGGTGACCCAAAATAACGATCTGGAGCTCAAACTCTGTGTAGCTGCTCAGACTGAGATTTCTACCCATAAATTCCATTTGCCTTAATCATCTTGAACTCAGACTTTAATTATCTCCCCAGTTCAGAGACTACCTGCCTTTCGATAGGGTCCTCAAAAAAGGCCTCGAAGCAGAAAGACCAGATGACCTTAGGGCTTACTTAGTTTACTTGTTTTCTATCAGTATCATGGCACTATACTACTTGCTGCTTATTATATAAATAATTTTATATACTTTTGACATGTTTTCTAGTTTATTGTGGGAGGACCAGTGTTCTTGCAGTTACTTCATCAAGGCCACAAATTCAAAAGAATTATGAACACTGTAATACATATCAGAACATAAGCAAGATGAAATATATGTCCCTGAATCCGTGTGATGAACACCATGCAAACATGTATATGATTAAGTATTCAAACACAACTTGCAGACATACAAAAGAAACAAAGGCTATCAAAATAATGAGACTCTTTGAAAAAGAAATAGAACTTCTAGAAATTAAACTAAAGATGTAAAGAGGGAGACACATGTGAGATTTGGCTCTGAAAGAGAATTGACACAATCATTTTTCTATATACTTGAATGAATTAAATTTTTTGTAATTGCAGCAGACTATATTACCACTTGAGACTATTAAAGCTGATTTAAACTTTTGGGAAGACTGTAAGATTTTACTTTTTTTCCTAATTCCCACTTTACCTACTTTACCAACTCACCAAAGTAGGTAGTAGAAGAAAAAATAATAATAGAAACAGGAAATTAGGTAACAGGATAAATGAAATGCAAAATTATCTAAATTGACACATAAAATTATTTTATATATTTTTAGTGAAATGATAGAACAGAAAAGATAATTCTTTAAAGCACTCAGAGGGAAAAGAAAATATGCAAAGAAGTTTCCTTACAGTTCCTTTACCAGTTTTCTGTGGAGGCAGGTTATTTATAAAAGGTATGGAAACTATACTTACACATGTTGATTTCCCTTAGCCTACTTTTCTTCTGACTTTTCTTAAGGTGTTTTATGCAGCATTTAATTTTTTTGGGTGTGACATATTCAGTAGTGACCCACGCTCTGGGGCCATGTGGTATAAAAAATTGAACTTGGGGTTGGTTACAAGCAAAGCAAAAACATTAATCCCTGTTTTTTCTCTCCAGCTATAGGTCTTAAAAAATTTATTTTTTCTACCCTTTTATTTATGGCTGTTACAGTATTCAATACAATTAGTAAGGACTGTTCAATTCTGAGGATATGAAAAGAAAATAGTTCAGTTTCTTTTTTATTCTTACTTCTTTTTTAAAATTTAAAACTCTATTGAGTCATAAATCCTGGAATGTAACACGGACTTCTAAAAATTGTCATTATCTGCTCTCTGATGGCTAATTAGCAGTTCAGGCATCATTTATATTAAGGTTTACATTTTTCCATATAATAGATGTGACACAGTCAACGTATTCATTATTCACATTTGACTCAATTTCTAGACTTAAAATAATTTTTAAGTGAATCATTCTATTATATTTATAATATTGGAAGAAGTTATAGCTAAAAGGACAAAGAACCTCCAGCTCCGGGCACATCTCTTTGACTCCACCGTTCTCCCTGCATTAACATACACCTCAGAGACCTGGGCCCTACGAAAGCAGGATGAGAATGCTATTCGGGTCTCCCAGAGAGGAATCGAAAGAGCTATGCTTGGAATATCACGCCTCACTCAAGTGAGAGAAGGAATCGGAGTTCTGACCTCCGGAGAGAAGGAATCCGGAGTTCTGACCTCCTTCGCTATTCCAGAATCAGGGACGCTGTCTCGCTTGCCAAGGCATCGAAAATCAGATGGGCTGGACATGTAGTGCAATTTGGAAACAACTGCTGGACTAGAGCCGTTACCGACTGGATCCCACGGGATGTCAAAAGATCACGTGGCCGCCCACCTACAAGATGGTCAGACATCCTTGTCAGGACCCTGAAGGAACGGTTTGAGGCTCTTCATATTCCTGAATCAACCAGATGCCATTGGGCTACATTGGCACGTGATAGGGTCCAATGGAAATATTACTGGAGCCCACTCGAGCAAATCGATGAATAACGGGATTCAAGTGATCAAGTGATTGGAAGAAGTTACTAATTGTTATCACTGAATTTTCTATGTAGCTTTTTATTGGCTATACTTTCTTTTAAAAAATGTCTTGGCTATATCTTCTGGTTTACTCCAGTCCGTGTGCTCAGGGATCACTGCTGGAAAGGTTGCACATGGAGTACCAGGGTGGGGTGGGTGCATGCATCTTAATCTCTGCACCATCTCTCCAGCCCTACTCTTGTTTGTTTTAGTTTTGGTTTTACTCTAAATTTTAAAATCATCTTGATCAGTTCCAGAAAAATGGAGCCATAAGTACTATTTAGGCACAAAATTAATTGTACACATTACATTTATAAAATTAAATTTGAAATTTTCTGAAAACAATCTTACAGTGATGAATAATTAGGCAAAAAGAATCCTTAACACAACCCCACAAAAATGCAAGGTATAGAAGATATTTTTATACTCAATACTTGGCCTCATACTGTACATGTACTCATACTGAATTGCACATATAGAACATACTCATGCTTTTCTAATTGATCTGGAATATATGAAAACAAGCTTGTACATTTTGGAAAAGCAGGAGATAATTTTAAACATTACTATCTTACAAAATATATTATCTTACTTACATAAAAGTATGAACATTTTTAGAAGAGCTACACTCATGCCTAATTACTATCTTAAAAATATATTATCTTACTAACAAAATGTATGAACATTTTTAGAGTATCTACACTCATGGAAAAGATATGTATGCATATAGCAATAAGAATCATATTAAGTACATATATTGGAAAAATCCCATGATTGTAAGAACAGAGTCACAGAATGAAAAAAAGGGAGAGAGTACGAACACTTATTTCAGACCTAAGAAAGTACATGGCATTGAAAATAGAAAGCATGCTCAACTTTATTATTAATTAGTAAAATGAAAACCAAAAACACAATGAGATATAATTTTACTCTGACAAAACTAAAGAAAAATATAGTCTCAATTACCAAATACTTTGGGGGAATACAAAACTAGACATTCTTACAAACGTATGGTAGTTGAACCCCACTGGAAAGATGTTTATCATTAACTATTATAGTCATCCACGTGCAGTTGCTATCAATGAGTATGTCCAGTGCTAGGTTAGTAACACAGAGGCTCCTATCCAGGTGTGATGCAAAATAGGGACCAGAATGGTAATATCAAAAAGGGCTTCTCCCACGAGGGGCTCTAGTAGGGCAGCTCTTTGCTCTATGAGCAGAATTGACATGAAGAGATTTTGGAAGCATCATTTTTTTTTGACATTTGGGCAGCTGGTGATCCTGGTACCCCAAAGGGGTGAAATAAAGGAATGCTAATATCTACTTTGTTCTCAAGAATGAAAAAAAAAAGAAAGAAAAAACTAACCAAATTCCTTGCGCATAAAGAAATAATTACTGGGGTGCATAGTACAGATCATTCTTTTATATACACATGACTATTGTACATGCTTATATATTTTAATATGTTAATTGTGTACATTGACTTTATAAAATTAATGTGTACATATTAAATTTATATTATGATACATTTCATTTATATTATATATAGTATAAATCTTATATCTACAAACATTTATATTGCATACATTAACATATGAAAGCATATATAGTGAATATATTTGTTATGCCAATATGATAGATGTCCTTATATGTTTGTAATATACACCTTTATTATGTATGTGTATATGCCCCCCACCCCGCTTAAGATAAAGCAAACCAAATAATATATAAATTAAAGGTATATGTATTTTCTGTGTTGAAAATAACACAAGGGAATTGATATTCCCAAATTTAGAACAGTGGTTACTTCTGGGAAAAAGTATGGGTGATGTGTTCATAAGGGAATTCAACTCAATTTATAATGTTTTAATTTCTAAGCTAAATTCTCTTTTGATTTTGTCTTTGTATTATTTAATATGCACACAATACAAAGTATACTATTGCAAATGATATAACTCAAATAAAAAGTTGATATTGTAATTAAAACAAAATAAGAACCGTTTAAATTATTTCATTAAGGGGTCGGAGCCATAGCCCAGCGGGTAGGGCGTTTGCCTTGCAGGCGGCCGGTATCCGGCATCCCATATGGTCCCCGAAGCACTGCCAGGAGTGATTTCTGAATGCAGAGCCAGGAGAAACCCCTGAGCATTGCCGGGTGTGACCCCCAAAAAAAAAATAAATAAATTATTTCATCAAATTTTGTCATTTTTATTGTATATTAATTATTTCTGCTATAAAATGGTTCTTTTGCATCTTGAAAATGTTAGAGAGTTACTCAAAAGTATGTATTTGTTCCTTTCTGGAAAATAAAATGCTTGCCAGAGCAAATAAATTGGAATATTCTCAGCTACATTGGTATTAAACATTTCCCTTTCATACCAATATTTAAAGTTGTTCTAAATCTGCTTTCATGAACATGCCATTTGAGCTAATTACTTTATAGTAAATGCAGCTCTTAAATAATTGCTAAACCTTGGGAAATGCTTTCAATAATTGACTTAGTTTTCATAAGCAAAACTTGTGTTATTAAATCTAAATTAAATACACATTTGAGACACTTAAAGTGTTAACGTATCAGCGCTTTAATAGCGCCAATGGAAACAACTTGTAGAACTAATACCAAAAATAATTCAAACATTGCATTCAGAATCTTTTTTATTGACATATTTTCTTTCATCTGAAAATATGTATGAATAGTGTCATTTATAATGTGTTTTCCGATCTGTTGCCATGAGCTAACTCCAAAAAATATTTCCTAAGTAACAAATTTTGTGTTTCTATGACCTGTAAAATGAGAGAAAAACACACTGATAGGCAGTATAAGTTTAAATTGGTGAAGAAACTTCACAATATTAAAACAGATAATGTCTTGTTATCTGTGCACACATACTAATTCGTCATATTTTTTTTACCTGGCTCCCCAAAGAATTGAAAGAATCGGTGAATATCCATTAAGAGATAGAATCTCTTAATGGAAAATGAGAGAACACATGATCAGGGTTTAACTTTCAGTTTATCAAGTTATTTATGATATAATTGCTAGTGCATCTTGACATTTCTTGATGGTCTTGTGCAGATTCGCTCTTGATAATTCTTGCCATCACACAGCCAAGTGCTTTAGCCTTCATCTGCAGGGGGCGTCACTCTGGGTGCTGAATCACAGCTGGATGCTTGGAGCAGGGACATGATATCAACTCAGATATCAGATAGCAGAGGCACCATCTTTGAAAACTCCACTGCATTTTCGTGGCCTGGGATTCGTGGTTGGAACAGCTTGTGTATGCCTGGGCTTGGAGAAATAGCATCAGCTTTGCATGTTTAGCTTGGTCACACAATTTTTTTTCTGTATCCAGAGCAAGAATAACCTAATAACTTGTTTATCTGACAGAAGATGTCAAGTACCGTGGATCTAAATACAAGTTTAAAAGCGTGACATAAATATTTCTTATTTTCCATTGGAACCCTTCCACGTCCAACCACTCACTTGACTTTTTTTCTTGATCTTCCATAGGACTCAAAGAAACCATAATTTTCTCCTCAAACACCAAATGTTGAGCTTAGATTTCTTATATTAAGAGAAATTCCAGTTCCAAAGTTTCTTATTAGAATACTCAATAAATAGAATATATTGAAATCATTTTAAACATCAAATTAATATTTTTCCTTAAATGATATTTGTCATTTTATGTTTGTGTGTGACCGCACACACATCTAAATGAAGACACATAACATAATAGAGAAAGCACATAGAATTTTGGTTTTATTTAGAGACCTTGATTTCTGAAACCAAGACATCTGAGTCCAAACCCCATCTTCACAATGAATTAGTAGGACTTCGTTATCAATTACTCATATTCTTTCATATGTGGTAAATAACTTCAATCGCTGTAATTTGCATTCCACAATAATTGAATGTGTGCAATAAATATGAGAATGCCAAAGACAAAAATGACCCTCTCACTCTGATTCCTTTTCAATCATGAGTGAGGAAAAGGAATGTGAATAATGTTCAATTCACCTCTATGTTGAAATATACTAAAAAAAAATCAAGTCTCTAATAGGTTTGGAATTGAACAAACTCACACAATGGTTTCTTATTTTAGCTTTACCACTCCATGACATTTTAAAACCCTCTTCCAATCCTCACATAATTATTTCTTTCTCTAACACTGAGTCATAATCACATCATTTTCTCATCGATGAGGGATAATTCATCCCACCTCATCAGAGCTTCCCTTTATTTTTGTTTCTGTGGGCCACAACTATGACTTTTTAAGATTTATAAAAGAAGTCAGAAAATTGTACAAAGGATAGATTCCCTTGTACTTTAGTTAAAGAACTGTGACATGTATGGTTTATTTCAGTGTAACGTAAATATAATAATACTTTAATGAATGGCTAGAGTGATAGTACAGCGGGTAGGGTGCTTGTGTTTCTAACCAGGGTTAATTCTGGCCAGTCCACTTACGGCATCCTGAACCTGGCAGAAGTGATCGCTGAGTTGCAGAGCCTGGAGGTTACACCTGAGTACAGTCAGGTGTAACCTCAAAACAAAACAAGCGAAGCATATTTTGATGATGAAGCATTCAAGTTAATATGCTGTTACCCAATGGAATGATATTTTATAAACATGGATAGTTTCTATTTACATATTCAAAAACTCGTTAAAACAGACTTTCGAATCTTTAAATTTTTATCTCAAATGACTATACATTTAATTCAAATTAGAAAGTATGTTTTATAAGCTTACATATTTTTTTAGAAAATCAGCTATTCTATGAAAATTTGTGCTTATTTTGTAACAATATCTTTAAAGGGTTTTCAAAGGAAAACTGAAATCTATGAATATAACGGACAAGTGAAGATGGAAAGGAAAATGAGGTTTGTCATAATTGCAGACTAAGTTTGGGAGAAAACTGAATTTTTCAAGAATATAAAGGTTGGTACTTGAGATAAGATTGAGATAAGAGATGTACAGTAATAGAAGATAAGACTTTACTCCTGTCTTCTTTAAGCAGAAACAAATATCTGAATTTGGTCACATGTACACATATATACAGATACCTGTATACATTTATATATACCTGTATATGTGTATATATACAGATATCTGTATATCTGTATATATTTATATACATATATGTGAATATATACACCTATATACAGATATGTACATGTCATGTATACAGATATATACATGGCATCTATATATCTGTATATCTGTACATATGGACAGATATATGTATAGATCATATTTACATATACATATGGATATATATGCACATATACATATGATCTATATATGTACATATGACATGTACATACATGACATGTATATATCAGACACACATAGATATACATTTACACACAATACACACACATAAATACACACACGCGTATAAAGTTTGGGGGGTTTTCTAGGATTTTACAAGTTTGCAAACACAGGATTAGAGGGATCAAATTAGCTTTACAAGCTTTAAAGTTATAGCCCCTGTAGGGAGATCAGTTCAGTGCCCAGTGCTTGGTGTTTTCACTCTTGACCATGGGCAACAGGAATTTCTGGAATGTTTTCCAATCCGTCAGCATTGGAGCTCTGTCTCCATTGTTTAATCTGATTGTTTAATCTAGTACAGACCTTGTTCCTGAGTCTGGCTTTTTGTTTTCATTGAGCGAGTCTTTTTTTTTTTTTTTGTTCTTTGTTTAGTTTTTTTCACTTTAAATGGGATTGGGCCCCTTGCAACATATTCTTATTATGAGACTATTCCTTGGTCATAATTGAAGGCACTTTGAGTAAACGCCCAAGTCAAAAGGGGTCAACAAGGGGCTGTTTCTTGGATTAATACCAACTCTAAATGGAATTTTATGACCCTAGTTGTGGGAAATATAGGAGTAATTTCCTATATTTAGCAAGGAAGCTTTTCACTTATGTATGCATCTCTACTAGGACCAAAACTTACAGTTGTGCGCATTTAGCTTGGAATAACTCCAGAATATAACAGTCACACGGATCCTGTAGAGACTTCCAAAGCTATTATGACCTTACTCCAGCAGATGGCAGTAAAATTTATTATTTTATTTATTTATTACTTTATTGGCACTATATTGCAATAAGCACAAGTTGTAGTAGGGTTGAATTCCACTGCCAGCAGGGTTTGAAACAATATTATAAAAGGCTAAAAATTCCTTATTAATGAGTGGATATATGCTGTATGTCAATGGAAAGAGCTGGAAAGTTGTCATAAGTGCTATAAAGTGAATTATCAATTTAAAATTAAGAGAATGGTGGTTCAAAAAAATTTAAGTTCTTGTTTCAGTCCATTTTCTGTTGCCTATGAAAATCTGAAATCTGTAATCATTCTACATCGCTACCTTGGCAGTATATTCTGAGAAGTGAGAAGCTGGCACATGCTGGCATGGATACCTAACAGCCACACCGTTTCCTTTGACAAGTTATTAACAGAAATGTTTCACTGAATCTGATGGCTTTGCTTTACTGAGGAAGCATTTCCTGCCAAAATATTTCTTTTTGCATTGGTGCCAACTGAAGTGGTCGATTGTTACTCTTGCGTCAAATCTTTCTTACCTCCTTTGTTCAACTGGAAGGAAATTGCACAGACTGCACGTTTCAAAAAAGTTATTATATAATATTAATTTTATATCATTTCACTTTTTCCACCCTATTTTCTCTGTCAGTATTCTAATACAATTTTCATTCATTTCTCATAAAGGATTCTGTTTGTTGTTTCTCATATTTCTTCCACTTTCCATCTATTTAGCCAATTACTCTCTCTATGTATATATGTATATTTATATATGTACGCATATGTATATATGTGTATATACATATATATTCTCTATATGTGTATTTATATGTATATTTATATGTATATTCTATGATCTTGTGATTTTCTGTGACTTGTGCCTATTTATTTGGTGTGTGAGTAGCAGTTTGGGTGAGATCTTGACATCTAGCTCATTTCAAATGTTAGTAGGTTTTAGTTTTCCTTCCTATATATAAAAATATAAATATTATATATATACATATATATATACTCTTTCTCGTCTCTTCTCTGTCTGCTTATCGGATGTGAATTTAGAAGGGTCGCATTGTCACTGTCATCCCAGACTCTTCTTGACACACTTTAAATTAAATTTGTGTATGTTATGTGTGTGTTAGAATGCAGCATGTATTGTGAAATATTTTTATGTTTATTACACTTTTATATCTATCGATTAATATTTGTCAGTACTAATCTTCATTATCAGCAAATGCCAATGCACAAAACTTGTATATAAAATGTTAGTAGTTACGATTTAAAACAATTTGCAATCATACATTTGTCAGTAACTTTCCTTACCTGACTTATTATGAACTGAATATTTTTAAAGGTATGCCCATACACCCTTAGGTAAATAACATGTATCTATAGATATTCATATATAATATGATAGACCAGTGTCTTGACTAGCATAATGCAATAACACAGATGAAAATTGCTCATTCAGAAATGGATATCTAATGTCTCAATATTTGGAATAAAAGTAACAGACAAGGAAATTCAATATCTGTATGAGTCAAAAAGAGAATATCTGTATGAGTAATCTGTAAGAGTTAAATAGAAAATATTACTCATCTGTATCAGTAAAATAGAAAAGTTCAATATCTGTATGAGTAAAATAGGGAAAGTCTTACAAAGAAGCTTAATTAATTAATCTTTATAATTTGAAGTAAAAATATGAATATTCTTAATTCATTAATTTTACAATTTTAAGCAAACAAATCCTAAATACCTTACATATATTTACATAAGCACAATAAAATAGTACTTAGAATAGATAAAAACCTAGAGAGGATATTAATTTTTTTTAAATTTAGAGTTCTAAAGCATTCTTTCAGGACATTTGATTATAAAAATCTTTTTTTAAAATGTCTTTCATCTTCCATTCTGACATAGTTCAAAGGTATTATTTTTTTCTTACATTTTTTCATTTAAGGTATACCACAATAAACTAAATGTTTTGTGTGCTTCATATTGTCTTTCTAAAAATTATTTAATAAATTATATAGAAAACTGGGTGGTATAAAATGTGAAATAATGTGCAAAATTGAAGAAATATAGAAAATTCTCACATAAAATAAAATACTTCTTAGCAAAGTGCATGTGATAATTTAATAAAAACTTTAATGAAAATTCTGTAAAAATATATTTATTATTAAAATTTTTATTATGTACCTATTAAAGATTTAAAAAATGCATGTATTTTATATTTTATGCAGTAATAACCTATCTAGCAAAGAGATGACTGTGATCACAATTAGCGCTTACTATTTACAATGGTATGAACGAAAGCTCTAACTGTATAAAATAATTAATCCTGAGTATATACTGATAGAAATAAGTGCTTTAATGAATCTCTTAAAGACAGAGAATAGGAAAATCTCTCATGTAGAAGAATTCCAAATTGTTTATATATTTATTCTAGCTTCAAGCAAATGGTGCTTACCACTTTGCTAATTATATGTAGTTTTACACAGAAACTTTCCGTCTAGTCATCTAGGAAGGATTTCAGAGGAGAGGAGAGAACAACTTCTGTACCCAGAAAAACAACACTTCCTCAATACTGTGTTAAGATCAACATGACTAGTGATAAACAATGTTGGGTGCACTTGATTTGATGTGATGAAGATAGTGCCTCACCTTTCTGCAGGTATTTCACCACATAAGCCGTTTATAATCATAAGGAAAACATCAGGCAGGTTCCAATCAAAAGACATTCTAACAAATCTCTTCACAAGTGCTCCTTAAATATTATTAAACTCCAAGAAAGTTTATGGAACATACATTACAAAAGTGAGCCTTCATAGAAATGGTGACTCAATTGAACCTTGGAACAGAAAAGCGAACATTAAGTAAAAACCAAGAAAACCTGAAAAAGTGTGGGCTTTATTTGATAATAACGTGTTGGTATTGTTTCATTCCGCATGGCAGAGCCTGGCAAGCTACCCGCGTTGTATTTGATATGCCAAATACCAGTAACAATTATAGACCTCATTCCCATGACCTGAAGGAATGGTTTGAGGCTCTTTGTGTTCCTGGAGCAAGCAGATGCCCTTGGGCTACACTAGCATGAGACAGGACAAATGGAGATGTTACTGGTGCCCGCTCAAGCAAATCGATGATGAATGGGAAGACAGTGATTGTTTCATTAATTACAAGAGTACCCTTCTCATAAAAAAGATGTAGGGGGTATGGAAGGACGGTATACTTCCTCTCTCTCTCTCTCTCTCTCTCTCTCTCTCTCTCTCTGTTGCTGTGAAATGACTTTTCTATGGAAGAGACCACACTGTCATTTTTAATTGTCAAACTGACTCATTAGTCACATCTGAAGATGGAATCTGAAGATTCCACCAATAAGTGAATCCTGATAATATACATAGGTACTGACGAATTGAAACATTTATTACATTGTGAGCCAGTAAGTTCAGTCATCTTGATGTAAATGGTTACTCATGATACCACTGATTGAGCATCAGTGATGGGTGTTGGTGGGGAAAGTGTCAGCAATGAGTGAATTGGCTGTGTGGTAAGTTAGCCCAGCTGCTATTGTGGAAAGTTTCAGGCAGTAAATACAGAAGCTTTCTTTCTGGCAATTAGATTTGAAGTAGTACAACTAACGCTGTCATTCCTGTTAGCTACTTTAAATTATAAACCACTTTACAACCTTAAGGATGTTGTTTGTTGAAAACTACATGTTCTCCTGGAAAAAAAATCAGTTTTCTGTTTAGATTGAATGGTCATTTCGATTAGAGCTCTAGTGTTTACCTGTTTAAAGCAATTATAGAAAACACACATCCTGTTGCAGATATTGTAGTTTTACCAGTCAAGGAACTACTGTGACCTTCAAGAGGAAATAAATAAAATAAAAAAACAAAGAAAACTACTTTATATGAAGATCTAAGGATTTTTAAGATATTGGTAAATTTAAAATAATGTCAAAAATCCTGTTATTATGCTTATCCACCGCTAAAACTGAGTGCCAATAACTTTCTCCTCATTCAAAGTGAACATTATTCAAGGTTTCATTAGAGCTATTACAGCACTTTCATTGCGCTTTACAGCTAGCTCATCTGCCCTGGAATTATAGTAAATAGAAATCTTTCCTTTGGTTGCGATTCATGTTGGCTTTACCTTTTTTAAAAAAATCAGGTCCTGGGAGGAGTAAGTAATGGAATAATAACTAAAAGATGTTTATTCCCCCAAATTTAAGATGTCAATTCACTTATTTTTTTTAAGTCATAAACAATGAACGAACTCTGAGTTAAAATCACACAGAAAACATAGTATCTAGGATTACCCAACAAAACAAAACACTGTAAGTGTTAAATGGATTTTATTTGTCATTCTTTTATTTTTTATTACCAAGAAATGTAGCTCTCAGTCCCATAATAATGGAAGTCACACTCTGAAGTAATTTCTTCAGTTTCTACTAGATGGAGCCAAAGTATTAAAAATATGCCCCTGTGAGTCTATACATTTAAAGGATCCTAAATGAAAACATTTTTATTAGCATAATAAAGCAATAGAAAATTGTAAGAAATAAAATGTTTATTTTTCAGTCTACTCACCAGTATTGTTGGGATTTAAACCTTCATTTACTCATTTTTTCCCCCTAAAACTGTTTGTCAATGTTACATAACAGATTTTTTATCAGATATTCATCACTGGTTAAATTATTGATATTTTCTATGATTTAAATAATTTGGACATAAAAATAATTATTTGGAAAGACTCTGGTGAAGATTCAACATAATACTTTTAAAAGTATTACTTTAAATCTCTTGGCAGGGACCAAAAAGAAAAAGAGAAAAGTAAAATGATCAGTGAGAAATATTCAGGTGTGCTATAAAATCAAAGAGTTGTTCAAAATAGGACAAATTAAAGAAGAAATTTTTCATGGTCCTAGCTATTCTTGACATGTTTTTCTTGGAAAAGAAAAGGGTTTATGATATGTCAGCGAATTGTTAGCGCCATGATTAGTTTATCAATGTAGTGTTCTTTTATTTCTCATATAGCTTATGTGTGACTGTCTGAATGGCCAATTAAGAGACTTAAAAAAAAACAAAAAACTTCTGAAATATTTCTTGTCATAATTTCTAGGTATAATCTTATTTCATAGGAAGTGAAACATTTTAAATACAGAAATAAAACTGAAACACTTTACCTTTTCTTGAGACATGATTTTATTTATTCTCTCTCAGTCTTTCTCTGTCTCTATCTGTCTCTCTCTTTATGTACTACGGATCAAATTCTATGACTTGTACATGGAAAGAATGCATTCAAACACTGAACTACATCTTGGTTTCTAGGAATTTTTTTTCTTTTCCTTGAAGATGCAAGCTTAAAATGTCAACTGCAAAGAAAGTAGAGCTATAGACAAACCATTCAGTTTAAAGAATACAATTTATCACACTATATATATATTTGTTGTAGATATATATATTGTTGGTATAGAAACAACTTAAGCTTTATAATACTCTTCATTATATATATTTATTTCAAGTAAATGAAGTACTCTTGAAAGTGCTTCAATGATAAGTGGTTCTCAGAATGATACTATATAATGATATATTAAATTAAGACTTATGAAATTACTTTTTTAACTCGCATTCACACTCATCAAATTTACTTTAGCAGATTTTTGTTTCTCTGTTGCATGTTCATTGCCAATCTTTCCATATACACTTGCTGTGTATTTCTCTTAATTGGTTCTACTGAATCAGTTTTGTATTTTAGTATGAGTACACTCTTTTTATAAAAAAAATTATTATACCACTGTAAGATATATAATTACAAAGATGTTCATGTTGGGTTTTGGTCATACAGTATTCCACCACCCATCCCTCCACCAGTGCCCACCATTCCCACCACCAATGTCCCCAATTTAATCCCTCCTCCCCTAGCCTGCCTCTATGGTAGGCTCTTTATCACTTCTATGGGTAAACTACGCCTATAATTTCAGTCACAGAACAAGAGGTTTGCAACATACAGGATGTCTGCCTCACAAAAATGGAACTAATCCATGTTTTCAGTTCAGTCAAATAATAGTTAAGGCCAGGTTAAAGGAAACCCAACTAAAGTTAAACATGTTTTATGCATTGTCCTGAAAAAGACAATACAACAATTTTATTGCTCTTTCCTATTTTTAAGTGTTAAATCAAGATTGTATTGCTATAACTGAAGAAAATTTTAAATGAAAGAAATAGCACAATTAATGGTGATAAAGTGATTTCAAGCAAGGTAAAAGAGAAGCTGCAATTCTTCAACTTCTCATTAACATACATTATTATGTATATTGGGACTTTAGAAAGTATAATTAAAATAAAGTGAGTGCAAAATTATTTAGAGGATATGTCAGTTGAGCTGATTATTAGCTGTTTTCATTCTTGTGGACTATTTGTAGAAACTAGTTGACATGTCACAAAGTAAAAAGAAACTGACCAAGGTTAAAAATAAATTTAAAAAAATTGAGGTTTCGAAGAATTTGCTTGTCTTTCAGAACTATGCTGCATAATGGTGTATTAAATTAAGAATCTTGTTCCCAAAGAAATCAAAACACTCTTACTTTATTTATTATTTTATTACATAAAAGTTACATGGACCTAAAGGTATTTCTGCTGCTCAGGACAAATGAAAATACATAACTTTGTAAGGCCAGAAAATAGCTGAAAAAAAATATTGTTTGTACAATCTTTTAGTCTAATTAGTATAAAGAAAAGCAATGATGAGGAAAATTGAATGTGAAGGAGGATGTAGAAAGAGGAAGAAAGAAAATAAAGAAATAAAGTAGATAGATTTGGCACAGTATTAAAATAAAGTTTTAATTTTAATCACTAATTTAATGCAGATATTTACTATTCATAAGGGAGATATCAGTATTAGTGTAACTGTTTTTACTGAAATAGAAGTATTTTTATTTTTTTATGTACAAACTAAAATATATATGGGTTTCCATGGCAGCAGGTGGAATCTTGTTCTGTTTAAAGATATTCTGTTAGATAGTTGAAAAAATCTAACACAAGATCTTGATTAGACAGTTGAAAAAATTTTGGAATAGCATCCAAACTTCAAAGATAGAAAAAATGAGAATTTTTCCTTTGCTGAAAAAGGAAAAATGCACAAAAATGTACTTATTAATGACTTGTGTAAAATGAAAAAAATTGCATTTTTATACCATTAATTTCTGCCATTTTATGGTTCATATGTCTAGCTATATGAGTACATAAAACACTTTAGGGTGCAGTTGACATTAAAGTTTGTATAGTACTATGTTTTGAATGTTAGATATATTTTTTCTGCACTGAGATCTACCCTCCTACTCCTTCCCTATGTAGGGAATGCTAAAGGTATTCTAGATAATCTGTCAAAAATACATTTTGTTAAATATCAAATAAAAGAGTCCAAAGTCATGATGTGCACCCATAAAGGTCAGTCAGTGAAGCAAATTCACCTTTTATCTTTCAACTCTTTAACAATTTTACTCATTAGTTATTAAATCCCAGAAGTTTGTCACATCCACACATTTTTCCAGGGGAATATGAGGGTCAATCAAGGAGTTACCTTTTAAATTCAAGTCCTTCCAGTTAAGTAGTAGCAGGATTAATCCTTGAAAATCCATTTCCATTTATTTTGATCCTTTTTCTCAAATTATTTCTATTAAAGTTTTAGGCCAGCAATTACAATCAAAATGACTAATACTGTGAAATAATATTTCTGCAAATAAAGTTATTAAATGCTTTCAAGTTTTTGCAGGATTATGTGATTTGAGTTGCCATGGACAGCTAGAACAATAATTTTTAAGAACTCCAGCTTTCTTTCTTGAGAAGTTTTGTTTTATATGGCAACCGAAAAGCTGACTGCCTATGGGAAAAGAGGAAAATACATATTATGACTGGTACCTAAAGCCATGTGAAGGCTGTTCTCTTAAAAACAATGCTTAGATTTTTAAAAAAAAAAGCACAAATGATTGCAAAGATATATTTAATGAGCAAAAACCCAGAGATCACGTAAACCCACATCACAGGCTGATGAAGAGTTGGCAAGTTTACTGTCAAATATGAACTTTCCATCCCCAAAAACGGCTGCATAAAAAGGGGAATTCATTAGTTGTTTGTATTAATTTGTGTGAATAATTTATCCAACACTAAAAATGATATGGGGAGGGCCCATTATTTCCCAGAATGTTAAGTCAAAACGATATATAATAGTGTGACTCTTGCCTTTGGTCGCCGGGGATGAAACAGTTGCAGGCTAGTTTAGAATCTTGTCACTAGATGGCATTGTTACTCTTGAGTAGAATTAAAATAATACAATGACCAAATGAGCCAGTTAAATTAGTAGACAATTATCCCTGTTCTGCTCCCCCTTTATGTGATGAAACTGGTTACTTATAGCCTGCAGATAAATCTTATAGGATGCCCCACTCAGTCAGGCTTGTTTTTTCACAAGCTCCCTCTTCCTAGCTTTCACCTCAATCTGTCACACAGATTTGACACCGCATCGTTCCAACAGTACTCAGAAATGACATGTATATAATGTGGAATATTGTGCACATTTACAGCTGGGGCTCTTTCCCTTAAACATTGCTTGCTATATCTTGGCATAGCTGTTCTGCCTAGCTGGGTGTTCTTTGCTTTCTGCACAGAAGGAGGGCCCAAGCACAAACTTCTATTACTACTATTATTATTGCTATTATTATTTTAAAGCCATACTGGAAAATAACATTACTGATTTCTGCCATTTTCTGTTAGCATTTGCAACTTTTCTTTGAGCCTCCTGTAAGCTAATGAAGGCCACAAGACATTCAGGGCAATGCTAACACATGATATTTTATATGATTCAGTTCCATTAATGCTGCACATTATAAATCAAGTTAAGTGGCATTTCTATTGAGAGTGGTTCTTCTTTACTTATTTATTTATTTCCTCAAGATCAACAAGACCAGTTCAATAAGCCTAGCATTTTCTTCGCTGGAATAGACCTGAGCTTTGTTTTCCTATGTTATCATAATCTAGCACTTTTCCTGTTCTAAATGAAAACCCATGGGGGTTGGGGGGGTGAGGCTAAATTATTCCATTATGAATGTTATCAAAAAGCAATACCATACTATTTTTTAAATGAATACAAATCCAAAATGCATTGTAAATTGTGCCCAACCCACACTTAGGTGATACCACCCAAATGTTTAGTGTGTGATTATAGTACATCGTATTTACATATTTCAGAAGAAGTCAGTACAATGTGTTGTGGGTGGTGGTTTCTGAAAATACCTATTCACATCACCAAATGATATTTTGGTTTTATTAAGATAATGGAGTGTAGTTGTTTTGGCAGATTGCAACACAGCTGCAATATACATCTTCAGATTAGGAGTAGACTTTGCTTGTCTTTGCTTATCAACTCAGTACTCCCCATGAATCTGGAAAATTAACTCCTTATGTCCTCCGACGAAAATCTTTACACACACCTTCTGTTCCTATTAAAAGAAGAGGCACAACAGGGCTGAGTTTGCAAAAAATACATAAACCCCTTAATTAATGACTCCTTTACTGTAATTGGTTAATTATAAGCGCATATGAAAACATTAAAAGCATTTTAGAATATAAATAAATGAGTGTTCTACATGAGAATTCAATTTCATGATTATAATGCTTTGTAGAGCATCATAATGTACATAGAAGTTCTGCAGTAGTTTATAATATGATGTAAACTTCTGTTAGACTGCTGTCATTTTGGGCAAAAGGGAAATGGCCAAAGGGGAGTGACTAGTCTTGAGTTCTAAACGGTTTTAAAAGTCTTGAGTCCTCAAGGATGAAAGAAAAGGTAAAATCTGCTAATACAATTCTCAACAATTATAGTACTGATATCTATAGTAATATGATTCCATGAATTTACCAGATCTTAGATAACCTTAGAAGGTGTTTAAGATATTTTTAAGTTTGAGTTTGAGTGTCTTTTCACCTTGTAAAGGAAAATGTTGTCAATTTATTCAGGAATCTGTTCATATGTTATACTGGCTTACCAAGATGTTTAAAGCAAAACATTTTTATTCAGGCCAACACTTGCAAAATATTCCCTCACCTCAAATTTCTTTTAATGCATTTGAGATTTACAAAGTACAATGCTTCTGGTCCAAAAATTGTATTCCAGTTTATATTTCCTAGGACAGCACATTTAACTGCTAAAATTAGGAGTAAGAGAGAATCCTCACTATTGTTTGTATTGTTTCCTATAATGTCATGATGAATTTTGAGGTTGAAAATGGAATCTAATTGCTAAGAATAACTAGTGTTCTGATGAACACTTTTGCTTAGATTATACACACAGTCAAGTATTTTAGCACACTATGCCAATGTGAAATATTGCTTCTATAAATAATTTATAATGAATATACATTTTTATTAGAAAAAGAAAGTTTATTCTTTGTAAAAATATTGGCTGATTTACACTAAAACACATCACTGGGAAAGTATATTTTTATTTGCTTTGAAAGTCCTAAAGAACTTTTATGGGTATCATTTCAATGATCATTTTTAACTCAACACATTTTCATGTGATTTTTCTTTCCCTCTTTTTCCTATGCACACACAGACAGACACACATTCATAGACCAGTATTAGCTCTTTACTTCTTTAGCATCAATTTTAAACATTTCTCTGAAGCTTAAAGGAGATATAATTGCACGAAATTCTATGAATAGAGCTATTTATCAAGTACCCCAAGGGAAAAGGAGTGCTTCACATGGCATAAAACTTTATCTGAAAAATTTTATATATATAATCATTTGTAGTATTTGTGTCAAACTTGGCTCAACTAATTTTGTTGAGTAAAGCAACATTCTTTTTTTAAAATTTTTTTAGATGTTTTTTAAATGAGGAGCTAGAATAAACTTTTCAAGCTATCACTTTTATTGTCTGATTATTAACTCCATTTTAATTCTCCGGGAGTTTTCAAAAATACATTCTTGGCTATAAATAATTCTGTTAGAATCATAATAATAAACAATGGTCATTTTGTTTGAAGTCTACATATTTACAGCTCTGTTGTAAGATTGCCTTGAAATAAAACAGGCTTTTTGAAGACATATTCAAAAATATGTATTAGTGGTTTTAGAAATTTAGTTTTGTTAGCATGCAAATTTTTGAAAATAGTGTTATCTGATCTACTACACGTTTCATATATAATCACTATTCAGTTTTATAAATCACTTTGATGTGCTTTGCAGCAAAAAAAGAGTTGGAATAAGATAAAAATAATCTTAATTATTAGACATATCTGTGCATTTCACTAAACATACAACCTATTAATAGTGTCATTGATTTTATGAAATGAGTTCAATTTGGTTAAAGCAAGTTTTTCTTGAGGGATAGATTGTTGCAGGACTCCTCTAAGAACCTCTGCATCTGCCCTGGATTGCCTCCTGCAGGTCACTTCATAGATAGGGGGTAGTCTAAATGTGGCAGTTTATCTGACCATGTGTTCTATACTGGCTGGTATAAATATTCTCTCATGCTACCACAATCATCGTGGGACTAGCTAGATCTTACCAGCATATTTGCCTGGCCAGGTTGGGTCTCTAAGTAATTAGACCAGAGAGAAATGCTGTTTGCCTCCAAGCTAGCAAGCATGGCTCCCTGATAACTCAAAGGCAACTAAAATACAAAACTACCGTGAAGTAGACGAGACTCTTGTGAAGGCTTGGAGAAATATTTAATTGGCATTAGTATTAGTCTTTGGTACAGAGACATGCCATCTCAGAAACCCCCTTCTCTACCCTATAAAGGCATTTCCAGGCAGATCGTGGCTCAAAACATTAGCATATAATAGGGCCTAGGTGAGGTGCTGGGAGAAATTACCCAAGGACATTTGACCCTTCCTGCTCCTGCTTCCCATAATAGTGGGAGGTCTGAGTTGCAGGGGTATAAAACCAGCCTGCTTCCTCTCTCTCTCTCTCTCTCTCTCTCTCTCTCTCTCTCTCTGGGCCTCTCTTTTGGGCTCTCTTTTTGGGCTTGCACTCCTCTTGGGAGTCTTGTCTTTGTCTCCTCTTTACAGGGCCTTAACACGTGGTGGCCGCCATCTTGGCCTACACATGGCTGGGGTTCTAGCTGGGAATCCTAAGCACAGGTTTTTCCTATTGCTGATTTGTACGCCTGAACCTGTGATAAGTAAAGCCTTTTAAAACTGCATCGGGGGCGGAACCCCCCACATTTGGTCCAACGCCCGACCAATCCAACAAACCACAGCGGAGGAACCGGGGAGGCGCGCCCTTCCCCACTGTCGCCGGCCCCCCACGGCCTCAGAGGCACCCCACGAGGACGCCGGCCGGCAGGGCCGCCCCCACATCCCGACCGACCCCGCGAGCCCAGGAGGGCCAAGGACGGACGCCAGGGGGGCGGCCCCCCCCCCTCCGGACCTGGGCCCCCGGCCCACGGCCCCGGCCCCGCGCCCCGCCCCCCCCTCCATTCCACGCTCCACAAAGCAGTCGAAAGTAATGTTTTAATGATTCAGCACCGAAGCATTGTTGGGAAGGAGAATAAAGAGGAGAAATGACAACAGAACTCAGGGTTAAGTGGGCGGTAACAGAACACTCTACCTAGCATCTTTCAATAAAGACTCCCCACAAACATGCCCTACAGAAATAGGAATTGACTCTGATTGTATAACCTAGAAAAGATAAAGAATTTGCCAAGGGGGGGGGGGGGCGGGAAGGGCACTGGTGGAGGGTGGGTGCGGAACACTTATGACATGCGGTAATAAAATATTAAAACTCATGTCCGATTGGTGGCACTGTTGGGACCCCCCGGCATCCCGACAGTAGATGATGAGAAGAGATTCTTTTGCAGAGATAAATATCAGAAGGTCAGTGGCACAGCAAAAGAATGCTGAGACCCAAATCTGGAGGCCGGGGCTCTTACTTCTGCTACTGCTATTAGCTGGACCATCTTTGTCAAACTTTTAACATGATTGGTCCCAGGTTTCTTCACCTGTAAAGGAATCCTGCCAGGCTTGCTTAAACATTTCTATAGGGCAAAAGAACAGCAAAAGCAGCGTTCTAACTGTTAAGTCTTATAAATGCAAGGTGTTTTTACGCTGCACAGTTTTCTGCTGGGATAAATACTTCTCATGAATATGGGAAGTTGAGTTTGTCTGCTTTTAAAATTTGGCAGTATTATATAGTCAGGTACACAATCTGGCAGTTCACAAGGACTGCCTTCTCTTTACACCAAAAATAATTTGACATTTTGGTAAAAATGGAAAGCATTTAGAATCTGAAGATCAAGTTGACAGTAATTAGGAAGATTTTACTCTCAGAGTACCTCGCACAGGTTCTTAAAGAAATGTTCATTAATATACTGATAGTTACACATAGGTGTATATTTTGCATATTTATAACAAATATTACACTATGTAAAACATGTGATATTATACATATGCACATATGCACACAGCTTCTTCACATTTATACAAAATCATTATTTCCTACTGAGATGGAGGAAAACTAAATTTGACTTCTTTGGGATCAGATAGTTTGTGTTCATTTTATTTCATTTTAAATATCAGATTTGAAGTTAGTCCAAGGACCACCATGGAACAGAAAAATGTGTGTGTCAACATCATCCTTGAAAACTAAACTTTGCCAGGCACAAGCCTTATTTTAGTTCTCAATTCAATTTGATGCAGATAACGAGATTAATTCGCAAGCTTCATTTTAATATTGTCTTTATTTTTAAAAAGCCCATTAACAGTGTCAAAGATTTTGATTAGATAATTTGATCACATTTCTCAAGCCAGATACAAATTAAAGTTGGAGCTAAAACAGAAAATCTTACTGTTTACTATTCAGAACAATCTTCCTATTTCAGGAAATGGCAGAGCTCCAAAAGCCACATGTGTACAAATGAAAATTCATAACATGTTATTCAAACTCCTGTTGTATTTGTGCAATTTACTAATTAGACATGGTAAGTATCAGCACTGAAATATCATAGTAATAGCATTGAAAAGGCAAAAAATTTACTTTCCTCAGTTCACTTCTCTTTATGAATGATATAAAATTCTGTTTAGTAGCATAAGTACTCTGTATATCAAACAAAAATAAAACCTTAACAGTGCAATGCATACTTTAACTGAAGATTCATTTCATCTATGATAAATGGAAAGACTGATGACAGAATACTTTAATTAAGATTGGTGATATCTGGCATAAATCAAGATACTCACATATACAAATAATTTATTCTTCAAATCATGTGAGTTTTGCTATGAAAAAACCAGGTTATTTGACTCATTGGTTTCCAACATGCAGCCTTAAAAAGGAATAATTTCTTCTCAGTTATCTTCCCATTTTAAAAATTATATTTTATTTTTTTTAATTATTACGCTCTTTGGCAATTGATCCTTTGTATAAACATTCTAGAAATATTTAATTATATACTGATAGGATATTAAATTATAAGTAAATGGTATTGAAAGTTAGAGAGGGTGTATAAATGTAATTTTTGACAGGTACAAAAACACTGACTTTCCAATTACCACAATAACCTTTATGTACAATGCCTAGTAAGCCTCAGCTGGGAAGATAATTTTGTTAATAAAAATAATATATAAAATTTACTGGATATCATATCAGACATTGTAACGATTATTTCACATAGATTTTGTCATTTAACCTGTTCATTTTTGTCAATTGAGGCTGTTGTATCTGGACAATCCATTTTACATACTTAGGAGCCAAGGTTTGGAGGTAACTTGTTCAAACCTGATACTATCCTGGTGTCCAATGTAAACTCACATATGTCTGATTTCCTCATTTACTTTATTTAATTCATACACTGACAACTAATATTTTAATTTTCATTTTCTTAATACAGAAGAAGTTGACTACTGCTAGGGACCACACTTGTGTAAGTATTTATTAACAGCCAAGATTTGCCAGAACTGCTTCCAAGTTGAGACTCTAGCAGCCATGTAACTCTGGCTTCCCAAGGCTCAATTAAGTAAGTATCTCGAATGCACAAATTTTAGGGCACTGGAGTCAGGTCACAGTTTTCAAGCCAACCTAAATAGAAAACACTTAATTCATTTTTCAAAAAGGGATGAAAGGGAATAAATGCAATGGGCACATACTGTCTCCGGCAGGTTCCCATGGCAGCATAGTGGGTTCAAGAGCCATCAGACAGGGAGGAAAAAGAAGCGGAATGGGAGGTACTGGATCTCTGACATGGAATCACATCAGAGAGAAAAATGGGAGCTGAGGCAGTGTGATGTCTGGGAATGGAAACAAAGGAACAGATCAGGGGAGTTTGGGGGAAACCTCTGGTAGCACATTCCAGCCTCTTCATTTCTCATTTCCTTGGCCTTACTTTGATGATCAGGGGACACATTAGCCCTCTGTCATTCAACTTCCTCCTTCCTTCCTGAATTTATTTCAGTATCCTTTTGTCCTGACTTTATACATTTGGAGATACTATTAACAGTGCTTATGTATACAAATACATATATTCTTTCAATTTCACTCTATTGTTTCACAGTCTCTGTTATGCAAACAGAAAATCCCTGCCACAGAGAGAACATAGCTTTAAATTTTAAAGAAGAAATAGAATTTTCATATTTCATAATGACTATAGAGTTATAGAGTATATATAAACCAGGCTGAAAAAAAAGGAAAAACATGTTGTAAATTGTTTGTATTGATGATATTGCAGAAAATATGTTTTCTGCTAATCGATGAGTGCATACATATGTACACAGTTCTAAACAGGCCTATGGCTAAAAGACTGATATTTCATGATGATAAAAATATAAAAGTTTTCAGTTTTGCTGAATCTTCTTTGACTACTCTAGCAGTTTATGCAAAAGCTAAAGCTTTTACTTCATTGTAAAATGTTCTCGCGCCTTTTGCCCCAGATCAGTTCAGAGGCGCCTCCTGTGGCACAGACCCCTATTAGATGAACACCTGGACTCGTTTTCAGTTTCTTTGCTTGGCGTATAAACTCAGAAAACTGGGGAAAATAAATGATGCAAAATTTTTAGCTTTTTGGGTCACATCCAGTGATGCTCAAGAGTTACTCCTGGCTCTGCGCTCAGGAATTACTCCTGGTGGTGCTCAGGGGACCATTTGGGATGTCCATGATCGAACCTGGGTTGGCCGAGGGCAAGGCAAATGCCCTCCCTGCTGTGCTGTTGCTCTGACCCCGATGTAATTTTTTATATTAATATCTTTTAATAAATATATTTTGACACCTAAGGAATTGTCAGCGCATTATATGTTCTTTCTCTTATTCATCTAATTATTTGTATACTCTTTATTCACATTTTTAAAAATTAAGCTAGTAATGTTGGACCTTTGGTCATTCCCATTTTTTAGGACCTTATAGTCTTGTTCATTATTTTTTTTTGGATTACCTGGTTCTGATAACCAGTGACGCTAATTTAAAAATAAAGATTTTTTTTGCCTGTCTGCAGATTATTTAATAATGCAAGACTGAGACTAGATAACCTGTTTTTGGGCGGTGGGGCTCACCTTGTTGTGCTCAGGGCTTTATTCCTGCTCTGTGTTCAGGGGTCACTCCTGTTGTGCTCAGGACACCATATGTGGTGCCAGGAATGTAATCTGGGTCATATTCATGCTAGGCTGTTCCTTAGTACTGTAGTACCTCTCTGAGCCGAAAACCCCTTTATTCTGGGACTTATTTATGACGGTGGTGTAGTAGCAATCATGGCTATTTGCCCTAGTGAGTGCAGGTGGTGCTGTTCGAAAATAGATTTGTGGAAGAGTGCCTTTATTACATTTAACTTGAAAGATCTTTTTGTTCTATTACAAATACAATCAATTTAAAAGCATATAAAATGCTGATTTAGCTAATCCATGGAAAATAATAACATCTCAGTTCTGATACCTTCACAACTAAGAAAATAAAACCTTCTGTGTGGCAGTGATTAGTTAGTTATTAATTAATTTATTGCACCAGTTGAAATAGTGTCTTGACTATTAGGAGAAAATGATAAAAATAAAATTTAACATATTGGTAGACTCTTGTTACATTACTGTTCCTAGAATCCTCTAATATTTTTTTCCTCAGTGACTCAAAACTGTGGGTATTATAAAAATCTCTTTTATCTAAAATACATGATTCAATACACCTTTCCCAGATCTATGAAATCACATTCTTTAGTGACTAAGAATATTTTAAAATACGACTTTTGATGGCCTCACTACCTACTGACCCTACACCCAGTTAAAAACCAATATTCTTCTTGGTCAGTAAGCCATAGCAGTCCAGGGTAGAGAAGTTAAGTCCTGACTGACTGAACAAAGCAATGTTGAATTATTGGAAAATGAGAATAGCTTTAACTTTCCATACCCTCATAACTCAGTCATTTGATGAGGCCATAGATAACCAATGGTCCTTTTACCATGAGTAGGTATTGTATGAGCCACCATTTGAAAGAAGAGCTCTGGTCACATCACACAATAACTAATTAAAATACTTTATATACGCTTTGAAATTCATTAAGCTACTTATTTTAAAAATAACTTTTTTAAGTGCAGTAATATACTAGCAATAGGTATGCTTAATATAATCGCTTTTGCCTCTTCTGTCTCTGGAATCTGTCATCTGGAAACAAAGGTGATTATTTTTAATATGGCCAACTTAAAAAACTTATGTCGATGTAAAATTATAGAAGAAAGTTTTATCTTTTAAACAAAAAAGAAAAATCTTTACTATAATCACATTTTTATTTGTACAATCCACAACATGGGACGGTCCACACTATAGTTTGAGATATTTCTCTGTTAATTGAATGTATAAATAACTGGATATTTGTAGGAATCAATTATAAAATCTTATTCTTCCACATACTTTACAACTGGTGTCAGGGTTGATAAATCTCCATAAATCTTGGTAACTAGACTTACTACACTCAAATGTAGTAACTATATTTTCTGAGTGTGGGATACATAGTCTCTTCATATTAGCTCCCACCAAAGGGAAGAAATTGTATGAGGTAGTATCAGACACAATTCTAGTTGGGGAAAGGATAAAAGATACCTTTAGCACTATCATCTGGGGGTTAGAGAAGTGACAAAGAGAGAAAGAGACTGGCTCTCCAACTAAGAAGCTGGATATGGCCACAGTAGCTTTGTTTAGTATCATTAGACAGAGCTGTTAAACAAATAAAATTTGCTTTCCATGTTCTTCAGTGCCAGTCAGCTGGGCGTTTTTAATCATCTGTGAATTTTCAGAGTCCTTCTAAAACCATTACTAAGATGTGAGAGGTTAATCCTACCTCCTGACCTCCTAGAGCTGTGGGCTAGACCTTTGGAATTCTAAAAGGCTGTGAGGTCTCCATTCTTCTGATTTAGTTTCACAAGCTCTTGGGACATCAATTTTTAAAGGCCCAGTCAACAGATGACAGAAATAATTCAAGTTGATTTTTTATTAGAAAGAAATTACTTCACAAACACTGTTTGCTGTGAATATATACAGTTTAGTATCTTTAGCCAAGAAGGACCAGAGCAGAGTGGACCAGTGCACTAGAAAGAATTTGGTAATGCTTTGCAGATAAGTAAATAGCTTATCTAGTCTTCTTTTTGAATAATGTGCATCAACTGCTATATCAACAGTAATCTAAATTTATTAGAAATAATTGGTAAGTGTTCTTACAGCAAAACATAAGGGAGACTACTATAGATAATAAGTCAAGGCACAATAAACATCCAGAAAATCTTTTATTAGCTCTAATATTTGAGAACAACTTGTAGTGGGAACATCTGTCTATTTCTGAAACAGTTACTAACCTTTCTGTCAAATGTTCTTAGACTTTTCTTATAAGCTTAAGTTATAGTACTTATATTGGAGTGCAAAGAAACATGATGGAAAATATACCTTCACATAGGAGAGGAATTGGAGTTGTCCTTTGAATTTCTCATTGTTTTGTTGACACGTTATTTTATGACACGTATGATTTTAAATGCAGCCATTTGGGCTGTGCACCTTCATTTCTCCCCTTCCGAGGACTCTCACATTAAAAAATCACAGACCCTGAAAGAGTTAATGAACTGCATGATTATGGCTGTCACAGTCTTGCTAGAATCTGAGTTGGAAGGTGGTAGAAATCTTGCGTTGGTAAGTAAAGATCTATTTTAAGCCAGAATTTCTTATGTGTGTTTTGGTTTTTCTTTGTTGTGGTTAAGTGTTTGCAGTTCTCTGTTGGCATTTGTAAATCAACTGGTTGAGGTTAAGGATTTGGTCTATGTTAGAGGACCAAAAGCAAAACAAGTTCCAAAGGGATTACGCACTCAATATTAGTATCAGCTGATTATCCCACTCTAAAACCAAACTCTAAAACCAGACTTGTCTCTCTGCTGCCCATGCTTCAGACCAAACTAGAAGCAACAGAACCAAAGACTCCTGAGAGTTTACTGAACTAGTCTAATCCTTACATACACATTGCATTAGTTTGGTATCTGCTAAAATTTGAGACAATAGAATTATCATCTCTAAAATCAAACCTGGAAAGAAGGTCTTCTTGAAATCTCACAAAATGCCAAGATTGGCTTCTGTAAAAAAATCATTATACTAGATCTTTTCAAGGATCAGCTAGTTAATGAGAGTTTGTTGAACTGACAGGAGTATTCATTAAACAGGTAATCTTATCAGTCTATCAAGTAATTATACATGAGGTCTACAAGCATAAGCAAAGGCACAAAACAACCCATTTTGTAGTGAATAAGCAGGATGAAAACAATCTCAATGTTCTCCAAGAATTAACACTGAATTTATTTCCTTTCTCTGCCCTTCTGCTACTATCTCCGAGTTTTTGTCAACCAAATGAAACTGCAGTAATGTTCTGCCATTGCACAGGCAATGGTGTCTTAACTCTTCTCTATCTTCACAACATATCCACATACCAACAACCTCTATCCTTCCTTCCTGTTGGCTTTCCCGTTATCTGCTGCTGTCATCTGTCGCTACTCTCCATCATAAGTCCTTGTTTGCCTGGCTCTTCCTTCAACATGTCAAGAAACGCCCGACTTAGGGCATAATAGCAACTGTTCCTTCAGCCTAGACATTTTCACTATAGATTGTTGGTGAAAATCTGTAGTGAAAAGTTTCTTATTTCCTGTACACCACCGATCCAATTATTTTTGTTTGTTTTTGCCACATTCTGTGGTGTTCAGGGGTTTCTGGGTTCTGTTCTTAGGGATCATGCTTTTCAGTGCTCTGAAAAATCATATGTGGTGTTGGGGACTGAACCAAGGATCAACTGCCTTCAACTTAAGCATTGTAACTCCTGTTATATCTGTAAGCCCTATGATAAGACATTACTTTCTCTGTTAACTAAGCTACTTTAGTAGCAAATAACCCCTGGCTCTCTACCTTGCTCTCCTACTTCATTTGACTTTATAACTATTCTATACATTTTATTTGCTTATCTTGTATCTCTTATTCTAAGAATTGAAACTTCATGATCATAGGGATTTTATTTTAAGTCCTGTTATTTCTAATGTCTAAAAAGTAAAAGGAATATAGAAGAAAATCAATAACTTTTGATTATACTGCATTATTTTGGAGTATACATTATACAGGAATGGAGAGGTGATAAAACCCCAAGGAAAACTGAAAATCTTATTGTTTCTTTAATCACCATGTGAACTTTTACATTCATTAGGATATAGAATAAAGTAGAATGCCCTGCATACCCCACCCCTTTCCAAGCTTACAACTCTATATGAATACAGAAGGGGACTCATTCTTTAGTCCTAGTAAGATAAAGGGCATTGATAGTTGGCACTGTAAGCCCATCAAGTCTCTAACTGTGTGTTGTTCAAGATTCATTCATTTTCCTACCTGGGAAAATAAATATATATGATTGAAAGCCCCAACCCTGAATATTCTAGGTTTTAGATGGTATCACTTGTATCACTTGTCTTTCTGTTGTTCAATCATTTGCTTGAGTGGGTGCCAGTAATGTCTCCATTAGTTGGGAATGAGGTCCATTACTGTTACTGTTTCAAATACACCATGGGTAGCTTGCCAGGCTCTGCTATGGCTCTGGGTTCACCCAGGGGGCCCAGTCTTTTTCTATGTCAGACTATTAACCATCCAGGGCCCATGGGGCAGAGCCCTGGGTATGGATAAGCCTGTCTCTTGTCTGCCACCTGCCAATGCAGCTGGGCACCACAGCCATACCAGCAACACCTCAGGAGGCAGGGTTTATAAAACTCTCTGTGATTTCTATTGGGATAGAAACTTGCTATTGGTTATGACTATTATTTTTAATTAATTATATTAATAAAGAAATGAATATTTGGGAACTTTATATTTTTACTTTTAATTGCAAGAATCTTCATAGCATTGGTCATTGAATCGATGATGGAATTATGCCATTTACTAAGGTCATGTAATCCAATGATATAAAAAAGAATATGAAAACAAACATTAATGTGTTTTTGAACACAATAAATTTAAATTTTCTATAAATAATTGCTGTAAGCAATTTCTAAGTAAAAAAACCATTGGAGCTTATCATTAGAAGCTTGATAAAAGAGTTATCATATGGCTCCCCAGAAATAAGAGGCAGCTGAATGAGAAGTCTAAATGTTTCTTGCATTTTGTTAGGAGTCATCAATAGCATAAATATTTTTCAGAGAGTAAGGTGAAGTGTGTATATATATATATATATACAAATATATATTATACACACACATATAGAGATCATGTACAGATTATGTATACATGTATGTATATATAATATATGTATATATACATGGAGAGATATAAAATGCTTAGTCATTATCAGGTATAGAGTACAAATAAAAAATGAAAAATTGGGGTCAGGAGAAATCACAAAGCAGGTAAGGTGTTTGCCTTTCATGCAACCAGCCCAGGCTTGATCATTAGCATCCAATATGATCCTGAGTCGTCCAGAAGCAATTCCTGAGTGCAGAGCCAGGAGTAATCCTATAGCATTGCCAGGTGTGCCTAAAGGCTAAAAAAAAAAGAAAAAATGGACTCAAATACTCAAATTTTCTTAGAATTTTTTTAAGTATAGTAAATAATTTATATCACTTCAACCTCATTTGCGTAAGTCACTAGTGAATCTAGGTTTCAATACATTGACAATTTTTTTTTTTTGCTTTTTTGGGTCACACCCGGCGACACTCAGGGGTTACTCCTGGCTCTGCACTCAGGAATTACTCCTGGCGGTGCTCAGGGAACCATATGGGATGCCGGGGATCGAACCTGGGCCGGCATAGGCCGGCCACTTGCAAGGCAAATGCCCTACCGCTCGGCTATCACTCTGGCCCCGTTGACAAAATATTTTTACAACTCCCTTTCTCAAGTTAGATTAAGATTGTCAAAAATCATGTCACTGTCAATGTCTCTTTTTGAAGTCTATTAGCAATTGTTTTAAGTATTTTTCTGGCCCCTTGTTGGGTGTGTATTTATTTAGGAGGGTGATTTCTTCCTGATATACATATCCTTTAATTATTAAGAAATAGCCTTCATTGTCCCTTCTGACATTTTTCAGTCTGAAGTCTATTTTTTCAGATACTAGAATGGACACTCACACCCTTTTTGGAGGAGTTGTTTGGTTGGAGAATTGTTTTCCTGTTGAAGTCGTCAACACTGCTCTATCAACTCTTGATAGATTGACAAGACTGAAACTCACCAAAGAAATACTGGTGCTGAAGGAAGAAATGGAAGAAAGAGAGCTGGTAGATATATACAGGACTTTTCATTCCCCAAAATCCAAATACACATTTTTCTACAGCACACATGGAACATTCTCCAAGATAGATCACATGTGTCACTGTATCACTGTATCACTGTCTTCCCCTTCATCATCGATTTGCTCGAGCGGGCACCAGTAACATCTCCATATGACCTGTCTCATGCAAGGAGAGCCCAAGGGCACCTGCTTGCTCCAGGAACATAAAGAGCCTCAAACCATTCCATCAGGTCGTGGTAATGAGGTCTATAATTGTTACTGGTATTTGGCATATCAAATATGACATGGGTAGTTTGCCAGGCTCTGCTGTGCAGGTAGCATACTCTTGTAGTCATCTCAAGATCCAGCATTTATTGATGAACCGTGGGGCCGCTTGTGGCCACATGAGCCGGGATGTAATAGGCTGGTCTGCTGGGTGGAGTTCTGATGAGGGGGAAGTCCGGATGTGGAAAATGGAGGCCCTCATGGAGTGGGGGGTTGTCTGGCTTGTTGTGAGGCTCTGCTGGGGTGGCAGGCCAGGGCTAGAACCTGCCATCCCTCCCGGGCACCTCATGAGTAGCTGGGCACAGGGAGAGCCAGTAGCAGCTCTGCCCCATGTCTGTGAGTCAGGGCCGGAGTGATAGCCCAGCGGGTAGGGCTGTTTGCCTTGCATGCGGCCGGCTCATGCCAGGCCTGGTTCTATCCCCGGCATCCCATATGGTCCCCCGAGCACCTCCAGATCACATGCTGAGCCATAAACATACCTCAATAAAATAAAAAAGATAGAAATTTTGTCAACTATCATTTTAGACCATGATGAACTGAAAATGGAAGTTAACCACACACTAAAACAGAGAACCAAGACAAACACCTGGAAACTGAACAGCTCACTGCTGAACAACCAGTGGGTCATAGAAGAAATCAAACAAGAAATCCAAAGATTCCTGGAAACAAATGAAAATGTAGACACAAAGGTATAAAAACTTGTGAGACACAGCAAAAGCAGTGTTAAGAGGAAATTTCATGGCTATGCAAGTATTCATCAGGAAAGAAGAAAGAGCCCACATAAATAACCTGACTTCACAGCTCAAAATATTAGAAAAGGGCAAACAAAGGGAGCCCAACCCAGGCAGAAAGAAGGAAATAATAAAACTTAAGAGAGGAAATCATTGAGGTGGAAACCCCAAAAAACAATCCAAAAGATTAATGAAACCAAGAGGTGGTTCTTTGAAAAAATAAACAAGATCGACAAACCATTGACAAGACTTGTAACGAAAGGGAAAGAGACCCCAAATAAATAGAATCAGAAATGAAAATGGGGACATCATAACAGAAACCACAGAAATCCAAAAGATCATCAGAGATTACTTTGAGAGTCTGTATGCCATGAAACATGAGAACTTGGAAGAAATGGAGAAGTTCCTGAAGTCCTATAACCTCCCACTACTGAAACAAGAAGACCTCCAAAACCTGAATAAGCCCATCACCATGGAGGAAATTGAAACAGTAATTAAAAGTCTTCCCAAACAAAAAAAGCCCAAGTTCAGATGGATTTACTAATGAATTCTTCCAAACCTTTAAGGAGGACCTACTGCCAGTCCTTTTCAAGCTCTTCCAGGAAATAAAGAAACAGAAACTCTCCCATATAGCTTCTACGAGGCACATATCATCCTGATACCCAAAGCTGGCAGAGAAAACACAGAAAAGGCAACTACAAACCAATCTTCCTGATGAACACAGATGCTAAGATCTTCAACAAAATACTAGCAAACAGAATCCAAAGACTCATCAAAAGATTATATATCATGACCAAGTAGGATTCATCCCAGGAATGCAAGGATGGTTCAACATCTGCAAATCAATCAACATAACACATCATATCAATTAGAGAAAAAATAAAAACCATGTGATCATATCAAAACATACAGAGAAAGCATTTGACAAGATCCAACAGCCATTCATGATTAAAACCCTCCATAAAATGGGAATTGAAGGAACCTTCCTCTATATAGTCAAAACCATCTACCAAAAGCCCACAGCGAGTATCATCCTCAATGGGGGAAAACCTGCAGGCCTTCCCCCTAAGATCAGAGACAAGACAAGGTTGCCCACTCTCACCACTTTTATTCAATATAGTGCTGGAATTACTTGCCATAGCAATCAGAGAAGAAAAGACTTTAAGGACATTAAGATAGGCATGGAAGAAGTCAAGCTACCACTATTTGCAGATGACATGATATTATAACTAGAAAACCCTAAACTCTCAACCAAAAATCTCCTAGAAATAATAGATACCTAAAGTAGAGTGGCAGGGTACAAAATCAATGCCCAGAAAGCTGGCTTTTCTATATACAAATAAGGAAAGAGAAGAGTTATTAAGAAACGATCCCATTCACAATTGTGCCACAGAAAATCAAATACTTAGAAATCAGCTTAACCAAGAGTGTAAAGGACCTGTACAAAGAAAACTACAAAACTCTGCTTCAAGAAATAAAAGGGGGGCAGAGCCTCAGACGCAGCCAGGAGAACTGGCACTCAGCTGTCCCCCTATCTCAGCTGACCATGAGGCCCCCAGGAGGAAAGAGGGGTTTTGGAAGTGGGCCCATCACCTCTGGCGGGTCCCAGAAGCAGCCAGATGAGACTCACCCACCACAATAACTGCCATTTTTGCTCTCCGGATGCTGCAGCACATCAGATCCTGCCCAGGAGGGACACTGACCTCAAGACCAGATTAACAGAGTAACCGAGTTCGAGCCCAGGTAGGCAGTTCCCAGAAGCAGAAGTCACCGGGAATTCATCAGATGGAGCTGGGGCCACCCCCTCCCCTCTCCGTCTTGTCCCAGAGCCTGGTGGCCCCGCCCAGGAGCTCCCCTGGGGCAACCAGCCATAGCATGCAGAGCCTCAGATGTAGTCAGGAGAACTGAAACTCAGCTCTCCCCTAGCTCAGCTGGCCATGAGGCTCCCCAAGTCACGTGGCTGCTTGTAGCCGTGTGATCCATCAAACTAGTGGAACCAATTATGTCCTAGAATGTACTGCATTCCACAATGTGTAGGAAAGGTAGGCAGGAGAGAGAGATAGAGAGAAAGAGAGAAAAGATATACAGAACCCACCATGTAGTTGAGCTGGGGAGGGGGAAGGGAGGTGGGGACATTGGTGATGGGAGATGGGCATGGGTGGAGGGATGGGTATTGGAACACTGTAGAACCAAAACTCAAGCATGAGCATCTTGCAATAGTATATCTAAAAGTGGTGTAATAAAATAATAATTAAAAAAAAGAAATAAAAGGGGCCATGAGGAAATGGAAACCTATTCCCTGCTCATGGATCGGAAGAATCAACATTGTTAAAATGATAATACTCCCTAGAGCTTTACACAGATTTAATGCCATCCCTATAAGGATACCCATGACATTCTTCAAAGAAATTAACCAAACACTCCTGAAATTTGCATGGAATAATAAATCCCCACAGATAGCTAAAACAATCCTTGGGAAAAAGAAGATGGGAGGCATAACCCTTCCAAACTTCAAACTGTACTACAAAGTGGTAGTAGTTAAAACAGCACAGCATTGGAATAAAAACAGATCTGTGAACCTATGGAATATAGTTGAGTATACTGATACTCATCCTCAAATACATGACATTTAATATTTGATAAAGGAGGAAAAAGTAACAAATGGAGCAAGGAAAGCCTCTTCAACAAGTGGTGCTGGGAAAACTGGGCAGCTACATGCAAAAAAATGAATTTGGACCTCTGTCTAACCCCAAGCACAAAAATCAGATTAAAATGGATAAATATCTCAATATCAGACCTGAATCCATAAAGTACATCGAAGAAAATACAGGAAAAACCCTCCGACATTGAAGCTAAAGGCATCTACAAAGATTAAACATCACTAACAAAGCAACTAGAAACAAAGATAAACATATGGGACTACATGAAACTAAAAAAGTTTCTGCACCTCAAAAGAAACAATGACCAAGATACAAAGACAGTTCAAAGAATGGGAAAGAATATTCACCCAATACCCATCTGCTAAGAGGTTAATATCAAGGATATATTAGACACTGGTAGAACTGTACAAGAAGAGAACAGTCAACTCCATCAAAAAATGGGGAGAAGAAATGAACAGAAACTTTGACAAGGGAGAAGTTAGAATGGCCAAAAGACATATGAAAAAATGCTCATCATCACTAATCATCAGAGAGATGCAAATCAAAACAACAAAGAGATATCATTTTACCCCACAGAGACTGGCACATATCCAAAAGAGCAAGAACAACACGTGCTGGAGTGGATGTGGGGAAAAGGGGACTCTCATTCATTGTTGGTGGGAATGTCGACTGGTACAGCCTTCTTGGAAAACATTACGGGCATTCCTCCAAAGACTAGAAATTGAGCTCCCATTTGACCCAGCTATACCACTCCTGGGAATATACCCTTAGGACCCAGACACCAGGGACAGCTGCTCTCTCTGACCTAGTCTCAGGCAAGGTTCAGAATCCTGGCCTCAATTCACTAACAGTTTCCCAACTGACTTTCCCCTACAAAGTATAGTTAAAATTTTATTTCATTGTGTTTTAAAATTACTATACTTTTACCTAATTAACCTAGCACCAGCATTCATTTAAACAGTCCTCAACAATTTTCCAAGTAAAATAACAAAATCTTAAATTATTTTGGAATGTAAATCTCTCAGTTTGCCATTATAATTTATTTTGTATGGCTTTCCTGGATTTTAATCAAGTGGGGTCTCTTATTTAATGGCTCCAGTTCTTCCCCCAGTAGGGAGGGATGGAGGCCTATAATGCAGTAGCCTCACCATGAGTGTACCTTCACCAAGATACTATTGTCCAGTCAGAGCCAAGTAACATACGGTGATTCAACGCATTGTGAAAACAACTGATTCCTCCATATCTTTCATTTTAATGTCCAATCTACTCTCTATTAAAAGAGAAGGTACTTGGAAGAGTACCTTTAAATTTGACTGACATTGTACTTCAGCAATGTAATTCATTAACACTGTGTTTTATTATTGTCTATCTCAAACCTGCTCTTGTAATATACACCTTTTAAAAGCACAGTTGTAGCAAATATTCTGTTGTAAATTTGTGCTTTTTAATGAAAATTTAGATATTTTAGCTTATCTTTAATTTATTGAGAATGTACAATGATTTCCAAGTATTAATATTTAGAAGTCTTTCACATTTTTCACAATATTTAGAAGCTTAAGGAAACTGAAACTTAAATTTGCATCCACTCATAGAACTTTTCTGTCACACATGCTTTCCAGCCTTCCTTCCCCAGTAGGGGCCAATTAGGGAGGAAGACTGTTCTAATTTATTTATTTATTAATTTTTGGGGACCACAGTCTGTTGAACTCAAGTGGCTCAGTCACATGCTGAGGACCCATTTCTGGTGATGTCCACAGTGACAGCACAGGCTTCGCCTACTGAGTCATCTCCTCAGCTTTGGGAGGTTTTATTTTTTAACCTTAATTTTCCATAATTTAGATAATGTATTGCTATTTTATTTATTCATACAAAATTCCTAGGAAATTTGTTACCTCACATTTCTTTCCATTAAACCATGTTTCCCTCTTTAGTTGGACAGGACTTAAGGCATCCCTTGCTCATGTGGCCAATATCTGGTCCATTGGGAGAACACAAGTCTTTCGCCAAATAGACTCTGGTATTGTGAGCCAATCTAGAGCAGTGATCATTACTGGGAGCAGTTGCACATCAGGATTAGATAGCTTATCCATGCTCTTTGATTTTTTATCAAAAAGGTTAAGTTCAGTCAACTTTGTTGTTGGAGGACACACCCTATTGAGCTCTGGGTCTCTGTAAGCCCAGAGCAATTTGCTGAAAGCAATTTGCATTTTGCCCTAAGACTCTCATGCAAATCACAATAGGAGATTGGGGGCAGAATTGGAAAAGGCAGTTTATTTTAATTACATAACATTATGATTCTTTACCATGTATTCAAAGTTAGCTTATCAGAGTATTTCTTCTCATAACTCCCCTTGGTCCTCTCTGTGGGACTAGACATATAACAGAATAACCCTCACTCTGTTTGGATCCTCTGTTTAGATCAAGGAGGGAAGCATACTAATTTGCCTCCAGGCAAGCAAATTTGACTCTTAGAAATACCAAGGCAGAGCACCCTGAACTGCCCTGGGGTAAGGATAAGTACCTCGTGAATGTTTGGAGAAAGATATCTGGCTATATGAAATTCATGGTATAAAAATTATAATGCTTTTCCCCATGTATCAAATCCTGAGCTGCTTTTGTTCTCAGGTATGTCATTACCTTCCTTTGAAAAGCAGGAAATTGGCCCTGGCAAATTAGCATTCGTTTAGACCTGGGCTAGATGTGTTTATATCACTTGTATCATTTGTCTTCCTGTTGTTCATCGATTTGCTTGAGAGGGCACCAGTAATATCTCCATACATCCTGTCATATGCCCGCTCCAGGAATATGAAGAGCCTCAGACCATTCATTCAGGTCATGGGAATGAGGTCTATAATTGTTACTGGCTTTTGGCATACCAGATAGGACATGGGTAGCTTGTCAGGCTCTACAGTGCAGGTGGTATACTCTCATTAGTAGGCTCTCATCTCGTGCATTTAATGATGAACAGGGAGAGATCGGCTTTTCTCTTGGGGAGCTCTGATGAGCTGTAGAGTCTGGATGTTGAAAATGGCGGCCCTCGTAGTGTGGGGGTTCCTCTGGCTTATTGTGAGGCTCTATTGGGATGGCAGGCCAGGGCTAGAACTCACCTTCCCTCCTGGGCGCTTCATGTGCAGCTGAGCACTGGGAGAGCTGGCAGCAGCTCTGCCTCATGTGTCTGAGTCCTAGGTGTGTTTATCTGGAGATTTGCATTTGAGTGCTTTTTTTTTGTCTTCACTGAGACCCTGTCCTTCTGGGCAGGGCTTGGGGCTGTGGCACCTCTTTTTTTGGAAGAAAAACTTGCCTTTTGGAGAAGAACCTCCATCTTGGGTTTGGATTCTGATAAGTAAAAGTCTCTGCTGAACTCATGAATTTTATCCATGCACCGTTGGCTCTCAAGGTAAAAGTGAATTCCTTACTTTCCTTATTGTGGGGGATCCCAAGCGTTCCACTGCACTTTGTAACTTCCAAGTCCATAGGAGATTCATGTTAGTAGTCTCCTAGAATCCTATTTTTTTTGTATTTGAGGTGAGAAGCAGGCACATTCATCTTTTACCCTTTGTGAGGGACTTTATGAAAATCTGTTTTCTGAGTAATCTTTGCAAACCACGACCCCCTCAATATTCTCAATGAAGTCACAAAGTGTAAGTACTTCTAACCATTCTTAGAGAACTGAATGAACAGTTCTCATTCATGTTCATTTAATTTCTCCCTTTTTGTAAAATTTTTACCTTGATATACTATTATTTGATCAAAGTAACATTTTCACTCTAGCACTTTGTTTTCTCTCTAGCCCTATGAAGACTTTTCAGGTACCTCAGGGCTAATAAAGAAAAAACTCCTCTAAAGGTGCTCAAAGATGAGCAGACCCTCACCTTTGTCAGGCGTCCTTTCAAAGAATGACACAGCATGTGCTGTGTTTTAAGGATTGTGTGTTAAAAAGTGTAACTGTAATTTATTGAGAATATGTTATATATAAGTTATTCACTTGATACACAATACAAAGTCAAAACAATTATGCTGTGGTGGAGATAAAGAGTGATTCGATATTATTGGAGAAATCTTTAAAATAACCTTCATTCCACGAGTGAGATTACAGCAGGGGTGAAGATTTCTCACACTCCACTAAACTTTTTTTTGCCTTACTCTCCCCCTTTCTTTTCTTCTATTAGCTTTGTGTTAATCTCTCCAATTAAATCCAACACTCCGTTCATCCATCTGGGTTTGGTGATTATAGTTGTTGGAGAATATAGTTCTTAAAGATCAACCTTAAGTCCTCTTTAGTTGCCTTTTCTAAGATTATTCTTAGTCAACTTCTAATTTTTATTCACTGAATTAATTTCATAACATTCCATAAAAATGCATACAGATTCAATAACATAATTCCACATGAATAAACCCCAAAACTTACAAACATGCTGCTTCCCATATTTTAGTAAATTCTCAAGCATTGGATAAATTCAGTTTTCCTTGGGGGTAGAAATTTTTATTATTGTACTTTTTTTTTCCCCTAGCAGATTCTCCTGTAGTTCAAATGAACCTTTTGTATATATGTTGTTTTCCACAAATATACCTCAGATGATATTTTGAATAAGTCTTGGGAACAGACTTATTTTCAAGGCATGATGCAATTTTACATATTTATACCATGGATAAGTTTTGCTTATTTAAGTAATTTTATTTATGCATCATTGTCTTTGGTTAGTTTAATCTGAAAGAAAATGTTCCTTATCTATATTTGCTTTAGCTATGATTTTCAATCAGAAAGGAATTACAGTTGAATTCCAAGAAAGGTGTTGTCCTGTATTACACTAATTTTAGAAAGTACACATGACCAGTCTCCGAATGGAGTATGTGCAAACACCATATTATTTACAGCAAACTAAATATAATGCCTTGATTTGGCACTGCCTGCTTGATATTTCTCTTGAAAACTGTTACATATGTTTGTTTTGAGCTTCTGCCAAAATAGCAAGATTGTTAAATATCTTTCATGTACTCCTTGTTAAATGCAAGGAGAGAATTAAAAATACCTTACCATAACTTTTTAGAAAAGACCAATGTATGCTTAATCTCTTGGAATAAAAAATTAATTTTTTTAGAAAAATTATAAATGCAAATGCATTATGTTTGTAACATGCCAATATTCATTTTTATACCTAAACCAACTCTATTCATCATAATGTTACACATTTATCAATTGCAAGTAAAATGCAGTGAAATTATAATTATGCAAGAACTGATTATTCATTTTGTCAGTTAGTCAAAGCTTTTGCATCCCCTTCTTCCTGCTGTCCACCTTTTGGACAGTTATTGCCTTGTTAGTTTTTCTACTCTTTGCTTGTTAGTGAGATTGGCAGGGAAAGGAAAAAGGTGTGAAAACTTAAAATAGAGGATATTATTACTGGCAAGAATTTCTCCTAAAAATTGATAGTGGAAAAGATTAGAAGCTAATTGTTAAAATTATGTAGGGGATCTGTGTATTACACTTATACTTATTTATTTAGTTTTCCACATGTCAGAGGGAGTTCAAAATAAGATCTACATTTTACGTGGGAGAGGACATTATTTTTGATAAAGACATTCTGACAAAATTATTTTAGATGGAGATACACTGAAGGACTTATTTAAGATGGGCAAAATAACTTTAGCATTTCATATAATTATATTAGATATTTGTTTTATATCATAATTTTTGCTTAATTAGAATTTCCCCAATGAATTGTTCAAACATATAATTCAACCTCTAAGAAAGTCTGATGAATCTCTTAAATAGGTATTTATTTATTTATTTATTTATTTGAGAATATTTTATTATACCACCGTGAGATATACAATTACAAAGTTGTTCATGTTTGGGGTTTTGGTCAGTGTTTCAGCACCCATCCCTCCATCAGTGCCCATTTCCCACCACCAATGTCCCCAATTCCCCTTCTCCTATTAAATATGTATTTAAAATAATTGTTTCATATATTATATTTTGTAGACATCACACAATACAATTTTAATATACTTTAACATAAAAGTTTAATGTTTATGATTTGGATATTTTGAAAAGTAGTTTTATTCATTTTTTATAAGATAAAAATTCATGGACACCTGAGAAATAGTATGGCAGGTAGGCTGCTTTCTTTGCATGTGACAAACTTCGCTTTTGGTTCCCAGCACCCTACATGGTCCCTGAGCCCACCAGGAGTGATCCCTGAGCACAGAACTAACAGTTTGCCCTGAGCACTCCTGGGTGTGGACTAAAATAAAACAGACTAAAATAAAAAAAGATAGAAATATGAAATTTATTTGATTTGAAGTGTTTTGTTAACTTAACTTTTAAAATTTCATATCAATATTCATTTAAAATTATTCAGTTAAAAGTTTTCATGTCTAACATTGTAGAGAAAATATGAAGCAATTTAGCCATAGTTCTATCTTCATTCACTGTTCAATATTAAAAATCACCAAAACATTAGAAAAATACTTTGTGTAGGGCCAAGGGCTTCTTTATTAGCACTTGACCACCCCAGGTTCTTGCCTTGAAACCTCATGAAATTCAGTCCCTGATCCCTGACAGAAGTGGTCCCTAGCACAGAACCAGGAGTCATGTCATGCCTAATGTGGTT
Source organism: Cryptotis parvus (assembly GCA_021461705.1). Classification (NCBI taxonomy): domain Eukaryota; kingdom Metazoa; phylum Chordata; class Mammalia; order Eulipotyphla; family Soricidae; genus Cryptotis; species Cryptotis parvus. Next base: position 179,963 of record JAJIBD010002883.1, read on the forward strand.
TTGCTAGGTGAGGCTCAAGAACAAAACAAAAAAAAATTGGTAGAGGTTTTAAACGCCTCCGTTCAACCACACAATAATGCAATGGCAGGAAGAATTATCAACCCACTCAGCTTTACCAGACCTCGCAATTTCAGGCATATGCTACCATGGCTCCAAAATGTGAAAAATGGGATTTTTCACATTTTCCAGAATCCATTCCTCATTGCTGCCCTGAATCTGATTATTTGAACAGTAGGAAACAATGAGGAGTTGCAATAACATTCTAGAGGCGGTGAAGAATAAAGGTCTATGAAACCGTGAGTCACTATGCTACATGCTGAATTTTGTATAATTAGTTATAAACTAACTGCATTTTCTTTTGTTTTTCTTTTGATTCTACTTTGATCCCAATCAGTAACACTCCTAAGTTTCTGTTCCCCTCCTGGAAGTTTCTAAAATACTGTTTTTTGAAATGTCTAAATTTGGCTTGAGTGCCCATGTCATTTATAAAGTTGGAGTGGTTTATTATTTTTAGCATCTATATCTTACACTGCACAGATTTTCTGTAGTGATTTCACTGTTGGTGAGAAAAATTTTTCTTAATCTTTTGTGATAAAAAGAGATAAAGAATAACATTTTTGCTTTTTGTTATGTCTTACTGCACCAATTCATTGTGACAAATAAAACTTTTTTTAAACACTGTTTATTACTAAAAATGGCTGTGCTTTAAATGATGCAATTAAAGATGGTGGAGACTTTATTATGTTGGTTACCTGATGCTATCTCTGCATTGCATTGACTTCTTAGTATCAGTAGTCTGAACAACAAGTAATCGTTCTTAAATAATATCCATTAACTTTTGTTGTGGCAAATCTAGCACCTATAACATACTTTTAATGTTAATTTTCAGCATTACTTATTTCCAAATCAATGGAAAAATAACAACTTTCAAGTATACCCTAATAAACATGTAGGAGACTATAAAACACCAATACCAAAAGTAGGAGAGATAGCATTTATACAGTGTATTGTCCTTGACTAAATTATCTGGGAAGGAAAACAGAATACATCATAGCTAATAATGACAATTTAGGAGATACGTAGTGCAAAAGAAATTCTCTGCCACACATATAGACATATTATTAAACATTCAAATACTTTAATGTTGAGGGATCAATCTCCCATAATAAATATCTGTGATCGAACCCACCAATATTGAGTCTCTCAATCTTGCCATTGAGGAATAAGGATCTTTGAGTGCATATGATGAATAACAACACTTTGAAATGCTGTTTATTCAAAATAATGACATTTCGATGGCCTTTGGGCTGTTGGTTAAAAGAATATTTAGGAACATTAATGCTGTGCTTGTTTTCAGTGCTGCTGTATCTCTGAGTGAGAGACTTAGGTATACTCAGCACACAGGGGAAAGATTTTCCTGATTGTTTTTCAAAAAGGAAGCTACGCTCAAAGGTTCTGGGTCTCATGGGGAGTTTCTCCTTTTGAATCATGTTTACGACCATCTTTTATGTACCTGGATATACCAAAATCATAAAGTATTGATGATTTTGTAAATCTATTCCCTGAATTTACAAACCTCTTTACTCCCAATGTCGATCAAGAGCTTCCGAATTGCTGAATAGGAGCGTACATAAAGTTTTGTTGTTTACTTAAAATATCCCCTTTAATTAGTGAGATTCCCTTGTCAACTCCTTCCTCCAGTTAGGACACTGAGTATGAGTATGGAGAGATGCTAAATCCGAATGACACACCCAAAAAAAAAATCAGCAAACCAGTCCCCAGTACATCTCATGCCCAAGCAAGTACACAGACAGTAAAGCAACAAAACAACAAACTTATGTTTTTCACTACTTGTGACTATTTAGATTATTTAACAGGTTTGAAAGCGCACTATTGCACCAGAAATTCCATGGGCCTTAATTACATAAATAAGCTTCAAAATCACCATACTATGAACTAAAATCCATCATGTGTGAAGAATTTTGCCAACTGCAAATTGAAAGGGAGCAGCGTTGAGAGCCGGTGGGGCTGACTTCTCACAATCTTGAGCCTTCGGGTCTCTGTGCATTGAGTCTACATAAGAGAAATTCTCCTCTGGTATTATTTTATTTTTATTGAAGTAACATGCTTGCAACAGTTTCCATATTTATTATACTAGCAGTGCTACTTTGCCACTCCCAGCCCAAGGGTAATGCTGGACCATTATCCCAACATTCCTTCAGCTCTAGCCACTCCTCTTTGCCTTTGTAACAGTAAAGTGATGCTTTTCTATTGGCAATACCTCAGGGTTTGCTTCCACTGGGGTCATATAATCCCTTACTTTCTTCCCTTACTTTTTGAATATGATTGAGATGACTTTGTAATTGTCTTTTTCCTACTGACTTCACTTATCATCACTTGTATCACTTATCTTCCCATTCATCAATTTTCTCGAGCAGGCACCAGTAACATCACCATACATCCTGTCGCATGCTAGTGTAGCCCAAGGGCATCTGCTTGCTCCAGGAACACAAAGAGCCTCAAACCATTTGTTCAGGTCTCAGGAATGAGGTCTATAATTGTTACTGGGTTTTGGCATATCAAATATGACACAGGTAGCTTGCCAGGCTCTCCCATGATACCCTGAAATTCCATGTTGCAGTGAACTGCATGGTTTTATCTTTTCTCATAGCTGAGTAATATTCCACATTATATATAGCAATTTCTAGACTTTGATATTACTAGTAATGCTGCAATGGATATAGGTGTGTGCCTATATTCCTTGTGGCTTCATGCTATTGTACTTGGATTAGTGCCTATGAATCAAACTTGGAAAACATATACAACATAACACAGAAAGGACCTCTTAGAGGAAGTGTGCAGTAGTAACTAGCAGAAAACTCTGGGAATGTTTGCTAGAAGAGCTTCAAAACTGGTAAACAACTTAAGTGGTGTGATTCCAGGATTGGGGGAGGGGCAAAGACAAAGAACTGAGCAGTACAAGGGGCTAGAAACAGCGTGAGTGAGTGAATTGAAATGAGAAGCTGTAAATTCATCTACAGTTATGAATCTCTGCCTTCACAAGGCCTGGGGGCACTGATCTGGTACTGCATCCACTGAGCAGTGCACAATGGTCACTGTTGACACCATGGGGAAAAATAGTAGATTCAGCCCAGAAGGGCAGTACAGTGATTAAGGTGCTTGCCCACCAGGGTTCAGTCCTTGTCACTTCCTATGGTTCCCTCTAGGTCTTCCAGGAGAGGCCCCTGAGTGTGAACTTATAGTCAGCCCTGGGCACAGCCCAGGTTTGGCCCAAAACTAAACAAAACAAATAATAAAAGAAAATCATGCACTGTACAAAGTTCTGCTAAACGCAGGTAGTAACCTAGACAAGTTGACTGAGAAACAAGGAAGTCTGATTCTGCTGTGCTGGCTGCCCAAACGGAGGCAATGAGGCCAGGGTGAGGCATGGGGAACCGTGACAGGAGGGAATTAGTGGTGACTGGGACTGCAAACCCTCAGCGGTGGCTGGATGCAACATAAACCCAGCAGCATAAGAGATTTTGGGGGAACTGGTGAACAGAAATCTAGATTGCTCGTCAAGCCTGAACAGACCTTCAACCCTGATCTTCACTGCACAGTGAAGGAATAGAGGACCTCCACCAAAATTAATGGGTAAAAATGATAATTCAAAGGGTTCTGCTGAACCCACTAGTTCTATATCCTCTCAAATGCCAACGGTAAAATGATCATGGTAAAGCTGCACAATAAACTGAAAGGGTAGGTAGAACAGGTCTACAACGAAGGAAAAGTAAGCATGCGTGAAGGCACATAAAATCTGGAATCAGAAGTCACTGAAATGAAACACATTGTAGGTGAACTAAAAGAAATTCATTCAAATGTTTCAGTATAGCAGTGACAGAAGACAATGAATCTATGTGCTGGGATATGCAGGAAACCATCAATAGAGATCAGAATATGGGAAAAAGTGAAAAGAAATGAGAACAATGTCAGAGAATGATGGTATGATTTAAGAGAAATAATATTTGAATGATAGGAGTCCATGGGAAAGAAGAGGGGAAAATGCAGAAATCTTAATAATGGAGAATTATTGGTTGAAAAAATTATAGCTGAGAACTCCCCAAATTTGAGAACTGAGTCATACACCAGATATAGGAAGTTCATTGGGTTCCAAACAAAACAAATTTAGAAAATCTGTAAGACACATTGTAATTAAAATGACAAAAGTCAGAAATAGACATGTAATCCTGAGAGTAACAAGATCAAAGAAGAAACCTAAATATAAAGGATTCCCTGTAAGATTCACAGCAGGTCTAGCAAATGAAATTCTATAGACCAGAAAAGAATGGTTAGGCACAACAAACTGGATAAAAAACCCCAACAAGAATACTCTATCAAGCTTTATTGTTATTCAAATTCTAGAGAGTGGCACAAAGCTTTATCAACAAGCACCATCTAAAGTTCATGGCCATTAAATTTGCTTTGCAAGAAAAGCTAAGTGGTTTGTTTTAAAATGAGAAGACTGGGATGAAGGGGAGGCTTGGAAATAGCATCAGACTTCTCAAATACAACTCTATTGAAGTTTCACAATTATGAACGGAGTGGGTTGAACTCAGAATTTAACAGTTAATTGAATTATCAATTGAGGGGAGGGGGAAAATTATCAGTTGAAGTAAAGAATAAGAATTTATTTTATTAAAGCACGGTGATATACAAAATTATTCATTGTGGATTTTTAGTCATAAAATGTTCAAGCACAAAGCACGGATCCTACCATCAGTGTTAACTCTCCTCCACCAAGTTCCCAGGTTCCCTTTCCCAAACCCGCAACTGACAGTAACTTTGTAAGTTTGGTTGTTAAAGTTTGGGTCTTATGATTTCAGTGGTTTGCATATTTACCTACATCGTTCCTTTATACCATAGGCATATCTAGGCAGATCTATATCCCCTTGACCCTCTTCTCCCAGGTGCTTCTCATTTGTTACTTATCTCCTTCTCCCCCTTGGGGTCCCCACCTGGTTTCTTTACTTATCCTCTGGGGCCAAAAGTCATTCAGGCACCCCTTTCTAAATCACTGCATACCCTTGTCCAGTTATTCTAAATACCACGTATAAGTGGCATCATCCTATGTATGTGTTTCTTCTCTGGCTTATTTAATTTAGCATGATATCTTTCATGTCTATCCTTGTTGCAGCAAATTACACAATTTCATGATTCTTTATCACTGTGAAGTATTCCATTGTGTGCATATATCCATATAGTATAAGTATATATACATATATAATATGTGGTATCTATATACTATATTTTCAAAATGAAGATATACTTAAAAATGCAAGGTGAATTCTTTTTATTGGTTAGTATTTTAATTGCTAAAAAGTGAGAACTGGGGGCCAGAGCGATAGTAAATTGGGGGCTGGGCGATAGTAGGGTGTTTGACTTGCATGTGGCCAACCCAGGTTCGATCCCTGGCATCCCATATGGTCCCCTGAACACTGCCAGGAGTAATTCCTGAGTGCAGAGACAGGAGTAACCCCTGTGCATCACCAGGTGTAACCCAAAAAGCAAAAACAAAGACCCAAAACACCAAAAACAAAAAAATAAAAGTAAGCAAAGAGAAAGATACCAGATTAAGAAAGCAGAAAGACCAATCCAAAGTAAAAAGAAAAGTGAGGAGTCAAAATTGACAGCTATGGTATAAATTTAGAAACAAGTCAGATCTGATTATGTAAGGAAGCTGTTAGGAGAAAATTAGGCAGAAAAAGTTTTCTGATAGATTAGTTAACATGCATAAACTTTCAAAAATTGGTAATTTTAAATACTTAGTGGAGTATATCTTAAAATAATTTGTGTATAGAAAATGAAACAAGATTTTTTAAAGTTATTATTAATTCAATAACTATAGCTATTCTTGGAAAGAGTAATTCTCATTTAGAAAGTAAATACTTATAAGCAAGGTCATAAATAGGAAAAGCCTGACTTTTTGAAACCTTTTTTTGAGTTGGGGGGTGAATGCTGTAGTAATCTATGGTAGAATAATGAAGGAAAGTAGAATAAAAAGATGAAACTGCCAAAATATAAAATTAATAGGTGATTTTTAAATCAATAAATTAAATGAAATATGTTTATCTTTTTGTACTACAGAAGCAAAGATTAGAGTTAAGAACTAAAAGAAAAGAACTGGGAATTTAACATGGGGCAAGCACCTTCTTACTTTTTTCCCCACATAGTTTATAAATGCTATTTAAGTCATTTAAAAATACTTTATGTATATCATTACTTTTACTAATGAACCTATATTTTTATCAAAATATACGTATAAGCAAGTGCTCATACACTATAAATCACACATCTACATGCATGTATCCTTATACATACACACATGTACATACATGCCCAAAGTTAAATTTTCCTCTAGTATAATTGTTATTGTGGTTTTGTTTCTAGATTGCTGAGTGAGGCTGCCAGCTGCTCTTTGAATGTGCAGAAATTGAAGGTCATCTTGGTGCAGATCTTCTTTGTCCTGCCATGGGTCGTTTGTGTGACCCTTTCAGTTATGCAAATATGGGGCACATGGAAACTCATAGTCCCAGGATTAGGGTGTAACAAGAATTTTTTTTCCATGTGATTTAGTAAAATCCACCTCTATGCGGAGCTCAGGGTTAGAGAAAGAACCTATTTGCATAATGACTCTGGGGACTTTCTGACCAAGGTGGAAAGCTTGAAATTGCAATTAGTGCCCGAAATAAAAATGTTGTTGATAAGTGGAAGGATCTAGGCAGGTAATTTATCCTTAATACAAGAACAAACCTAAGTGTCTTTTAGTTGGAATGGATGACCCAGTTTAGAGTTAATACTTGAATGCTCCTCTAGACCACTCAGCCAAGAGGAATCAGCTGAACTTTAGATGAACTTAACTGTAAACCAAAATGAACTATAGCCTTGATGTTCAGCATGAAGTCACAATTTGGGGTTACAGAGCATATTATTCCAGTAACGTTAACAAATGTCACCCACTGATCTGTGCATAAGAGTTACCAAAATCTCCCCTACATGGCCACAAAAAAGCAGTGGTAAACCAATTTGTTATTGAATTTAGCAATCAAAGAATTGCTTCATTGATATGAATACATTGATAAAAACTTTTATCTCCAAAGAGTTCATGTACTTACTGCTAACAGAGCATTGTGTGTTGCAAAAATTAATTAAAAAAATTAAAAATTAAAAAGATCTAACTGCTATGTGATCCAAGTTGAAAGGAGAGGTCTAGGCTAGCTAAATATATCAAGATTATATTCATATTATATTCATAATATATGAAGAAGTATCATACATTCCCATACTCTTACATCCATTTTCTCTACACTACTCAAGTAACTCAGTAGTATTGCTATACCATAGACATGGTTTCCCTTCCATGTCGTATATAACTGTAATCTCTGCCTTACTAGCACTAAATCTTCCTCTTTTTTTTCTATGCATAGAAGTCAATCTTTGAACCTTTTCCTAATTTTTATCAGAATTTTTTTATTGTAGTATGCCAGATAATGTGACTATTTTATACTTTCTGACTATAGAGGTTGATGATTTCAATGTAATAATCAATGTAGCATAACAGTAGTCATATATTTGTAAATAAATAGATATAGTCACGTTTCAAGAAAACTTTAGTTATGAAACATGTCTGGTCTAGTTTTGTGTGGCTTATGATGATATTTATAAGGTTTAGAATAAAAGCAGGAAATTTTTCTCCTCTTACTTCTGACAGAAGCACACTTTAAACCATAAAATACTGGTCAAAGAGAGTCCTGTGACCACAATCTGGGCAGAAGAGAAGCTGAAAATGTATTCCCTTTGTGTGAAGGAATAGAAAGAATGAATAAAGATTATGTAGCCTGGCTTTAGCTAAATTGCTAAATACAGCAAAAAGAACTTAGCTCCTTGACAATGCCATCATTTCTAACTTTTTTTGGGGAGTTGAGCAGCAGTGATAAAATTTTCCCCAGATTTTGTGTCACTGATTTATAAATTTTGGTACTTTGCTTATAAGCTTATTAGTTAAAACTAATTTCTCTCTGAAATGCAAGCATGAGCTTAAATAAAGAAAGGTTTATTTGATTCTTACACAAGATAATTTGAACTCAAGGTTTTTCAGTACAAGAAAAACAAAGCCAAAACAAAACAAAGAATTATAATGAACTGAAATTAGATTTACAGATATATAGGGAGATTCTTGATAATTAAGTTCTTTTATGGAAAGTCATAAAATGAGGGTGCTAGCTAATATTTCTAATATAAGATTAATGGATATAAGGGGTAAAGAAAAACAAAGAAAACCAAAAATTAAAAATTGAAGTAATTATCTGTTATTGTGACCAGTATTTTAATTTTTCCTTAAGTATTAGGCCCAAGAGCCCAAGCATACTCTTGGGCTCTACTAGCATGAGACAGGACTTATGGAGATGTTACTGGTGCCCGCTCGAGCAAATCGATGATGAACGGGAAGACAGTGATAATTAGGTCATTGCCTAAAATTGATGGGAAAGTTTATTTGCTATAAAGGAATATACAAATCAATAGGCTACTTCTAACTTTCTTGTACACAGTTGGTTGCTCTGTGTGTGTGTGTGTGTGTGTGTGTGTGTGTGTGTGTGTGTGTGTGCGCGCACGCATGTGTGAGCTTTTGGATCTACAGATGTTTCTGCTTATAAGAATATGTGTTATATCCTGAATAGCAGTCCTAGGTGTACATTTGAGATTTATTCCATTTAGGCAGCTTCTCTATAAAACAACTAAACAACAAAACAACAACAAAACAACAAAACAACAACAACACCAACAACCCCCCACTCTCCCCCTCACCCCCCCAAAGCATTTGATGAAAGCTTCTCTGAGGCAGTGATTAAAAGGTAAACTTCCTTAAGGCTGGGAGTCCTGTCAATCAACGTTTTCTTGCAAACCCAAAGCTGCCTTTTTCTCTGTTAGAAGCTGTTATCATCTTCAAAGCCATATCAAAACACTGTTTGTTCTGTGCTTTGATTCCACCCTCACGGTGAATTCAAAGACAGGTCTACTTGAGAGTGGAGAGAGGCTATTTCAGATGTTGTTTGAGCATTTGTTTTCCATGTTTGTGTATGTGATTTAAGCGTCTGACGTCCTTTTAAGTGTAGTGGAATTTTTTCTTTTATTTTAGTTGAAACAGTCTACTTTCTGTGCTTTAGAAAAATATCTTATAGTTTAATATATAACCCCGAAAAGGTGTGAATAAGGACAATATGATGGCAATTCAGCTCAGAGTTCATTTTCCTTTTTTACCATGAAGCAGTCCAGTAAAAACAAACAAAAAAGGTTCTTTTTAATGACAATTTCTAAATACCTGGCACAAATAGTCAATTTTTTCTTTGGGAAAAGAAAAGTCATTAGGAAGATAATGTTACTTAAGGTTCATTTTGCATTGAGGATATTTGACACCATTCACAGAGATAAACAGAAGCATGTGATTTACATATGAAAACCTATCAGATAATGCAAAAATTTGTATGTGAAATGCCTCATTCACTGAATTAGCCTATGGTAATCTCTTATTATATGAAAAAAGAAAATGATTACTACAAATGTCTAAATAAATATTAATGTGGTTATATTGTTTTTAAATAAAGAAAATATTTAAAGAGAACAATACCCAGGAGACTTGCTTAAAGGTACAGTTGCTATTTGAGGTTAGCCAATAAGGAAGATTTACAAAATTAAATTTGGAATAAGTTGAGAAATATGAATCAAAACTTATTTTATAAATACAAAAACCTCCCAATCAAAACTTCATCTTTTGTTGGATCATTTTAGGTAATGGAAGAGAAGAAAAAATGATTAAAAAAATAAACTTCTTGTATCTTGACAAAATTAAAACAATTATGATATGGTAAATTTGAATGATAATATTTCTCCACTGAATATAATATTTCTCCACTGATAATATCTCCACTGAGGTTAAAATGTTACCAAGTTTGATAAGCTATGTTTTCCTCCTTCTAAAGAACACAAAAGTTGGCATAGCTTTGAATACTGTTAGCTCTCACCGCAGGCAGAGATAGCAGGACCAAGGTGATGTCAACGTGTACAGGGAAAAACTCTCTAGAAACAAAACCACTGTAAAAGCTAGTGTAAAGGCACCAATTTAGAGGCACAGGTCTCATTTGAAGAGGCAGAAAAACCTGTAACATGCAGAATCTCAGGCCCAGAAGGAGAATGGACCCCTGGGAAGAGACCACCACCCCTGGAATATCATGGACCATGCTAAGAGTATCCACAGCTCCAAGCCGGGTAGCCATCCTAGCAACAGATGTTTCTAGGCCGGGGCATTTTGGGAAAATTAATCTAATTAACTTGGGAGAGACAAAAGTTCCTATTTGTGGGCACCTAGGGCTGGGGTGTGCTTGCTTGTTAACTGCACAGGCCATGCCTTCTTTCTGGGGAAGTGGCCTGACTCTTGGTTGTGACCTCCACTTCCTGCCAGGACACACTTGGCAGCAGCTGACTGTGATGTGTGCTTTCTCTAAGGCATGCATGTTCCACCTGGGGAATTTGCTAAGGAGCTACTTGGAATGTGCACTGGTTTTTTTTTCCATCCTGGAAAAGCTCGAGTTCTCTCTTGAACACATATCCTTCTCTCTAATTCTCCGCGCATTTTCTGAAGAAACTTATTTCTCTATTTGTTTCCTCTTGAAATTTCTTTTCTGGGAGACGAAACCAAGGACCTGAACAGCCTGGGTAGGATTTGAAACTGAATTTCCTTTTATGGAGAGAGCAGTTCTTCACTCCAGCCTGACTTCCGCGACCCCGAGAAATCTGTTCACAGGGATCATTTCCTATTCTGAGTAAAAGTGGAACTCAGGTGAGTTTGATGACTCCTGCGAGGGGCTAGTGAGAAATAAGGTCTGTACCATGCAACTGCTCACTTTTATGCGCTGACCAAAACTTTCCCAGGCACTTCCCTGGGTGACAGAGGTGAGCAGAATGGTAAGTGACAAACTCCATCCCCTTTTGGGGGAAAGGGGCACCCCCAGAGGTGTGTGCTCCGGGATCACCCCTGGGAATGCTCTACAGATCATATGCGGTACTGGGGATAGAACCGGGATTGGCCAGGTGCAAAGCAAGCACTACAGCTCCAGCCTCCAGACTCCCTTCTGCAAGATAGCTGGTATTAAAAAGGCAGAGAAGTATCTTGGCAAAATTTAATAATCAGTAAAACTGAGATTATTAGTGAGCAAAGGCATCTTATATAAGTTTTCTCTTCATGTTTTCTTTCTTTCTTCCTTTTTTTGTGGGGATCACACTTGGAAGTGCTCAGGGTTTACTCCTGGCAGGCTCCAGGAGGCCTTACGGATGCAGGAAAAGGAACCCTAGTTGGCCAAGCAAGGCAAAAGCCCCCCCCCAGGAGATTATCGCTCTGGCTCTGTCTTCTCTTCACATTAATGCTGTTTGAAACTTTCACATAACAAAAGGTATTTTCAAAGGGTATTAAGTCACCTGTGAAACAGATGCATATTCCTCGGATTAATTTAAAGGGAAATATTGTTCTTTCAAGGGAAGGATTCTTCTACATCTGTTGATTTCGGGTCCACACTGGCAATGCTAAGGGCTTACTCCTGTTTCTGAGCTCAGGGATCACTCCAGGTAGTGTTCATGTGCTTTACTTGCTATATTGCCTCTCAGCTCATATATTTTTTTAACTTTTTTTTTTTTTTTTTTTTTTGCTTTTTTTTGGTCACACCTGGCAATGCTCAGGGGTTTCTCCTGGCTCTGAACTCGGGAATTACTCCTGGAGGTGCTCGAGGGACCTTATGGGATGCCAGGGATCGAACCGGGATCGAATCCAGGCCAGCATAGGCCGGCTGTGTGCAAGGCAACGCCCTACAAGCTGGGCTATCGCTCCGGCCCCCAGCTCATATATTTTTATAGTGCTTAATAAACCAGTGATGACACAGAATCTCTGTACAACTTATGCCCTGACATCAATGACAGAACACAAGTTTTGGGTAAATGGAACAGTTTATTTGCTATGCATATAGGGAAAAGGAAGACAAGAAGGTCTTAGTCCTCAGTTATGATTTTTACTGATCAGGTCCTAGGCAGGACAGGACACTTACTGGTTGCTAATAAACAGTTTGGCTTCACCAGAGTTTGAAGGCCTTGAAAGCTGTTGACCATGTTTTTCTACTCTCCTGTCCATAGTTCAGGGATCACAGCCATTTCCCAAAAAAGGACTCAGAAATGGCAGAAAACTTTCAGTTTCAATTATATTTGGTTTAGAATTTTAACAGGGTTAAAAGTGCAGTGTTTCTGGGGAAACCAATGAGTTCATTGACAGGTGAGAAAAGGTGATAAGAGCCAAGTAGGGCCTTAGGGTGCTCTAAGAGTGATGCCCATGAAAGCACTGTCAATTAAAAAAAAATTAACTACATTTTGTCCTTACAATCGCTGACCACCTACTTCTCAAAAAAAATTGACTTTAATGATGCATAAATTAGCTGGAATGTTATCTTTTTCTTATTTGAACCTTGATGTACTTTGGTAAGAAAAGAGATCGATGTATACACATGTGTAGATATATAGAAATAGAAGTAGCCACATTTCTGGGAGGGACTGGGCCCCCTGGGATTAACCCAGAGCCAAGGCAGAGCCTGGCAAGCTACCTGTGATGTATTTGATATGCCAAAAACAGTAACAATAATGGGCCTCATTCCCAATGAATGGAGTCATTACTGGCGCCCACTTGAGCTAATGAATGAACAACGGGAAGACAAATGACAAGTGACAATCTCTTTATAATTCACAAGTTTCAAGATTTTAATTCTTATTTGTTTATATATGCAAATGTATTACACAAATGTATATTTCAACTTGTTGATGGCTTTGAAGCATATCCGAAAGTCATATTTTCCATTTTATATTGAATATAAAATATTTCAATGGAGCATAATATTATCAACTCTAAGATAACTATTCCTAATATTAGCTTCTTCTTTGACCATTACTAGGTTATAGAAAACTCAGAAATACCTCTTGGTTCCTAAATATTGACTCCTGTAAAATGTCATTAATCTGTACTAATTGGAGGAAGCTTAGTCTCAATTAGGGAAAAAAGTCTGAAAATATATTATTTCAGAAAGGAATAGAGTTCTATTATTTCAAGTACCTACATTAACTCACTTTAAACTAACAAAGTGTTATCTAATACAGATCCTTGACTTGATTTAATGGTTTGTAATTAGCATATCAATTGTGTGGAAATGGATCCTTCTAAAGTGCTTTAAGGTGCTTAGAAAGTTTGTTCTACTAAGTATTTTCAAGGATTCTCTTGCAATTTTATTTACATTATTAATTTACTCTCTGCAAAAAAGAAAAGAAATGAATAAAAGGACCCCCCCACTTCCTGTTTGATTCTAGTCAAATAATAAATTTTGGATTACTGAAATAAAATTACTAAAGATTTTATCTAATGTCTATAAAATTATTATAATCTCACAGTTTGGCTAGTTTGATACATTTTCCACTTTCAGTAAAGGTACTCTGTGGAAGCAAGATGCTAGATTTTATCTTTGTTTCTAAGATAGAGAGAACGAACAACTTCATGTGGTTTTCTTGCAACCAAAAAACACATAATTTGAGACATGATTAGTAGTTACATGGAACATGTGTGCTTATTTAAACATACATGTTACCAAAAAGAAAACTGTAATTCCATATTTGTATTCTGCCCTTTCAGAAGTTCATATTTGTGCACAGTAGTTCAAATATACTGAATACCTAAGTCACTTTTAGATTCAGAACTAGTAAGAAACATTTTCCCCTATTACTAGTGACAAACTTACCCCTGCTTTTAGTAAAGTGCTAATTCTAGTCACTTCGTTTCACTTTGTTTTATCTGAAAAATGCAAATATTTTTCAAATATTAAACGCTAAAGGCAACTGAATCTCAACAAGATATAGAACAGGAAGTAAAATTGAATTTCAACTTTGGATGGAAGATGTGGTTTTCTATCTATTCTTTGTCGCCAGGCAGAGCTAACTTAATTATTTATGAGACTTCTTAATAAGCATCTAACATCAATCCTAGCTTTGGATAATGACAGATACCATGGCCATAAGTGTTGCATGCTGTTTTAGTTTATATCCTTTATTACTGAAAAATTTTTTCTGAATTTCGCTTGTTTATCCTTTTTTAAAAAATATTTTTGTTCTATTGTTTCATTACTTATTTCTAGATAAGAATTGCATTTCCATTTAGTACATTCATTCTACTAAATATACCTGTTCTTTTAACCTTTCCTCAGAGGTTTTATATTGCAAATCTTTCATTAAGTATTTCTTATAAACTCTGTGATTTGTCTGAGCTCTAATTATAGGAAATATGATTATATAAATACAGAGTTTTCATTGTTTTCAATTTTTTGGTATTTCATTTTATTTATTCTGAATATTTTTTTACTGTTTGAGACATTTAGACTTTGGGTAACACGTTCACTATAGAAATTGTTATGAATAAATGATGTGTGAAGTGAAGTAAAGGCAATTTTGATCATCTTTGTTTTTCTGACATTCTTAAATTTACATGGTATTAATTTTGGGTAAAATGCCTAGATTTTTAAATGTATATGTTAATAAATGGTAGGATTAGATGATTCCTATTTCATTCTTTATACCCAGAAGGCAATTCTCAGTAGTTTTAAATAATTTATTGAATGTTTTGCTGAAGGTCATGTGTTCTCAAATTTATATAAATCATATGATTGAGATGAGAGATGAAAATATTTATAGATTTTCTAGATGAAATTAATATGCATATCGTGAAACACAAAGGTGTAATACAACTACAATTAGAGCAACATTTTCATTGAGTAAACAGTTGAATCGGGGAAAGATTAAAAAATAAGGTCTTCTAACTCTTCACTTTTTTAAAATTTCTTTTGATTATACACATCTGAGAAGTTGGAGATCAAAAGTGTACTTTGTCCAAAACAAATGTTCTAATTACAGGCAATGAAAAGAAATGGAATTATGACTGGACACACTTTTATTTCACTTTAATGCCATTACTACTAAAAAAATGAGAGAAACAAGAATAAGAACTAAGGAAAAAAAAGCAGTGATATTTAGAATATGCTATTTCTTTTATAGGATATGTTCCAAAAATGTAAGAAATATTGACTTGCTTCCTGAAAACTAAAACAATATACACTAATTCTTGCAAGACACTGTCCAGAGAATTTTTGGAATTCTCACCATAATATACAGTGGAGATTGCAAATCAGTTGTTATTTGGGATGCTTTCTATACATTCAGAGGTTGAAAAACATAATCCTTTTAAAAATTATAAATTCAAGCTTTTTCTTATCCATAAGTATCTGTTTAAAGGGTTTTAAGGCTGAATTTTCTAGAACGATTATTTTAATTTGTGTTCTTAACATATTCAAAATAGCCCAAAGCAGAAGAGTTTATCAAGCAAGGGACACACTAAAGTATAAATGTTGAAAAGGCAAAAACAAGATTCTATACAAATATAACATTAACAGAAGTAAGACTTAAAAGTAAATATTAATGATGTAATTGCAAAACTTATAGTAATTCAAAGATTTCAAGTTTGTAAAGCTATGATATATATGATGTAATTAAAAATTCATAAATGAATTTATTAATAGAGGTAAAAGCTGATGATCATTTAAATATACCATTGAATATAATATTTTGAGTCATGAACTCTACAAGATAGAAATAAGTTGTATCTTTCTATCAGCATCAGGCAGATTAAAAACAGTGAAACAATAGATTTTAATAAAGAAATTAAACAGGACTTCCTCAAATG